>JBAMBS010001722.1:0-217767 GCA_037044455.1 Zygothrica quintamaculata | reverse complement strand
TAAACTAACTTATTTATAAACATTGCGAGGAATTATTAGAACCGACTGGCTGGATAATAAGCACGTGGTATTTGGACATGTGATAAGCGGTGCTGATGTTGTGCGAAAAATGGAGCGATGTGGCAACAAATCGGGCACAACTTCCCAAAAGATTGTAGTTTATTCTTGTGGAGAACTCAAATAAAGTAATAACACTATTTTATATATAAGATAAAATTATTTGTGATTTATTGAAAAGTTTTTAACAATTTATATATATATATATATGAAACGGCTGAACAGTGAACAAGTGGAATTGTCCGATCTGAAAGAAAGGAAATAAGCTATTAGAATTAAGCTGTTTAAAGCATTTTTAAATTAGTTTTAAGGAGTTAGTGTTTCAGTCGGGGAAAGAAGTTACAGCATGGTTTTAATCTCAGGGAAGACAAAACCCTTTCGGGTTAATCATCATTTAAATTATATCTAACATATAATATATATAAATTAAATTTACCTTATTAACTCCGCTGTAACACACTTTAAATTTTTGAAATCATCTTTAATATTCTGCAAGTAAAAGAAATTACCATTAATTCTTGTAAAATATTAAAAATGAAAATTAATTTTAGTATTAATGAAATTAATCAGACATAGGAACATTTACAGCATGGTTGTATTAGGTTCTTTCAGATGAGGGAGCTCCTGAGTAATTCGAGTCATCAGATAAATGATTTTTCTTTTAATTAAATATAACAAACTTTAACGTACCTTTCCAAATTGAAGCAATAAATTGGATTGCATCAAGTTTCCACAACTGAAATATAAAAAATACTTTTTATTAAATATTGTTTAAACAATATATAGTTTTAGATATATATTTCTATCAGTTTTAAAAAATTGTAACACGTTTGTTTCTAATGAACTATACTAAAAGTCACATCATATAATATTTTTGATGCTTTTTTTTATTATAGAAACTTAAGTGTTTACCTGTCTGAAGTGTGTCCTGTCCTAGTTAACTCAGAGACCTTTATAAAGTAAACCTTCTTTTGAAACTTTCATCATATCCAAGCTGTAAAGAAAAGAATCCTTTTAATATAATCTCAGGTATGTCTATAAATCTATATATTTAGTTAGATTTTATCAGTATCCTTTGGGTTGTAATATGCGTTGGTAAGTCAGCATTGTCTAACTTTCAGATTAAGTTTATCATCAAGATGAAATATCATATAAAAGCATATATTTGATGCTTTTTTTATTTTAGAAATTTAAGTGTTTACCTGCGTAAAATATGTCCTGTCCTAATGAACACATATACCTTTATAAAATGAATCCTGTTTTCAAACATTCATCATATCCAAGCTGTAAAGAAAAGAATCCTTTTAATATAATCTCAGGTATGTCTATAAATCTATATATTTAGTTAGATTTTATCAGTATCCTTTGGGTTGTAATATGCGTTGGTAAGTCAGCATTGTCTAACTTTCAGATTAAGTTTATCATCAAGATGAAATATCATAAGCATACATTTGATTCTTTTTTTTATTATAGAAACTTAAGTGTTTACCTGTCTGAAGTGTGCCCTGTCCTAGTTAACTCAGAGACCTTTATAAAGTAAACCCTCTTTTGAAACTTTCATCGTATCCAAGCTGTAAAGAAAAGAATCCTTTTAATATAATCTCAGGTAAGTCAGTAAAATCTATATATTTAGTTAGATTTTATCAGTATCCTTTTGGTTGTAATATGCGTTGGTAAGTCAGCATTGTCTAACTTTCAGATTAAGTTTATCATCAAGATGAAATTTTTTATAATTACTAAAAAAAAGGGAACTTACGTTAAATAGCTTTATTATTTTCTTTTATATTGGACGCCTGCAAAAAAGATAATACAAAATTAGATAAAGTTGTTAAGGATTTTTTTTTAGTAATTTTTGCATTTTTTTTTTTGTTATCAGAACTATTTCTCCGCATTTTCTACTCAGTAGAACGAAAGTTAATGATAGAATAATAGTATTCATCATCTCACAAAAAGTTCTCAAGTTCTAATAAATAAACTTACCTAGTAAATATATTCTTCCTTATGTTCACTCCTTGTTCACTGAATGAAATCTACAAAGATAATGAAAAAAAAAATTAGTCATGTCTTTCAACTATTTTTAATCAATAATTGTTGTATTTAAGTTTCAGTTGCATAAATTGCAGCCATGTAGGTTATAGTCACAGAAATCGTACGGTAATTACACTTTCATCATTTTATAGATATATACATATAAAAGTTAGATAAATTTTAATTACCTTAAACATCTCACGTTAAACGTAACGCCAGAAGGCAATACTTCCGCCATCTTTGGGTTAATTCTGTAACAGAAAAAATTGTGGTTAGGTTTACCGCGTGAACATTTAGCATCATTTTTAATGAAATGAAATTTATCAGAATCCTTTTGGTTTAATTTTAAGTTATGAATCAACAACACTTTGTTCAGATTGAACTTATCATCATGATCTTATAATAAACATAAATATTTAATTATTAACCTACCTGAGTGAAAAAAAATTCTCATAGTGAAGCCGGTTTCAACTAGTGACCACGTGTACTCGCTGCAATGAAAAAAAAAATTAATCAGTTCCGACGTTAATTCATTTAAATTCAAAATCAAAACTTATTATTATAATCAGTTGGCCGTTCTTATTCTTTCTACAAGAAAAGAATGATAGTTACTCTCTTTTACAAGAGCACTTTCCATCCGACTCTTCAGAAAAAGAACAATCATCAATACATAAAATTTACACATTCCAAGTCTTAAGTGAATACTTACCAAATTTTAATCCATTTATGCTCAAAGCATCCTTATTTTATCTCAACTATATCTACATTTATGAAAACACATGCTGGCTATACTTTCCAGCACTTTAACCATTTTGTTAATTGGTAGCAGTAATATCCAAGTATTTGAAAATATTAAACTCTTGGCTGGCCAAAGGCACAACCACACGCAATGAAATTAAAAAGGAAATGAACGAGATATGTTTCCAGTGTGACCAAGTTAAAAAGCCACAAACATTTAGAGCTGCCAGATAACAAAACATTTAACAGGAACGAACTCGTTCATTTGTAGTTGCAAAGAAAATTTGTGACTGTGGAAAAAGCGCTCTGTTAGTAACATTTGGCGCGGCATTTAAAACGTGTGTGTGTGTGTCTGGGTAGTACAGTTATTTTATGTGTAAAAATAACGATTAGTTTCGAATATATTTTAAATAAAAATAACCGGTTCTGCGTATTTATTTATTTATTATATAGATCCATTGATTATTAGTAGTAAATTTGCACTAAAAAAAATTTAACACAAAAAAAAGGCAATTATTTAAATTGTATAATATAAAAATGACGACTTTATTAAATTTAGCATAACTCTGCGGACGCCTTCAAAACAATATATCAAGTACAATACATAAAATGTAAATATTAAAATTTTTACAATATTTCGTATTGATTCTTATTTTTATTTTTGTTCTTCCCATCGGAAGACAGACCCATTCATAAATATATGTTGCATGCATTCAATCAATCATAGCACAAATATATATATATATAATTTATTTTATTTTGTATCCAAAAAGGCAAATTATGTTTTGTTTTTTAATTATTTAAATTTCCATAAAATCTATCACAATATGAGAATTTCAGGCTGCATCCATTGCACTCCGTTTGTTCGGATGTATATATAATATATATATATATATCTTTTAAGCACGAGCATTTCCTGATCTTAAAGATTTTGATTTTTATATATATATATTATATTTTTTTAATTCTTCGTCCGTTTTTGTGTGTACTTGAAATTTACATAAAAAAGATACATATTATATATAAAAATATATTATATTAATATTATAATTATTAAAAATTTGCATGTTACGGACGGACAACAGCTTAAAAGATAAACATAAACATATAAAAATGCTGATTCTGTTATTTTCATTTTAAATACATACAAGTATTTATTATACATATATATATATATATATATATATATATATAAATTTATATTCGCTTAATTATGCTTAAATTTATAAATTTAGGCCTGTAATATAGGCATATGAAATGATTAATTAAGGCGTGTGCTTATATTATTTGTGCGTAATTAAATATAAATTTGATTTCAATTTTTATTTTTTCTTTTCTTCTGGGCTGCCTTGTCAAGGGGATATTCAGTTTTCTTATGAAACAGCCTCTATATTATCATTGACCGCAGTTTTAAGCTTCGAAGCAATTCAAGTTTTTAGCTTCAATATTCTAATAAATCGTACAATATCATATTACAAAAATACATTTTCATTATAGATATATATATATATATATATATCTATAATGAAAATGTATTTTTGTAATATGATATTGTACGATTTATTAGATATTAAGTTAAAAACTTGAATTACTTCAAGCTTAAAACTGCGGTCAATCATAATATGAGGCTGTTTCATAAGAACTGAATATCCCCTTGACAAGGCAGCCCAGAAGAAAAGAAAAAATAAAAATTGAAATCAAATTTATATTTAATTACGCACAAATAATATAAGCACACGCCTTAATTAATCATTTCATATGCCTATATTTAGGCCTAAAATTATAAATTTAAGCATAATTAAGCGAATATAAATTTATATATATATATATATATATATATATATATGTATAATAAATACTTGTATGTATTTAAAATGAAAATAACAGAATCAGCATTTTTATATGTTTATGTTTATCTTTTAAGCTGTTGTCCGTCCGTAACATGCAAATTTTTAATAATTATAATATTAATATAATATATTTTTATATATAATATGTATCTTTTTATGTAAATTTCAAGTACACACAAAAACGGACGAAGAATTAAAAAAATATATATATATAAAAATCAAAATCTTTAAGATCAGGAAATGCTCGTGCTTAAAAGATATATATATATATATTATATATACATCCGAACAAACGGAGTGCAATGGATGCAGCCTGAAATTCTCATATTGTGATAGATTTTATGGAAATTTAAATAATTAAAAAACAAAACATAATTTGCCTTTTTGGATACAAAATAAAATAAATTATATATATATATATTTGTGCTATGATTGATTGAATGCATGCAACATATATTTATGAATGGGTCTGTCTTCCGATGGGAAGAACAAAAATAAAAATAAGAATCAATACGAAATATTGTAAAAATTTTAATATTTACATTTTATGTATTGTACTTGATATATTGTTTTGAAGGCGTCCGCAGAGTTATGCTAAATTTAATAAAGTCGTCATTTTTATATTATACAATTTAAATAATTGCCTTTTTTTTGTGTTAAATTTTTTTTAGTGCAAATTTACTACTAATAATCAATGGATCTATATAATAAATAAATAAATACGCAGAACCGGTTATTTTTATTTAAAATATATTCGAAACTAATCGTTATTTTTACACATAAAATAACTGTACCCAGACACACACACACACGTTTTAAATGCCGCGCCAAATGTTACTAACAGAGCGCTTTTTCCACAGTCACAAATTTTCTTTGCAACTACAAATGAACGAGTTCGTTCCTGTTAAATGTTTTGTTATCTGGCAGCTCTAAATGTTTGTGGCTTTTTAACTTGGTCACACTGGAAACATATCTCGTTCATTTCCTTTTTAATTTCATTGCGTGTGGTTGTGCCTTTGGCCAGCCAAGAGTTTAATATTTTCAAATACTTGGATATTACTGCTACCAATTAACAAAATGGTTAAAGTGCTGGAAAGTATAGCCAGCATGTGTTTTCATAAATGTAGATATAGTTGAGATAAAATAAGGATGCTTTGAGCATAAATGGATTAAAATTTGGTAAGTATTCACTTAAGACTTGGAATGTGTAAATTTTATGTATTGATGATTGTTCTTTTTCTGAAGAGTCGGATGGAAAGTGCTCTTGTAAAAGAGAGTAACTATCATTCTTTTCTTGTAGAAAGAATAAGAACGGCCAACTGATTATAATAATAAGTTTTGATTTTGAATTTAAATGAATTAACGTCGGAACTGATTAATTTTTTTTTCATTGCAGCGAGTACACGTGGTCACTAGTTGAAACCGGCTTCACTATGAGAATTTTTTTTCACTCAGGTAGGTTAATAATTAAATATTTATGTTTATTATAAGATCATGATGATAAGTTCAATCTGAACAAAGTGTTGTTGATTCATAACTTAAAATTAAACCAAAAGGATTCTGATAAATTTCATTTCATTAAAAATGATGCTAAATGTTCACGCGGTAAACCTAACCACAATTTTTTCTGTTACAGAATTAACCCAAAGATGGCGGAAGTATTGCCTTCTGGCGTTACGTTTAACGTGAGATGTTTAAGGTAATTAAAATTTATCTAACTTTTATATGTATATATCTATAAAATGATGAAAGTGTAATTACCGTACGATTTCTGTGACTATAACCTACATGGCTGCAATTTATGCAACTGAAACTTAAATACAACAATTATTGATTAAAAATAGTTGAAAGACATGACTAATTTTTTTTTTCATTATCTTTGTAGATTTCATTCAGTGAACAAGGAGTGAACATAAGGAAGAATATATTTACTAGGTAAGTTTATTTATTAGAACTTGAGAACTTTTTGTGAGATGATGAATACTATTATTCTATCATTAACTTTCGTTCTACTGAGTAGAAAATGCGGAGAAATAGTTCTGATAACAAAAAAAAAAATGCAAAAATTACTAAAAAAAAATCCTTAACAACTTTATCTAATTTTGTATTATCTTTTTTGCAGGCGTCCAATATAAAAGAAAATAATATTTTTACCAGAGTTCTGGAACCTGGCTATAAACGTAAGTTCCCTTTTTTTTAGTAATTATAAAAAATTTCATCTTGATGATAAACTTAATCTGAAAGTTAGACAATGCTGACTTACCAACGCATATTACAACCAAAAGGATACTGATAAAATCTAACTAAATATATAGATTTTACTGACTTACCTGAGATTATATTAAAAGGATTCTTTTCTTTACAGCTTGGATACGATGAAAGTTTCAAAAGAGGGTTTACTTTATAAAGGTCTCTGAGTTAACTAGGACAGGGCACACTTCAGACAGGTAAACACTTAAGTTTCTATAATAAAAAAAAGAATCAAATGTATGCTTATGATATTTCATCTTGATGATAAACTTAATCTGAAAGTTAGACAATGCTGACTTACCAACGCATATTACAACCCAAAGGATACTGATAAAATCTAACTAAATATATAGATTTATAGACATACCTGAGATTATATTAAAAGGATTCTTTTCTTTACAGCTTGGATATGATGAATGTTTGAAAACAGGATTCATTTTATAAAGGTATATGTGTTCATTAGGACAGGACATATTTTACGCAGGTAAACACTTAAATTTCTAAAATAAAAAAAGCATCAAATATATGCTTTTATATGATATTTCATCTTGATGATAAACTTAATCTGAAAGTTAGACAATGCTGACTTACCAACGCATATTACAACCCAAAGGATACTGATAAAATCTAACTAAATATATAGATTTATAGACATACCTGAGATTATATTAAAAGGATTCTTTTCTTTACAGCTTGGATATGATGAAAGTTTCAAAAGAAGGTTTACTTTATAAAGGTCTCTGAGTTAACTAGGACAGGACACACTTCAGACAGGTAAACACTTAAGTTTCTATAATAAAAAAAAGCATCAAAAATATTATATGATGTGACTTTTAGTATAGTTCATTAGAAACAAACGTGTTACAATTTTTTAAAACTGATAGAAATATATATCTAAAACTATATATTGTTTAAACAATATTTAATAAAAAGTATTTTTTATATTTCAGTTGTGGAAACTTGATGCAATCCAATTTATTGCTTCAATTTGGAAAGGTACGTTAAAGTTTGTTATATTTAATTAAAAGAAAAATCATTTATCTGATGACTCGAATTACTCAGGAGCTCCCTCATCTGAAAGAACCTAATACAACCATGCTGTAAATGTTCCTATGTCTGATTAATTTCATTAATACTAAAATTAATTTTCATTTTTAATATTTTACAAGAATTAATGGTAATTTCTTTTACTTGCAGAATATTAAAGATGATTTCAAAAATTTAAAGTGTGTTACAGCGGAGTTAATAAGGTAAATTTAATTTATATATATTATATGTTAGATATAATTTAAATGATGATTAACCCGAAAGGGTTTTGTCTTCCCTGAGATTAAAACCATGCTGTAACTTCTTTCCCCGACTGAAACACTAAATCCTTAAAACTAATTTAAAAATGCTTTAAACAGCTTAATTCTAATAGCTTATTTCCTTTCTTTCAGATCGGACAATTCCACTTGTTCACTGTTCAGCCGTTTCATATATATATATATATAAATTGTTAAAAACTTTTCAATAAATCACAAATAATTTTATCTTATATATAAAATAGTGTTATTACTTTATTTGAGTTCTCCACAAGAATAAACTACAATCTTTTGGGAAGTTGTGCCCGATTTGTTGCCACATCGCTCCATTTTTCGCACAACATCAGCACCGCTTATCACATGTCCAAATACCACGTGCTTATTATCCAGCCAGTCGGTTCTAATAATTCCTCGCAATGTTTATAAATAAGTTAGTTTATGAAAATAAAGAGAAACTTACTTTGTGGTGCATATGAAGAACTGAGAGCCATTTGTATTTGGACCTGAATTGGCCATTGATAAGGTACCAAAACTGTTGTGTTTTAAGTTGAAATTCTCATCGTTGAACTTCTTGCCATAAATGGACTTACCACCCGTGCCATTATGATTTGTAAAATCTCCACCTTGACACATCTGTAAGAAGTATTTATTAAAGCATCTGATAAGGAATATTACTTCTTATTACTTACAAATTCTGGAATGATGCGATGAAAGACACAGCCCTTATAGCCGAAACCCTGCTCGTGTGTGCACAGCTGTCGAAAGTTTTCTGCTGTTTTGGGTACCACATCGGCGCGTAGAAGCATTACAATGCGTCCAGCATCACTGCCGCCAATACGTATATCGAAGAACACCTGTGGATTTCGCTTTTCCGATTTTTCAATAACTGCGGGTCCAGTTGAGGGTGTTTCAACTTTTTCGGCTTCCGTTTCTGGTTCACCCTCTGCTTGTAATGTAGCACCGGCATGCTTTTGTAACCAGTCGTCATCAGCCCACACCGGCTTAAAGCTGTCCTCCTTGACGCGCACCGGCTTGGCCAAATTAACACGTATCGTGCGACCACACAGTTCGGAATCATTCTAAAAACAATTATAAGCATTAGTTAAAGAATCAGTTAAGTTATAAACATAGTTTACCATATTATCAATGGCGGAAGCTGCATCTTCATAATTTTCGTATTCAACAAACGCAAACCCTCGATGTCTTTGCGATTCGTAGTCAACCGGCATTTGTATATCCGCAATATCTCCAAACGGTATAAATGCATTGTTTAGTAATCTTTCTGTCACCTCATCAGCCAATCCGCCAACATAAACCGTGCGTTTATCACTCGTCATTTTACAAACGTTTATAAATATTTTGTTAATAAAATGCTTCAGCTGAGCACAGAACTGCCATGTGCACTTAAAAAAAATCGGGGCTGCCAACCCAATGGGAATACTTAATGGCTATTTCGGCTGGGTGGCATCACTGCTTAATTCTAACGTTAATTTAAATTTCCATTTGTTTTTGTTTTATAATACACAAGTTTAAGGAATTTTAGGTTTCACTTAAGAAAAACATTTCTTATAGTTAATATATATTATGTACATATAAATATTAGGTCAAATACGTTACGTTTAAATACTAATAACATAGATTTATGTGCGAATCGCTTTAATCGTTATAATCTTGCGGCTGTTTTTCCTCGTAACATGTGTTATCAGTTGGGGAAAAAAGGGAAATTGAACGATCACTTTCCATATGTGTATAGGGGAAAGTGCTTGTTTAAACGTTAACTAATACGTTTTTAAATAAATTATATTTCACTTTATTTATACAATTATTAGCTAATATTCTGACAAACGATAAGATTCACTGCTACTGCACATGGTATCTGTATCCAAACATGTGAGTTTATTATTATTATTGGTAGAATTTATATTTATGGCCGGCATTAAGAAACTGATTAGCATACGACAATAGCCTGGTACATAGGCATACGAAGCATAAAGTATAAGCGAAACGCAACTTCCGATAAGTACATCTGAAATTATAAACAAAATGAAAGAGTATAATTATATTATAAATGTACATTATATTATAGATAAATAAAATAAACACCAACATTCTGCAGTAAGTCATTATATCTACTGACAATATCTGGCCAATTTAGATAAGATATGGCATAATGCATGTGCTGGTTAGAACTGACTAGAAGGAAGCTATCTATTACGTTAAATATATTTAATCAATTTTGTTTTTAATGACTAACATCATAAAAATATTTAGTGTATATTGTAAAGAATACTACTTACTGCAAAAAACCTTTTCCCAAGGTTCACATATAGCGATCTGTGTGTTCAGTTCATAAAGGGTATAAAGCCAAATCACATAATTTTTGAATTTCGTCAATTTTACTCCAAATTGCTTATACATAGCGTACCGGAATATCGATATATATGTATATATATATATATATATACTTAGGTGTTATCTGCAGCCAACTCTATACCGGCCGACAATGTTAAGTGTACTAAGTGGAAGTGAACCTGTACAACTAAACAACTAAAAGTTAAAAGAAACTAACCACAAAACACAAAACACACCACAATAGATTATACGTTATCAATAACTGTAATACTGAATTTTCTCGTTTTCACTTTCACATATCGATAAAGCCACCTTTTCCTTTTTATAACTATCATTGATTGATTACGTTTGACGTATAGCCTTATCTATGTAGATAATGGCTGCTCATCAGTCTTATGTCAGGTATGTCATGTAATCATTAAAATTCATTCATGATTTAATCAAACAAGTGGTATAATGGAGAGTAGAAATATCCATACGGATAATATATCATTGGCATAGGCGTTTATATGAACTGCCACACAGAACTCCACAGTGGCATTGTTATTATAATGTATGCAGCTCGTCCGTATACGCTCCGATATGGCTGCTAGATTTGTATATGAGAAGTTTACCGTAAAACCGTAAAGCTGTGATAAAAAATAAAATAAAAATGTATATAATATTTTTGCATCAGTTGAATGAACTTTAAAAGATTGCACTTACCCTATAGTTGGGATACTCGCGCTCCAGTTCCTCGCTGTACGCAGGCTCGTCATAACGTGTACCGGAGTATGTACTTAGGCTCTCCATTTCGCTTAATATTTGTAGGAGACGCGGCTGAAAGGCACTGAAATAATTGGTTTATTTCAATTAGTTTAATGATAACTTTGTGTTGATTTGGTCATTGTCCTACCGGTTCCATATTGTTTTGCGTGTTGTGCGCCAGGCGCTTATCTTTTTCATAATCTTGCGTTCGATGTGTTTCTGCAGTAGACTTAGTTCGTGGCTGCCTTTATAGGCATAGTCCAATTTGTGTAAGCCACCAAGGGGAGCCGCTTGACGCTTGGTGAAAAATGGAAGCCAGCATGCGCCATCCTGGATATTAAAATTTGTCATGCTGACGCGAGTTTCCGTTTGAATGTTATAATATATCTAAGCGGAAGAGCCAAAGTTAACGTTGGAATTCTATATTAGTACACATCCTTTACTTACATTTTGTTGTGTGACAATGCAATAGGCTTTAGTTAGAGGACAAAAGATATCTTGCAGCTGGTATCGTTTGCCTGTTGTGGGCGAAATCAGCACCAACTCTCGACTATCTGGCTGTTGATATATGACGAAAGTGCTTTCGCCATAGGGACAGGCTACACCGAGTAGCAACCAGCATTCCAGGCCAAGCATTAGCATATAGTTACACAAAAGCACACCTAAATCTTTGGCACAACACCAGGTGCTATCTAGCACTGATTGATTGTCCAGCCAAATGCCCCGAAAACTGTGACATCCATCCATTTGGCTGCGCAGCGGGCACAACAAAGAGACAAAACGACAAATGCTTTCCAGTTGATTATCAGTAGATGACGCTGGAGGCAGAGGCACCGGCTCCAGCAGACGAGTCAAGCAGATGCGCTTGCCATGTGAAGTGCATATCAATGGTTCAATATAGCGTTGTGGCTGTGGCAATAGTTGCTGCAGCTCAAGACTACGTTCCTGTACAAATTGCTGTAGCTCTGGCAACTCTGCACATGCCAAGCCTCCAACTAGCATGGGCGGCACAACGCAGCCAGGCTCTATACTCAAATAAAACCACAGATGAACATTCTCCTTAAATTCGGGATACTGTTCTACGGATATATTCGTCACAGAGTCGATCAATGGTCGCTTGTAACCCACCAGTACTTTCGGCATGGTCAGCTCTACGCATCCTTCAAACTAAAATGATTGGGAACAGATCAGTAAATAATACTCAAAAAGGTTATATTACACACCTTGCGATTAATCAATAAGCTACTCATGGGTACACGATATTCACCCAACCAATTGCACTGTACACGCTGGTAAAGATCAGCTGCCTCATCTGAATACTGTTGCTCGATAAGTTCATCAAACAGGCTGATCTTAAGATCGTCGCGAAGATCATCTGGCTGCCCTGTGATCTGTAGCTGCAGTTGCTCATTCCAGGTGGGATTAGAACCCTCAGCAGTGCGACTACGGCAGAGCCTCTGGCCATAGCTCAACGTTACAAAAGGACGCACATTGGAGTACATTAATGCTGCAAGTATTAAATTCATTTGAAGCGATCTTTAGATATTACAATTGCATCATATACATACTTTGGGTGACGAATAAACTAGCACTTAGATCACTGCCTGTGCCGGTACTACTACGCCGGCGTGTTTGACGCTCCACATTAAGTATATGACGACTGCGCACTGGCACACCCGTGGCACGAACCACATGCAACGAGACATTTAATTGTTGCACAGAATTTCGTATTGTGGACTGTGGCTGCCAGGTGGGTTCACGTGCGGGCGTTGGTTGTTCACGCACAAATAAGGAGCATAACGCACGCCAGACTGCTGTCCAGCCTGTAGACTGATCCATACCTTCCCCTAGTAGTTGTAGCAGCGGCACTGTCGTTTGCAACACCTTGGCACGCTGCGCGCACTGACTGCTGATCGTTTCATAAAGCAACTGAAGGAACTTGCGTCCACGATGCTTGTGCAAATCAATAGGATTCCAACTAGTGCCTGGATCCAGTAACTGATCAGCAGTACTTTCGTTATGCTCCAGTATATCAATCTCAGCGATTTCATGCTCCAGAGCGGGCACAAAACGTAGCTGTTTTGTGTGCACATTGCGTTGCTGGTGACGCGAATGAAGTAGCTGAAAACGTCTATTTCCGAGCAGCTCCTCCACACTGCACAGCTGTAGTTGACGCTCGGCAAAGGTTAATGGTGGTACATTTTTAACTGTTGATGTTTTGGGTTTCTGCCTGGCACCATTAGGTGGCTGTGGTGTAGCTTTTGTATCTGTTACCATACTGCACAGTACCAAACGTTGTCCTATCAATGAGCCACATAATCCATCCGGTAACTTTTGTATTGTATTAAATTCAGTGCCACTCACATCATCCATGGCACGATAATCAATGTGTATATAGAGTTGTCCAGCTAATTTGGGATGGGTTGATAATGCGCTTGTTGTTGATGGCACCTCAAATCCAAGCTTTTGTTGCATGGCGCTACCCTGTGTCAATACCAATGGAACGCTTATCAGTGCCAGGCGACGACTCTGTGATGTGAGTGCAGCTTTCTCGTACATCCGCAATAGATAAGGTGGAGGGAAATATAAAAATATTGATACGTTATTATCAGAGCTATATTAATACATAGATAAAGCTACACGTCATGTTTTGGTGTTGCAAAAATTTTGGCCTTTCTTTTTAGCCCCTTTGCCTTTTTGTAAAAAAGCAGCAAAGCGGAGCTAATGGATTTGTGCAAAATCCAAAAGTATGTAACACATAGAAATAATCATCGGAGACCCCATAAAGTATATATATTCTGAATCAGGACGTCAAGACGAGTTCATCTAGCCCTGTCCGTCTGTCTGTCTGTCCGTCTTTATGAACGCCTGTTTCTCAGAGACTATAAGACCTAGAGCAACCAATCTTGAAATCTAGATTCGTTATGTTCGTAGGTTATACGAGATTTTTTTTGATTTTTGAATTTCCTACCCTGACCCTTGCAATTCGAAAAAAAACGATTATTAAGCACAATTTTCAACCGATCAATTTTTGGTACACATCATAATTAGACCACTCTTGATCGATGTTGTGAATCTGAGTAAGATTGATCAAAAATCTCGGAAGTTATAGATATGCAAGAGTGGCGTTATGGGCCCCGGGGGGGTATAGTAGTGCGCGCAAAATAAGAGCTAGAGCAACAAAATTTGGAACGTAGATTTTTTATGTTAGTACACTATACGAGTTTGTTTTAGATTTTCAAATTTCCTCCCCTGAACCCCGCAATTTGAAAAAAATCGATTATAAGGTACAATTTTTAAGCGATCAAATTTCTTTTTCGCACACATATTAAGTAGACCATTGTTCATCTACGTTGTAAACTTCGTTGAAATTAAACAATAAACACGGAAGTTATACAACATTAAGTTCAGCGCTATGGAGCGTGGGGGGCTAAAAGGTGCGTGAAATGGCTAAGTACGTGCAGAACTGTGTGTATGTATGAGTATTTGTGTGTATGGCTGTTTACGTAGGCAAAGGGGCTCTCGTAGTCGGGTACACTCGACTACAGACTTCTTACTTGTTTTTTTTTCATTTCCTCAAACTGGGGGATGTCCATCATATTAGGGAATATAATCCAAATTTTTTAACAATTTTATTGTGTGAATGGTGAACCAATTACGTAGGCCTTAGGCCACAGATAAGGTTGCAACAGAGAGGCTATTCTGATTGGTTGGAAATCGTGTGATATTCCAAGAAACGCATTAATTTTCTTTGGAAATTATAACTGTTATCAAAATAAAACTTGTGTAAAGACAAAGAAATACGAAATCTGTAGTCGAGTGTACCCAACTACGACAGACTCTTTGTCTACATACACACAGTTTTACACGTACTTTAAGCCATTGCAGGCGCCTTTTAGCTCCAGCTTTCCATTGCGCGATACTTAATGTTGTATAACTTCCATGTTTTTTATCCGATTTTAACGAAATTCACAACGTTTTTTTGAAAAATACTTTTATTATTATATGTGCCAAAAGGAAAGTCCAACGGTTTAAAATAGTCATACATAATCATTAACAGCAGGAAGTACGATAATCTTATCTTATAAGTATATATATTACTTATTAGGTATATATATAAGATCGAAAGTATTCGATTCCATTCAGTATCATTTTAACCGTTAAAAGATGTGCATAGTATCAGGAGCTGTAATTGCAGTATTGTTCCAGCTGATTGTTTTGGACACAAATACAGTAAATGGTCAAAGAATATTAGATCGTTGCTCCCTGGCAGTGGAACTGGATAGACTGGGTGTTTCCCGATTACATTTACCACAATTCGTATCAATTGCATCTAAAAAAAGTTTTTATGATACGGGTATAACAAGTGGAGAATATAACGGACATCGCTCTTATGGAATATTTCAAATTAATTCTCAATATTGGTGTCAACCTACTGGTGGTCCATTATCACCTAATTTATGTAAGGTATTCTGCGATGACTTGCTCTCAGATGATTTAAAGGCCTCAGTTGATTGTGCTGGAAAAACAATCTTGGTCTGCCTGGAACGTACCAGTAGAATTTACTGTTGATGATTGCTTTCCCGAGATCAGTGTAGGTAACCCACCAAGGGTTAATAGAACTGAGCCACCTGATCAAGACTTCGATAGATCTCATCTATCCACAACACTTATTCGTGGCAATCAGATTGGAATCAGCCGCTGGTATGATAAAGAATAATTCTTTAACTGATTTATTATAATCACAAGCTAGATATAAATCAGTTCGGTGAAATACTTTATCAGTTCATATGTATATTACTTTTATAGATATGGAATAGAATTTAATAAAATGAGCTAGTATTGGATGTGGTTCACTGACTTAATTCTGGCCATTAACAGCGGAAAGTATGATAACAGCAGGAAGTATGATAATATGTGCATGCTTTATAAGTATATATATAAGTAGCTCGAAGGTATACGGTTATATTCAAAATCATTTTTACCGTTAAAAGATGTGCAAAGTGTTAGTGGCTGTAGGTGCAGTACTGTTCCAACTGATTGTTTTGGATACAGTTACAGTAAATGGTCAAAGAACATTGAATCGTTGCTCCCTGGCAGTGGAACTGGATAATCTGGGCGTGCCCCGATTACATATAGCACAACTCGTATCAATTGCATATACAAAAAGTAATTATTATACGGGTTTAACAAGTGGAGAATATAACGGTCATCGATCTTATGAAATATTTCGAATTAATTCTCAATATTGGTGTCAACCTACTGGTGGTCCATTATCACCTAATTTATGTAAGGTATCCTGCGATGACTTGCTCTCAGATGATATAAAGGCCTCAGTTGATTGTGCTATGATTGTGCTGGAAAAACATTCTTGGTCTGCCTGGAACGTACCAGTAGAATTTACTGTTGATGATTCCTTTCCCGAGATCAGTGTAGGTAACCCACCAAGGGTTAATAGAACTGAGCCACCTGATCAAGGCTTCGATAGATCTCATCTATCCACAACACTTATTCGTGGCAATCAGATTGGAATCAGCCGACGATACGATAAAGAATAATTCTTTATAGAACACAAATTTTATGTCAAATACACATTATATATATCTATATATTGTTCTGACAATAATAAACACGTAATGTTTCCTTGCAATGAGATTATATAAGTGCTTACCCATATATTAAGCTGTTTGGGCATCGAACGATCAAGCAGTACACCAATACTTTCATTCATGGGCAAATAAAGATCCGGTTCCAGGCGATAGCTGCGCGTCTGTGCCACAATTTGATTGTCCAAATAGATTTTAAAATAATAATTGCGTGTCTTGTATTCCTTGGATGTTGTATTGCTGACCTGCAGCATTGATTCATCGCCTGGTATACGGTACACATGGATTTCGGGCTCCTCAGGATCCTGAAAGGCACTCTGATATTCTTTTCTTAAATTCTTCATTACTTCATGAAACAGTGGCTTGCGTGGGGGTTTCGTGAGTGCGTGTGCTGACTGTTGAGTACACCAAAGACGTCGCCTGCTGTAATACAATGCTAAATGCTCGCGGTATACTTCAGACAAATCGGTCTCGAAACGTTGCTTCCAAGCAGAACAGGCAGCATCCAAATTTGTTGGATGCATCAGACGTAGGCTTATCTGAAAGCGTGTGCACTGAAATTGTTGTTGCTTACGCAGCTCCTTCAGCTTGGCCCATTGGCTGAGCAGACGATGGAGTAATTTACGCTGTGCTGTCGATTCGGCATAATATCGAATTCTTAATTTTTGTGTTAGGCGTAGCTGTTGCTGTACATGTGCAGCCAATTGTGTTTCGTCCTCTTGGTCATCGTTAGCGTCCAGCAAGTGTGCAGCAACATGACGTGCCATTTTGAGTTCCTGTTGCAACTTGTTGCAGACCTGATTATTGACATGCTGCGTATATAGATCGTAGATATCCTCTAATTGCTGTGCAAGACGATGCTCCTCCAGTAACTGCGGATGTGAACTAAAACGCACCTGCTTTAAAATAAGTCTAAGGCAGCGTGGCGTAGGTAATCCTTGAAACTGTTGTGCCGGTATTGGTGCAATAAATACGCTTTTAAATTTTCTTGAACAATTGCTACGATACAAAGTTTTATCAATCACAAAGCGGCTTATTTTTTGCTCATCCTCGATGAGTTGCGCTATGAGTCCACTACTTAGTTTTCCACTACCACTTTGTGTTCTCGTTTCCTCCTGAAAGCGATTCAGCATTCGAATTTGGTAACTTTTCAGCTGTGCCTCACAATCTCTTAGTTGTGCTAGTTGCAAATGCATTCTATCACTAGGTGTATACAACAGACTATTTTCATAGTAATGGCGTTGTTTATAGAAGCGATGCCACATTAGCGAAGGCTCCGTTAACTCCATTTGTATAAATGTTGCAGCTGCAGCAGCTCGAGCTGAATTGGATTTTGCATCTTCTTGCACTATATTTTTATTATTTGCTTCAAAGGATGCGACATCACTATCATCTGTGTCATGGAAAAAATTTAAACTACGCTCCTCCTCATCCACAGAAGCCGTTAGTTCCACTCTTTTTTCATGTTGGTATAAAAGCAATTGCACTTCTTTTTCTCTTTTACGGTAAGCACGTGTCGTTTGAGTTTTTCGCAAACTTTTGCTACTTTTTTTCTCCAATTCCATTATTTTATTTATATTTATATTAATTTAATCACTTTAGTTCACATTAGCAGAAAATTTGAAGCGTCACTTTCGTTAATAAATGGAGGAAAAAAACCGTTTGTTTATATTTACCGTTGCCATTGACAGCAAGCTACAAATATCGAAATGTATCGCAAAACTAAAGCGATATCAAAAGATCATACATTGACCATCACTAATAACGGACAAAATATCCTGCATTGTATCACAATTGGTATATGGTAATTTAACAGTGATTAAGTATGTATGTGTAAAAAAATTTATAATGTTAATAACGAGATAGAAAATATTTGAAGATAATAAATTTATAAATAATAAAATATAACAAATGGTGACTTCCAGTGTTTATTTTTTTCTTAAATTCACAAAAAAAATTGCAGATATCAAATGGGCTATTATTTAACAGAACAGTCAGCCGGAAATGCGATTATGTATTTTTTATATACACAAACACATACATGTCACATTAATGGTCCTTATTGTATCGGTATAAACTCATTGCTAATAGTGGTTAAACATTGTTAGTAGACATCTTATCAATGGGACTTACCTATTTATATTTGTGTTTAATTGGTCTTTGGCTTCGTAAAAGTTAAAGCCATAAAGTCGTTTATCAGTTTATTAGTACCGCTCTTGGATATGGCAGTACAAGGAGAACGTAACGTGTTTATCGAATATTACACTAACTTCAATATTCACAATAAAATAACAAATTTTTTTTTTTTCTTTTCTTTTTATGGTTGACATACAAATACAATGCAAATTTATTTAGAAAGTTTGATAATGTGGCCTCGGTCATGATTTTTATTTATTGTGTGCTCAATCCTTTCGGTTTATAAAGTTTATTTGCTTAAGGAGCAAATTAATATTGTTATTTATGCATCTAAGTGTGCAAAAGCTTTAAGGTATTATAATGCTTATATTTTTTATATTTGTTGTAGTAGTCAGGACGCGCTACGTGATTTTGAAAAGAAGCCCGACGTGTGTATGCTGTCGGGACGTAGTTGCGTATCGATGCAATTCTGAGACACTGGCTTTACAGGATGTTAAAGCAGACGGGGACGTGGCGCAATATATAGGGGGTTGTCTACTCCAAAAGTGTTATTTCTTCCTTGACTAAAAATTCAACAACTTCTTCATCAACTTCATCGGTTTCCAAGTTATCCGTATCGACATCTGTACAAAGCGACAAATAAAAATAAAGTAATAAATATCGATACTTAAACAATGAGATTGGATTAGGTTTAACTTACGCCCTCTGAGCATGACACGACGACTCTTTTGATCTTTCCATTCAGCAATGCGCTTGTTGCGATACTCCATGAATGTCTCGCGTAACTGTGAACGCTTCTCGAGCAGTTCCTTGGAGGCGCGTGTCAAACGCAAACGATCCTTCTGCTCAAAGATAGGATAGTACTTCTTAAGATTCTTCTTAATATCCTTTTGTTTCTCTTCGGCAAGCAGCGTCGGTGGTCGTGGACGCCACAGGAATTGCACAAAGTTCTTTAAAATTGTGCGCTTAATGATGCGACCCTGGAAGGTGTACATGTTAAAGCCAGTATCCTCCTTAACCTTCCAGGATGACACACCAGTGACTACATAGCGGCCAGTTGGATCCCATTCTACTTCAGATGCGCGGAAATGATCCGGAGATGCGCTTATGATATAATCATTAGTGGTATCAACGAACTCAAAGGTGCCCATGGTTAGATTGGCCATGACAATGAAATGACCACGCGGCGACCAGAACAAATGCGTGCAGGATTTCTTTTCTAAACGTTTCACCAAGCTTGGCTTGACGCCCTTGTTTACCTCATAGAAGCTGACATTTGAGGAGTTCGGTTCACCGTGGATAATGGAAAACTTGTTTCCAATGGGCTCCCAAGCAAAAGCAAGAATTAATTCACGGATTTCCACCGAATCAACCGGTATTTCCTTTTCACGCATATGGAAGATCTCGAAGTTGTAGAACATACCCAAAAACTTTACATCCAACTCCTTCTTATCCTTCTTTAGCTTTGAGTACCGATCCACCTTAACGCATAGATAATCGCCAGACTTCTGCCAGTGCAGTTTGCAGTCAGCTACATGGAAGAGGTTCTTGTTACGTGTCTCTCGTTTCTTGGGAATTTCCATTAAAGTGACGCGGGCGGGTATTTGGTTTTGTTCTTCCACCCAGTAAGCGATCACATTATCCGTTGGCGACCATGAGAAGCCACGAATACCAGGAATCTTAATGGATTTTAGATCCAGCAAATAAAATGATGGAGTCTCATAGATGTGAATCGAATTGTCACCCATACGTGCCACAAATTTATCATCATGTGACCAACGGAACATGGATAATGCAGACATTCCATCAGCTACGAAAGAACGCTTCTCAGCGCCTGTGCGTATGTCCCAAATTATGATCTTTTGGCCCGTTGGCGTCGGTCCATATGTAACTAAATAATTCTCACATGGAGAAAACTCAACGAATTGCGTGCCAGGATGAGGAAACTTTTGAATTTTCTGGAAGCTGCTGCCACCCCAAATAGCTACTCCTGGTTTGTGGAAAGTTACCACGTAGGTGCCCAGAGGTGACCATTTAACAAAAGTATCGGTAAAACGTTCACGCGTCTCCAGCTCATTAGGCTCTGGCAAGGTATTCTGCCAAAATCCTACTTGCACGCAATTCGGGGCAGTCTCTGCAGCCACGCAGTACTGGTCGTAAGCATCGGGATCGTTTATGAAATTGTAAAGATCATTCTGCACCTTAAATGGCTGCACTGTTGGCGGTTCCCACTTCTCCGGTATGTTCTCATACCTGTTTTAGAAATAAACACATTACAGGATTATTTTGTAAAGGCTTTCAGTAATTTACAATAAAATAAACAAGCGTTTCTCCAATTAAACTCAACTCACTTTTGAAAATCTGTAAACAAGTTTACCGCAAAGGTGTGATTCTTGTCTAAACGATGGTTGTTAAGCTTTTTCACTGCATCCTCAGCCTGATTAGCATGCTTATACTCCATGAATGCATAGCCCTTGGTCTTTCCCTCTTCATCAACAGGATAGACAACATTAACAACATCACCGCAGTGAGAAAACAACTTGTTTATGACCGATTTTAGTTTCTCAAGACGGTTTGGTTCCACTTTGGGAATATTGTCCACTACAACGACACTTTCGACACCATCTGCTTCAGAAGGACGTTGTGCCAGCATATCGCCAAGCAAATCTGGAATATATAAAACATTTTCATTAACAAATTAAATATATGCCCACATTGAGGTTATGTTTGTTTTTGCAATATTCGGCGGTGGCTTGCAGCGCGTGTGCTACGCTGGCAGAGTGAAACTTGCCTTCATCGCTAATATTGTCAACAAAATTGGGTGGATCATCAAAGTTTGGTTCCTCATTATAATCACTATCATTTGCATCGGCACCCGAATGCTCTTCACTTTTCTTTTTAGCCATTTTCACCGACTTATTTGCAAATTATACACGGCAGCCTATTTCCCGCAGTCATTAAACACACACACGCACATAAGAAAGGAAATGTTATCGTCAAAATATCGAATTATTAGTTACAAGTTCACTCAAATGAAGCATTGAGTTGACTGAACTACTTAACAGAGTGCTCGTATTTCTTCGATAACAAACATAGTTCTTTAAATATTTTTATTTAATCTATTTTGTAAATAAAGATAATTTCAACTATTATAGTATTTACAACCTAATTAGTCTATTGATAATTTAATTTTTATGACATTAACATCATCACTTTCAAATCGCAATAAAATGACATTTGTATTGAGTATTTTTTTTGACTATATGTTAAAAATGAATATGATATTTATAAATATTAATAATGATTATTTCTTAATTTATTTAAATTTTTTAATATTTAGCTAAATATCTTTTCTTTTAAAATATAAGGTTTGTGATCAACTCACTTCATTAAAATAGTATTTCTTACTGTCAAAGGTGCATTATTATTTTTTTTACAGATTTAGCTCCTTTATTTAAATATTAACAATTAAAAAATTATTAAATTTTCTCATATTAATGCCATTCAATTATAATAACTGTATCGGTAAATTGAACTCAGTTAACAGCGTTAATGAAGGAGACCTACCTTGATTCTTCTGCTTACGATTTAGCTAGGTTATGAACCCCGAATGTTATGACACCAAAGACTGCAAAATATGCACAAAATAAGATACAGTTGGCAGCACTGTTTATAACTCCAAAATCATTTCATTCTTTTTTTGTCATAAAGAGGAAGAAAAGTGTGTTAATTCTGCGTAAAAATAATATAAAATGACAAAACACGTAAATTTATGCTTTTAAATAATATTATAAGTGAAAAATGTATATAAATTTAATAAGAAAAGCACAAGTTATCACAGCAAAACGCAAATCAAATATATTCCAGCCAAACGTAATTGCCACCTAGGATCAGAATTACTAATGTCTCGGAAGAGACAAGTTATAATAAAAGTGCAAAAAATTAAAAAATCGCCAAAAGTTTCTAATAAAATGTGTGTAACATTTAATAAACCTATTAAACAAAATAAAATGCGGAAAGCTGTTATCCAATAGAGAAAAATTCCTATACACCACATCTCACTCTCTATGCTCCGCACGCGTCCACACCCGCACCTGTCACCTCCTTTATTTTGTATCGTCTGCGCCAAGACAATATCCAGTATATACTAACCCAGATTCATTCTGCAAAAATATGAAAGAATAGTTAACGCACATTGCGTTGTAAACATTTACCAATGTCGCAAATAAAAGCTGGAAAATAATAAATATATTCGACTATGTAAATATAAAATATATAAAAGCAGCAGGAGTATTCAATATCTTGTAGATATATATATATATATATATATATATATATATATATATATATTTATGTATATATACATATATATGTATAAACAAGTGTGTGTATATATTCATGGAGAAATCGCCCAAAAAACGTTCTACCTCACTTTAACTTATGTATGTGTGGGTGTGTGTCCGTGTCCATATTTAAGTGTGTGTGTGTGTTACCTTTTTTTGTATGTGCGCAAGCGATGTGCGTTGGTTGCCACACGCTCTCGCAACGCGCACATGAGAGCCAATGAGAATGGGAGCTCCACTCAAATGAAGCAAGATAATGAGAGAGAGAGAGAGAGAGAGAGAGAGAGAGAGAGAGAGAGAGAGATGCGAAAGCGCCTGTAGCCTTGGTGGAATATATGAATGAATATTCGTTCACAGTGCAAAGTCGCATTGCCAATTTCAGTGTTTAAATTTGAACGAAAAAATGTTAATTAAAATTGAAACTGTGTAAAGCTAAAATATAATTATAGAAGATAGGAAAGAAAATAGAAAACCTTTATTATTAATATTCACTTAGCACTTGTTTTTGTTGTTATTTTCACTGGGGCTCAGGCGCTCTCGAAATTTTCGATAAAGGCTCAGCCTTGCGCGCTCTCTCTCTCTCTCTAGCTATCTCTCTCTTTCTTCTTCGTTTTGAGATGCCTGTTACATCTTTGTTGCTTGGAAAATTTTTTGGATATATATTTGCTCCACGAAGTTTTTCATCAGTGTTTGTCTACACGCCCACATAGTGTGTGTGTACGAGTATGTGTGTACGCTTGCGAGTGTATTGAAAAAGTAAAAGTCGCCCGTTCGTCGCCGTCTGACACTCTATTGCTGTTTTTTTTTTTTCGTTAAAAAAGCTACACTCCATTAAAATTAATTTAAAAATATTACTATAATAATTTATCGGTTTTGGTCTCTATACTCGTAGTTAAAAGTGCTTAAAATAATCAAAGCGTTTCGCAAAAAGTAAAATGTGGTAGCCGTCTTTCATATTGTGCCAAAAGGAAACGTAAAGCAAAGGAAAAAACAACAACAGCAACAACAACAACAAAGTAACGAAGTGCACCAACAACAACACCAGCAGCAGCACCAACAACAAGAGCAACAGCAGCAGAGAAATAAAACGTAAAACAAAATTTGAGGAGCACCACAGAAATCTATAACTATTAATACGTCTGGAAGTTATTGAAACCAGCGTTACTTAGTTATAGTTGGGATTTCTGTTGTCCTCTTGTTGTTGTTGTCATTCGTTTTGGGAAGTTCGTGCAGCAGCAGGCTCTGAATGTCTTTATGCTTTAACCATGGTGTATTTAGCCACCAACAAGAACAACACCGACACTATACGCTGCTATATTAGAATCTTTCTGATCACAAATCATGACAGAAGGACATGAAAGGTAAGTGTAAACAATTAGTTACAAAGGTATATAAATATTAAGCTTTCAGCGTTGCCAGATCAAAGGCAGCATTGTCTATGTGTGTGTACATACGTATACGTGTATGTGTGCCCTAATTGATTCTACTCTCAATTTAATTCATACAATTGTTGCCAATTTAAAATAAAAAGAAAAAAAATAGAAAGATGCTATTTAATTGAACTTAAATACTAGCAAGCATTTACTGAATGAAAAATACTAATCAAGCAGAAGAAGCATATTGAGCATGAATGAATTCTGAGTCACTCGTCTGGTCAATCCAAATGGATATATATATATATATCTATATATCTGTATGTACATATATATATATATCTATATATATATATATATTTATGTACATTGGTATCTGCCGAGTCGTGTCGTCTCAACATAGTCTGTCTGTCGCCACTTTTAATGAATGAAATGAAAATGGAATGCCAGCCACTAGCTTGTTTTCATAATTGTTTTTCTTGCTGCTTAAAGCGTACCGCCCCATTGAAAATGATGTCACTTCGCCCTGCGCGTCCCTTGGCTTTATTTATGTCCCTTCTTTATTCATTTACACAGCTAGGAGCTACTAAGCAGTTAGTGACTTTGACTATATATGGTTTAATACACAATAATCAAAAATTATATTACTATTATACAATTCAATGTGCTTGAAGATTCATAAAATTTATTTCTATTTATAAATAATAAATATAATTAATTAAAATTTATGCATATAGCTGTTTCTTTTTTTGTTAGTCATGATATTAGCTTTTATAAAAACAAGAAGAAAATAAAACAAAAACACGCAAAGTTACAGTTAACCCATCGTCTGTGATATGATAGTCAAAAGAGTTTTATATTCCACCCACTCAGGCAGTTCGCACTCAGTCAATAAATGCACGTTTCAGTTGTCTGTTCCAGGTTCATTCATATTTTCAGCATGTTGTTGTTGCAGTCTTTAGTATATACACTCAAAGGCATATATACAGACTTACGTGTATGTGTATGTATGTTATGTGCATGTGCAAATGTGGGTGTTAAGCAGCAGACTGCTACACTCTCACATATAAATTATATTTAAGTTTACATACCTATACGTATATATGTATATATATATATATATAATGTATATATATATAAAATGCATGTATATGTATGACAAACATAAAATGCAATGCTTAACATAACATAACTTAATATGTTGATTTACATACACCCATACATAAATGCATTCATGTTTACAGATCATAGAAAAATGCTTTGACAACTTAACAGCTTCCAGCTCCCTCTTGTTTGTGTGTGCACTCATACATACACACGTGCGTACACATTATTATATGTATATGTATAAATATATACATATATAATGTATACATTCACATACAGAAACTGGAGCCCTAATAATAATGTTACCTCTCTATCGCTCTCACGCATGCGCTCTATTTAGAGTTGGTGCTTCGTTTCTGAATTTGGAACTTTTAGTTTTTGCTTGAGGCAGGCTCTAGTGTGTATGTCTATGGCAGAGTTGTTGCTGACTACACCTCTTGTGTATGTGTCTGTGCATGTGCGTGTACTGTAGCTTTTCATGCATATGTATTGATGTATGTCGAGCAGAGATGAACGAAACTGTAATCTTGCTTTGACAATGAAGAATCCTAACTGTTGGAATGTAAACTTACAGATATTTTGAAGTTAACTTAATATTTAAAGTTTGAATTTATTTTATTGAAATCTTCTAAGTAAAAACTTAACTCATTATTTAGGTATTGATCTCATGCTTATGCTTAACGTTTTGGGTTTACTTTTAGCTCCACTTTACAGTCTAACTTACCCTTAATTTAGCAATTCATTAGGTCTTTATATATGAATTAAAATTATGTCAAATATATCAAGGACTAAACTGCAACTACAAAGAATACTGAACTCATTCATTGCATGTTAGCCGCATAAATATCCTTGGTCAAAAATGCTGACGTTGGCGTCTCACCTTGAGTATGAACTATACATGCAAATATATATATATAGGTATATATATATCAATGGTTTAAATGAATGCAAGTTGCCACGTAGCCAGCAAGTTGCATCGCTGCTTACTTGCCAGTCCTTGACACAATCTATGACGTATTTGTCGTCTACTTTGGGAGACGGTATGCATGTTCCATTCTGTAAACGTTTTTCATTTTTATTTTTTTTCTGTTTTTGCTACCAAATCTAGGACAATTATGTGTATACATCGTTCACTCATACACAGACAAACAGACGAAAGGACAGACAAATAGAATCGCACGGATAGAATAGAGTCAGCAACGATGGCTTTGTTGCAAAACTCCCTGAAAAGCTTTTTTCATTGAGTAACTTCACGTTTAAAACTCCACTTGAATGTTCTGCGCAGGTCGTGACTTGCTTTGTTCCCTACTGAAGTTTCACTTGGCTTTTGTCATGTTGGTTCATTCTGCAGTAGCTACGATTTTCAAGAATGAAAAAATTTAAGGCTCATGGAAAGTAACTTAATTCGAATACTGTTGCTACCCTTATATATATATACATATATATATATATAGATATGTATGTATGTGTTGTGTATATGCGGAAACAATACATCAATGAGCGCAAACATGCATGTAAATGTGTGAGTGTGTGCGTATGTGTGTAAACATGTACGTGTATAAGTGTGTATGGGTATTTTTAAATGAAGGACTTTTAGTTATTTTTAGTTTATGCTAGCTTTGTCAATGAGTAAGTGCGACAGGTGCTGAATGTGAACTGAGCGAGGACATTTTTTATTTTTTTATATATAAATTTATTTTTTTCTTCTTTTTGCTATGGCTTCGTTAGCCGAAAATTGAATTAGCCAAATTAGCGACACTTTTAAGTTATCGCTTTAGGGATATAGACATGAGTTACTGGCACATTCAGGCACATTCATTAGGCAGCAGCAATGGCCTCCGTTTCATATCGTAAATTAAGCTCAAAGCGCAAATTAAACAGGTGCCTAATATCGATAATAATCGATTACTTTTACTTTGTTATTATTGTATGCACTTTAATGAAAGTTTTATATATATGTATTTTGTTTATTGCAGCGACTTCTTAGTTACAGTACGCGCACAGGTAATGACCAGGGACGAAAGCACCGAAGGCTGGCTTCCGCTGGCCGGGGGTGGTCTGGCAAATGTTTCGATACGCAAACGTGCTAGATTATCCCCATTGGCATCGGGTCATGACTACATTATCTATGGACAAAGAATCTCGGATCAAAGTGTAAGTTTCAATATAAATATATTAATAAAATTTAATATTAATTGCTTTTCCTTTTCTATATATCTTTAGGTTATATTAAGTTGTGTCATCAATCGTGATTTGAAGTATTACAAAGTAATGCCAACATTTCATCATTGGCGCGCCGGCAAACAGCGTAACGGCTTAACTTTTCAAACAGCAGCCGATGCGCGCGCCTTTGATAAAGGTGTCCTGCGCGCCTATAATGAACTAATTGATGGTATGTATTATAGGTGCAACTACTACTGGAAGTAGTAGTTCCTATCAATTTCACCTTAGTACCTATTAGCTGCATGCATTTCTTTTTTATACAACCCATTTACATAGCTTGAAAAGTCCTTTGTACATTTCGTCGTCTGATAAGATTATCAGAAATTTATCACTTATCCTTTAGACTTATTTTTGGCTTTTATTACCATTTTTGCCTTCTTTAACTAAACTGCAAAACTAATGTTTTACGCTCTATTTTATTTTTTTTTTTAACAAATCATAAACCATTTTATTGGAATTGTGCAATTTGTTTCAAAATTAACAAAAAAAAATAAAATCAAATTATATAATTTATAACAAAACAAAAACATAATATATATATATACAAATTGGTAAGTGTTATGAGGTTTATTTTAAAAAATTATATAATTTTAAGAAATTTTTTTGTAGGTTTATTTTATTTTTAAGTTAGGGAAAAGTAATAAAACAAATTTTGACCCCAAAACTAAACAATACTAAAAAAACTAACTAAAATCATAGTTTGTATTTGAAAAACTAATTTGAAACTAATTATACTAAATAGGAAATTTCAAAAATGTAAAACTTGATCCAAAATATTGCTTTAAAAACACATTTTTTTGTTGTTAATATTTTTAATACAATTTTAAAAGTTATTTCAAGGCTTCGTATATATTTATTTATTTAGTTTTTGCTTATTGTTATAATTATATATAAAAATATACATATTACTATATATTTTGTTATATTTATAAATAAATATTTTAATTTGTTTATTTCTTATATATTTAAATCAATAATAATAGGACTGGCGAAATCAAATCCCACTATAATATGCCCACCATTGACCAAATATGATTCGGTTGGTGAAGATGATGTATTCATGGTAAGTTAAATTAAATGTTAAAGGACCTTGCCTAATTAAATTAACTATACATTTTTATTTACTTTAAACAGACCCTCGATTTACCTGTGGAAAGCGAAAGTTTACAAAAAATACATTCAAGTCCCGAAGGCAGCGAGAAAAGTCACAGTAAATAAAGAATTTAATTTAAATTTTATTATTCAATTGATATTAAGGATGTGCTCTATATTTTTGTATTATTTATAGAAAGCGGCAGTGATCGTCATAAGGA
Organism: Zygothrica quintamaculata; assembly: GCA_037044455.1. NCBI lineage: Eukaryota > Metazoa > Arthropoda > Insecta > Diptera > Drosophilidae > Zygothrica > Zygothrica quintamaculata. Next base: position 188,340 of record JBAMBS010001722.1, on the reverse strand, counting down.
TAGTTACAGCAACAATTCAGATTCAGAGAAACTACCAGCAGCGACCATACACTACATATCCACGGAGAAAACATCAACAGCTCCGGTTAGCGGCAATAAGAATGCGAACATCACAACCGATGGTCTGCCGCAGCCTGCAGGACAAATAGCACCCAGCGAGAATTATTCGTATGTTACATTGACAGCTGTACACCATGATTACAACTATCCTGTGGTGGAGCAGCCAGTTGGTGCACAGGTATTAAATGCACGACGCGAATCAATCAGTGCAGTTAAAAAACGTAATGCACTTGAGGCGGCACAGGCCATGGCTGCTGCACAAACATCAGCTGTAACATCTGGAAATAAGCCATTGCATAAGCCAAATGTTTCGGATATATTAAAAAAGGAGACACGTCTGCGTTGCCGTTATTGCCATGAATTGTATAGTGAGGAGTTTAATGGTCGTGGTGCCTGTGAATACGCACCAGATCCGTTTCGTAGCGGATATGAATGCATTTCGGGCATGGGCTGTGCACGCTGCATGATCTATCATTGTATGAGTGATGCAGAGGGTGAGACGGCGCAGCATCCATGCGATTGTAGCATTAGCGAGGCGGGCTGCACTAAGCGCTGGTTGGGCCTGGCGCTGCTGTCCCTGTTCGTGCCCTGTCTATGGTGTTATCCACCGTTGCGTGCATGCCATTGGATAGGCATACACTGCGGCATTTGTGGTGGACGGCATAAACCGCATGTCTGACATTTGGAGGCAAGATTGCAAGGACAGTACGATGACGACCCCAGCACCAGGCCCAGAAACGAGCACCACCCGCAATCCGATTATAACAACTACAAGCATCAACTCATGCGACTTAAACAGCGTCAATCACAATTACAGTCGCAGCCACAGAGGCATTTTTATAACTGGGAATTGTCACATAGTCTTGGCGCACCGCAGCAGCAGGCACCACCGCCGCCGCTGTTTCTAATGCAGCCACGTCTTAACAAAGCCAAACAAAATGACTATGGACGTCTCATGTTTTAAAGAAAAAACAAGCAACAATTATGCTGTTGCTTCTCTTGTCCTTGTTGTTGTTTTAACTCAAAAAGATGAAAACAAACACAAAAACAAAAAACAACTGTTGTCCCACTTACTTTAGTTACTTTAAGTTGCCAATTAACTTGTGTTGTTATCATTTTTATGTGACTCCATTTGATTTGCCATAGTTTATTGTATATAAAACCAACAGTAGAGCTAGCGAAAGCTCTTAAAATATTATCATAGATCTTTTTTATATATATTTTTTTTTAATATAATTGTACAATTATTTTTATTATATTTTTGTAAAAAAAAAAAAAAAACACAAAAACTGGGCTATTTCTCTTGGTTTTTTATACATTAATATTATATTTATATTGATATTTATCTGTATAATAACTATTCTTAAAATAATCTTAATTATTTGTTTAGTTTTTTAAGTTTTTATTGCTACTTACAATTTATTTTTGTGTTTACAATTTGAAATTGGAGAACAGTATTAAAGCCTAGCTAAGGCAAGGAAGTTATTCTAATATATGACAAAAAAAAAAAATTAATTTTCTGTGCGTAATTCCAATTTGTTTATTAGTTTTAAAACAAAACTTAATTCCTCCCTCCTCCCCATCTCTCTAAGAAAGCGCAAAAAATGAAACTCAAAGCGCAAATGAAATACAATAAATAAACAAAAACAAAAGGAAAATTTAATTTCCATAAGAAAATTACAAATTGTTTTTAAAACTTAACAAAAGCGAAAAGCGTCAATTTATAGCAAATATGTTTTTAATTGCACTAAAAATTCAATTTCTTAAAAAAACAAAAATTTTATTTAAAAAATCTTAAAAAATTTAATTTCTATTTAAAAACAAAAAGAATTTTTCTGACTCTTCTTAGGGCTCATGAAGCGTCAGCAACTTTCTTTTGCCAATGACACAAACATTTGTAATTTATACTTTTATGTTAAATGCAATAAAAAAAAGCAAATAAAAAAATAATATCGCAATTAAAAACAAATTGCAAAAATTGTGCGTGTATGTCGCTTAATTTTAAATATAAAGAAAATTTTAAAAACAATTTGTAATTTTGTATAGCACAAAAAATTTGCTTGTCTGAAAAGCAAAGAAGGGCTTTTAAATAATAATAATAAAAAAAAATAAAAAACAAATTCTTAAATGTTTTCAAAAATAAAAACAAAACAAACTCATTATATGCAGCTATATATATATATATATATATATATATATATAAATCTATATATATATATATTTAAAAAGAAATATATATGTGTGTATAAAAAACGTATTAATGAATGCAGAAAAAAATACTTATGTGCAAAGAACCTAAGTAATTTTTGTGTATTAAAGAAAAAATTATTAATAAAACAAAAAAAATTCAAGAAAAGAAAGCATTAATTTATTTCTTACTATAATGCATATTTATTCAAAAAATAAGCAAAGGTTGTGCAAAAACACATTAAAAATAATGACAAAAAAATATGAAAAATGCAACAAAACATTATATTAAAACGAAAAAACCTTTAAGAAAGTGAAAAATTGTTAGTAAAAAAAAAACAAACCAAGAACAAAAAGAATTCAGAATCTAATGAATGAAAAAAGCAAGAACCTACCACAAACTAACAAAACATACAAAAGAAAAAATAACAAAACAAACACTCAACAAAAAGTACAAAATGTTAAATATATACATATTTTATTTAAAAATTACTTCTTATTGTTTAGTTAAAGCTACAATAATTTTAAAACCTCTAACAACTTACATTTAAAATGATCCAAAAGCATGCCAACAACATACATACTTATATTGTATATTATATATGAATATAGTATGTATTAATAATAAATGTATTTCAAATTTTAACTGTGCATACAAAAAACAAATTAATAAATAAAAGAACTAGAAGTCAAAAACAATAGAAAAATATTATTATTCGCTATATTTTATTTAATAACAAGTCCTTCACAACAACAATAAATATTCTAGAGAAGAATAGTTAATGGCAGCGATGTGTTAAATACAAAGAAATACATTTACAAAATTATTTTTACTGAACTACGTTTTTTTTTTCCTTTTTTTTTTAGTTTTACCAACACAAATACATAAAAAGAAAGTCACATAAATAAAATATATATGCATAAGTAGCCGCATATAAAAGATGTCATTAAAAGTAAATAAAAAAAGATATATTTATTCATATAAATGTATTTAAAAATGTGAAAAAGAAAAATACAAAACAAATAAAAACACAATTTAATAAACAAAATAAACATAAGCATTTTACTTTACTTATATTAAACGAATGAGCTTTTCCATTTTAAGGTTTAATTTTAGAGTCGGTGTTTTATACAAATTTAAATTTTGCGCCAACAATGCAGCTGCCATTTTTGTTAGTATGTGTTTGTTCAGCATTTGAGTGTGTTGTGCGAATAAAAGCAAGCTTTAAACTTATCGTCGAAGCTTTATGTAGTAGCAGCATAAGCATCGGTGGTTCAGTGGTAGAATGCTCGCCTGCCACGCGGGCGGCCCGGGTTCGATTCCCGGCCGATGCAAAAATTCTTTTTTTTCTACTATTCTAATTTTTTTTTTGTATTTTTTAGTTGATTCTAATGCAATTAATGGTTATTTATATAAAAATAGCAAAATTCTTTAATATTCTTCAATGTATTTAATTTAAAAAAAACAGAACAGTGCATAAGTACATAAGCAAAAGCATTCATATTCATAACACAAACTGACACAAACAAAAATTAATAATTTTTACTAAAGTACAAAAGCTTGCATTAATTAGACAGCAACATGGACGAAATAATGAGAAAACAATTGACCGTAGATCAGGAAACTGATGATGTATCTAATCGTGAAATTACATGTAGTGTGCACTATGTCAAGTAAGTGAAGCATCAGCAATAAAGAAGATGGTAAAGCATCACAATTATAGCACAAAAACGGGCCCAGTTATTACATCGGAGGATAATAGTGGTACGGTTACTCGTCTAGTCTCTAAGACAGAAGACTTGGAACGCGTTTATAATCGTCAATCGAGTCGATCACTCTTTGAATTTGGACACAATTTTGAAGATGTGCGTGGCTGGCTAAGCATCGATCAACCCTCGAAAGTGTCCATTAAAAAAGTATTGCGCTACATGGTAGAAAACCATATAAACACCACAGTACAAGTTGAGGTCAATAAAATGTATTTTAATTGTCACATCAGTGTTTTGCAAGCTTACTCTAAGTTCTTTATGGAACTAGAGCCAATTCCATTGGTTGTCACATTGCCCGAAGATAAAGTATCACAAAAGGCTTTTATGCTCATCTACAAATGGATGATTAGTGATAATCCTACTGTGGAACGTAAAAACATTATACCTACATTTGTAGCAGCAACTTATTTAAGAATTGAAGCTCTATTGGTCCAATGTTGGAAGTATTTTAAAGATATCAATTGCTTTAATGAGGCTTCCGCATGCGTTCTATATGTAGAATCACAAGGAAATGTGGCATTAGATATTGTGCGTAATTTAATGTTAACGCGTATTAAAAAATTTTTACTGACATTTGTGGCAACTCGAGATTTTCTAGATGTACCACTTAAACATCTTGTATATCTACTTAGTTCAGATGAGATTTGTGTTAACACAGAAGTTGAGGTCAGTTCCGGTAATTTCTATCAAGAACTTAACATTGGTCATATTTAATCTTTTGTATTTCATTTAGATATTATATATTATTGTACGTTGGCTGGGTCACGATTGGAATAAGCGTAGATCATATGTATCGACACTTATAGAGTGCGTTCGCATGCAGTTAATGCCTCTGTGGTATTTGTTATGCGTCCGACGTTTGGAAACACACAAATTGGTCAAAGAATTGCTCAGGCATCCAACAATAGATGCAATGATAAATCAGGCTATATCAAATATAACATCGAAGATTTATGAGAAAAAAATTGACGGGTATAGTTTAGATAAATTTAATGCGCCAGGAGATATGCGTATCCGTTGCTGGATACAGGACGAAACATGCCCATATTTTCATCAAAATGGCTGTCCATATACGCGAGATATAAATTACAGGCAGTTCGAAGCATATCTGACAATATTACAGCAGAAACCCCGTGATGCGTGGGAGAAAATACCGTTATTTGATTTGAAAAATACAAAAATATGCAGTTGTATGGCTAAGCAAAGTTAAGTCAATTATTAATTTTTTAGCTAAATAGCCTAGGAAGAAATAACTAAGGTTCCGTTATAAAGTTTATAACATTTGCCATTCACGTTAAAGTGTTAAATAAATGTAAAGTCTGGCAGCCCTAATATGTAGGAGTAATAATTTGTGTTATTAGGTTTGCTTACTTTTTGGAAAATAAAATGGAAAAACTTGAAGCTCTTAAAATCTCATCCATGCGTCCTCGCAGTAATATACTTGATCGACCATTGTCAAAGGGAAAATCTGAGGTATCTTTAAGCACTGTGGCGTTACTTTTTAGCGAAATAGTTCAATACTCTCAGGGCAGGGTGTTTACCGTGCCTGAATTGCAAACAAGGTAATTGTTTTTGTATATAAGTATGAAATGCTAACACTGAGCATATTTTAGATTACACGATTTGGGTCAGGATGTTGGCACCCGCATCATTGATTTGTACTTTGTACGTGAGCGCAGCGCCAAGCGTGAGACAAAACTCACTCAAATGTTGCTCTTCGTAAAGACTACTGTGTGGAAAAACTTGTTTGGTAAAGAGGCAGAAAAGCTAGAACATGCAAACGATGATGAGCGCACTTATTATATTATTGAAAAAGAACCTTTAGTGAATACATTTATTAGTGTACCAAAAGACAAGAGCTCCTTAAATTGTGCAAACTTTACAGCTGGTATTGTTGAAGCGGTGTTGACCAATTGTGGATTTGTAAGTGCATCAAAATAGTTTAGCAAACAAATAATAATGTTAATCCGTGTTATAGCCGTGTAAGGTGACCGCCCACTGGCACAAGGGTACTACATATATGGTGAAGTTTGAAGACTTCGTTATAGCGCGAGATAAGCAAATGGAGGAGAAATAGTTGTACACTATATGAAAGTAAATAACTCAATATATATTACGCACTTTACGTTAACAATTTTGTTTTTAATTTCACTATTATGCAGTTTACTACTGCAAATAAATGGATAAATGTTTTTAAATGAACTTGAACTGGCGATCCTTGTATGCAACCTGACCAGTGCGGTATTTGAATTCGCGGCCATCACGTTCGCTCTTAAGAGCCCAGGCGTATAAAGCAATGGGCAGTACGACAGCAAAGAGACCCATGCGGAAAGAATGTCCCGTTGGCCGGAAGTGTTCATAGTTTGAAACACGCATAGCCTGGAAACGTGCTAGACCCGCGTCGAACTGGATAAATATTAAATAGTTTTATTATCCTATAAATATACAGTTGTGATGACATAACCAGCAAACATTTCTACATACCACAGTGCCGCCCTCGCCGGTGGCATGGCGATAGGGATTTGAGCTCTGTTTTAGATATTCGTTTCGCAGTTTAAGTGTATGCTCATGTTTGCGACATATAAATTGCTCCTGTTCCTTTGTTAAAACCATTTTGCTTTATGTTCTGAAAGTCAATTCACATACGGCAACAAAAGCAAATGCAAACAGCTGAGAGGAAAAGGAATGAAGCAGATTTATATGTATTTTCTTATTCACAACGATATAAACACAAATAACATATGGCAACACTGTTCATTTGGTATTTTTATGTTTGTTTTACTACTATACGCATACACAAGTGGCCAACTGGTTCACAAGGCTATATGTCAAATAATATATGGCAGCACTGTTGATTTGGTATTTAAATTTTAATTTTGGAATGGAGTGGTCGTAATTCGAACCGTGCTTTAGCTTAATTTTACATTCAGTAGTAATTCGACGGTAAGTAAAATTTATTAAACTTTGTAAAGATATAGATAGAGTATAATTTAGCCTAAGTAATACTCAAATGGCATGCATTTTATGCTATTATATATGTAATTTAAAGTAAAGTCTGCTGCTTCGTTGCTGCACCCTGACAAGACCGTTATACGCATACTCAATACCCGCGACTCTCAAACATGTCCGCTATTCATATTTACGTCTCAAGTGCGCTCTCTCTCACTCTTTTTTTCCTTTTTATTCACTCCCTCTAACCTAGTATCATATAATGCGCATGTCCTGCAAAGTGTTATGCGCAGATCTCCTATCAATATCCCCACGGAACTTATTTTTATGTGTTATATATGTATTTTGTTAGACTCAACAATTGTTTGACACTGCATTGCAGAATATAAATTAGTTCACTAATTTTTTTTTAATAAGCAATTTAATTGTGAGGATGTCATTAAGATTTGTATTTAATCTTGTTCTGGTTATAAATCAATACCCTAAGTCGGTATCCGCAGTTCCATTGCGCAGAACAAGCTTCGTCTTCGTTGTCTCATATTTAGTTTCGGCTAATTGCGTGCGAACGAGAGGGAAATATAAAGAGTGTATGAAGCAGGCGAGCGCGCATGTTCCGCGTAGTTGGGCGGTTTTGTTGTTGTTTTGTTGGTGGTGCACTTGGCTTAGCTATGTTCCTTTAGGGGTTGGGTGGTTGGGCGATTGTCTAACCCTCTTTAGGGGTTGTTGTTGCCGCGGAGTTGCGCTGTAATCAACTTTTTACTTTTACCATTCGTTTTTCACATTTCACTTGCCGACTTCAAGACATCGCAAAAAGTTTTCTGTTGTTATTGTTGCTATACACAAGGATTGTGCCTCAGATGGTTTAATTGCAAACGCAAAGTGCTCGTTTATTGATTTTTGCTATAAAAATTGCATACAGACCCAACTTGGTAATTGTTGTTTTTGGTTAACTATTATAACATGTAATTAATATGTTATGTTTCTTACAGAATTATGAGCCTCAAGTCCAGTGCACGCATCAAGAAACGGCGGTCAGCCGAAGCTGCCGCTGCAACAACATCAGCAACCACAACACTATCGCCCGGTGCTTTTTCCTCAATTGGAAGCCATCGTATTGCAGCACCAGTAACAAACAGCAGTGCCGGAATCGGCAACAGCAGTAGCAGTTCAATTCCAAGTGGCTATCAAAATCTTGGCAAGAAGCATACTTTTGTGGGGCGTAATCCAAATTTTGATACGGATGAGACAAAGTTACTTATACAATTGTGGGGAGATCCAAAATTACAAAGGACTCTAATCACAACCCATAAGAAACATGCAGTCATCTGTCAACTGGCTTGTAAAATGCAGGACTATGGTTATCTTCGTTCGCCGGAGGAGATCACAACACGCATTAAGAATCTCAAATGTTTTTACAATCGACTTAAAAAGGATAAAGAATGTGGCTTGGGAGGCGAGTCGGAACCTAGCTGGAAGCATTTCGCTGAAATGGATGCTATTATGACACGTCCCATATTTAGTGTACGTCCCAATGAAGTGCCCGCTCCTTCACTTAAGTATCAGTTGGAAAAGGCGCTGGAGGAGCATGCAGAACGTCGCAAGCGCCGCCAAGAAAATGGTGAGGATGTCTCTGAAAGCGAAAACGAAGAAGATGACATTCTGCTCTCCTCGTTAGTGCCCAATAACTCTGTTAATGGTAAAGCCAAGGCAGATGTGCACGAGGATGTTGATACCGAAGGACAATTGGAAATAGACATGAGCGATGAAACATTCGCACCCAATTCAGAGAATAGTAACAATCCATCTAAACGGCGCAAGCTATCATCTAATCCAGATCTGGAGATTGATGAGTCAAATTGCACAGAAACACACATCAAAACAGAACCAGTTATCCAACAGGAATCCGTAGCTGAGACAACCAAAACAACAGTAATTTCAACTAAAGCTGCAACAGTTGTTACTGCTGCATCCATTACTACTACAGATGTGGAAGAGGATGATGACTGCATGGTGATGCCGCAACCAAAGGAAGAACCCATTGATGTAGATGCTGTTGATGAGCCTGAAACGCTCGCTCCCAGCACCAATAAAGCTTGCACCGTGATGCCTACACTGGCAGACATGCTGCAGCTACCCAAAACTACAAACTTGCTGCCATATAGCGGTGCCAATGTCATTATTCCAGCTAATAGCATTACCACCAGCACCAGCGTTGCCCAACTAAGCAGCACAGTGTCCAGCAGTACTAGCAGCAGTAGCACAGCCGGTGCCAAGTTAGCATCTGGCAAGATCTCTTTGGTACCAACAAACTTCCTCATGCAGCCGAAACAGACTACCAATGTGACGCCCAGCAAAGCGGTAGGAGTATCTTCAGCTGCTGGAACTCAGCTGCAGTTGTTACAAAGCGCCATTAATCAGGGTGCACGTCTAATGATAAGTGGTGGTACTCCAGCGCCCGTGCAAGGTTCAAGCGGTACAGGTCTAGTCACAGCTCCAGGTAGCCTCAAGTTTGTTCTGGTTAATGCGGAGCAAGCAGCAGCTGCCAAAGCTGCGGCAGCAGTTAGTAAAACGAATGCTGGTGTCGTTGCTACTGCAATTTCACCGCTGCCCCAACAGCAACAGCAGCAACCGCAGCCACAACCGCAACCACCGAAGCTTATACAGCAAACGGAATACAATCGGAAGCAGCAACAACAGCAGCAAAAGCAGCAGCAACAACAGCAGCAAAAGCAGCAGCAACAACAGCAGCAAAAGCAGCAGCAACAACTGCAGCAAAAGCAGCAGCAACAAAAGCAGCAGCAACAAAAGCAGCAACAACAACATCAGCAGGTGGAAAAGAAGGAGGAGAAGCGTCGCGCACAAGAAAAGGCACGTGAGGAACAGTTTTCTAAGCGGCATATGTCAAGTGAGTCCATCCATTGCACACATTCCAAACACTCTTATATTTTAATGCTTCACTAATCCTTCTAGATATGCGCATCATGCTGCGCCAGCTGTTGAATGCACAGAATGAAGCCAATGAGATACAACATAATCGGCTATCGCTGGAACGTGAACGTTTGGATTGGGAGATGTCGATGGGTGATCGTTTATTGGCAATGTTACCAACATTGCTGCAGCCACAAACACCAGTGGCAGCGGCACCAACTACCAACAACATTCAGCCAGCAACAACACATCAGTCACCACAGTTTATTGTATCGGGTGCAGCAGTTACATCAGGCGCACAGCGTCTGCAGCCACCCAAATTGCTATTTACCACCGCTCTGCCCATGGCCAATGGTACTGTCTCAATGCCGCATATCATTACGCCTAGCAGCGCATTAGCCACATCGTTACCCAAAGTAATTGCGACAGCTGCAGCTTCATCAGCGAGTGTCACCAACAGTGGCACAGGTGCAACAGCTACAATCACACCAAAGCCTGTGGAGATTTGTACACAAATTAATGATGTACAGCTTGTAACGCCCAAACTGGAAAAAGAGGGCTAAATGTGTTATGTAAGTTATTAACTAGGTGTTTTCTTCGTGATCTCTAACAAAAAAACAAAATGCTCGAATAAACTAACATAACTTATTTTATTCCTATCAAATTGAAGACTACAGAGTATTATATATATATAAAGCTGATATTGCAAATAAGGAAGTGCTTCGATTGTTTGAGTTCCCTTACCCAGTATACATTATGTAAAAGGTTATACAAATGATTGGTCAATGCATGTTAAGTCGTTCCATATCACGTATTTCCATAATATCCGTTTTTAAGCGTTGCTTAACAATTTCACGCCAAATAGCTTCGCGATCTCGATTATCAGTGACACCCATACGTTGAAGTGAGGAATCCGTAATACGCAGCAGTGCTCGACCAGTTATGTCATGCTAAAAGCAATAAGGAATCAGTAAGCTTATGTTATCAGTAGGCCGAGTATTTAAAATATATTTAAATGAGTAAATTAACTTCGGCTAAAATTTCGTTTGTGTAATTGCAAGTTGTTCTATGTCCACGCACAATAAAAAGGGTATAAGATCAACATGGCAAAAGTGCTGCACCCTGTATATAGAAAGCCACCGCATAAGAGGTAAGTGTTTAGTTCATACCTTTTCAAATAGATCCTCATATTTGGTATATTCGCTGCAATGTCGGCGATACCATTTTTTTACATCGTACACAGTCCACTGGTAAACAGCTTTAGGTCGCGTTGTCTTAGCTCGCGCCTTATTTTGTGTGGAACTAGTCGTTTCTTCACCCATTTGTTGCTTAATCACTTTAATAAATTTAAAGGAAATTCCAGTGAATCCTTTTTATGTATGTGTATGTGTTTTAGTCAGCCACTTATTAATACTAACGCTACAACATGTTCGTGCACCTATTAAATATATATATAAAGTTTACCATTATCAATACGCGTAATATGCATAAAGAACCCATAAATTAACAGACATTTTTATTTAAAAAGCGTTCTTATTATTTCATTACTTTTTGTATCAGTTGCTTTTCTCAATGTTCATTTTACTAAAAGAGACCATAAAATTATATCTGGCAACACTGTTGATGCTATTCTGTTATGTTAAAGCAGCTGATCGTTATATTAATATATTTGTAATCTCAACGTTATCATTATTTGTAGAAAATATATGTATATAAAATATATGTGTATATTTATTCCTTAAAATAATCAAATTAAATTATGTTATATTGAATTTTATTTTTAATAACATAGTAAACTTATCGATACTACTTATCGTAAGTTTGAACTTTGGATCTATTGCACTTGTAATTAATTGCAATATTTATCGCTGCATTGAGCACAATTCGATAGATATCACGTGGCTATCGTTAGCAACACATCTCTAATCGTGACTGGCGCTTAATAACAACGACGACTGAAATCAGCATTCAATGAAAATTGGAAAAATTACGTTAATACGCAATACACATTATATAGTTACAGTGCATGAACACAATTAAACTTTGGTCAGCATAGTGCACTAGTTTTTAAACAAAAAAGTGTTATAAAATTGTCATTTGTTGCGTTTTCAAACTTGCCACTAATTTTTTGTCAACGCCGCAGCAGTAGCAAAATGGCCGGAGCCACTCTCTTCGAACGTGCCCAGGCGCTTTCCGATGTAAATCGCGAGGAGGGCATTTCTCTGTTAAATAAAATAGTCCGTGAACAGGAGGTAGCAGAGAACGATGAGGAATTAATACGCATCAAGGAGCAGGGCATTATGCAGCTTGGTGAACTTTATAAACAGGAGGGTAAAGCTAAGGAGCTAGCCGACCTAATCAAGGTTACACGGCCGTTCCTTAGCTTAATTAGCAAAGCGAAGGCAGCAAAACTGGTTCGTTCGCTAGTTGACATGTTCCTTGACATGGATGCTGGTACGGGCATTGAGGTAAGTTATTAAGTTTATTGCACTTAAAGTTTGTACTTACAATAAAATCTTCTGAAGGTACAACTTTGCAAAGACTGTATAGAATGGGCTAAGCAGGAAAAGCGAACATTTTTACGACAGTCACTTGAGGCGCGTCTGATTGCACTGTATTTTGATACGGCCCTATACACGGAGGCATTAGCTTTGGGCTCACAACTTTTGCGTGAGCTAAAAAAACTGGATGATAAAAATCTTCTGGTGGAGGTTCAATTGCTCGAGAGCAAAACCTACCATGCACTGAGCAACTTGCCCAAGGCCCGCGCCGCACTTACCTCAGCACGTACTACCGCTAACGCCATCTACTGTCCACCCAAAGTGCAGGGTGCACTCGACTTGCAGTCTGGCATTCTACATGCGGCAGATGAACGTGATTTTAAAACTGCCTTCTCTTACTTTTATGAGGCATTTGAAGGTTTCGACAGTGTCGATAGCGTTAAGGCGCTCACATCTCTCAAGTACATGTTGCTTTGCAAGATTATGTTGGGTCAGTCTGACGACGTTAATCAGATAGTTAGTGGCAAATTGGTAAGCAACAAAAATGCCTCGAGAATGTCCTTGTTGAATATTTACTTACAAAGTATGCGTTACTCTTCAATAGGCCATAACCTACTCAGGTCGCGATGTTGACGCAATGAAAGCAGTGGCGGAGGCCTCACATAAACGCTCTCTAGCTGATTTTCAACTTGCTTTAAAAGACTACAAGAAGGAGCTTGCTGAGGATGTTATTGTGCAGGCACATCTGGGCACGCTCTACGATACAATGTTAGAGCAGAATCTCTGCCGTATTATTGAGCCATATTCACGTGTGCAGGTTAATAATTATTATTAATTAGTTAATAATTTTCATTTTATAAACGATATCAAATATCTTGCAGGTTTCACATGTTGCGGAAAGCATTCATCTGCCCATGCCACAGGTGGAAAAGAAACTATCTCAAATGATATTGGATAAAAAATTTAGCGGTATCTTGGACCAAGGCGAAGGTGTACTTATTGTGTTTGAAGAAACTCCAGTTGATAAGACATATGAACGCGTATTGGAGACTATACAAAGCATGGGCAAAGTTGTGGATACGCTGTATCAAAAGGCAAAGAAACTTTCGTAATACTTTTAATAGCGATTATCTTTACATCCACATAGCCACGCAATGAAGTTGAATCCATCGCAAAACATCTGCGAAATTAGAAAAAGGCAAATAATCATTTTGGTTTTCCACCTATAGTTTGAAAAAAAAAAAGAAAAAAAATTATACAAACAAGAAATTTTTCACGCCGAGCCTCAAAAATCATAAATTATGTTATAACCGGATTTTTGTATGTTTCCCCGAACGATTAACAGCTCAAAGAAAGCAAAACACTTTTAATGGTAATAGCAGCTAATAACAATACTTGTATGCCTAAATATTCGATTAAAGCCTGCGTGAGCGATATGATAAGCAAAATTATTCAATTAACTAATAATAATAATAAAATATGGAAAAGCGAATCACCTAATTGTTATTATTCACACACACCTTCTACGTTTAATTATTTTTCGTAGAACTTCAACGCGAACAACTTAATTAACTTAATTTCAATTAAAAAATTAGTTTTGTGTTTCAAAATTTTTATTTAAATACTTTAAAATAAATAAGTGCATAAATAAGTAAGGAAAATTCAGTTCCGAATTATCTAACCAAACATATGTGTCAGACCCAAACCACCGCCAAAGTTTACTGGTTGACTACTGAACTGACCACTGGTCCACTTGGAAGCATTGCCAGTCAAATCGAGGCGTGTGTTGCGATCTGGAGAAGACCACAGATTGGCACGTCCATTTACGCCCAATTGTTGTCCAATGCCGGGGAAGTTAGAGTGTGTTATACCGGCACCATGTCCATTGATATGTGAGTAGTCTAGACCAGCTCCATTGCGTTGGAATTCAAAGCCATTGGCCAACTTGTTCTGTGAGGCGAATACCTTCGCATCCAAGTTGTGTACTCCATTGTTGAATAGATTGGCATGTGCGGACTGTTGGAAGCTATCCTGGACACCTGGTGTGTGGGTCTTGGTCAGATCGAATCCATGGCCATGGCTATAAAGAAAGTCAACCAATTAGGATATTAACTTTAGGTAAGTTTGATATACTCACTTGTTATAGGCCAAGGAGCCACCAGTTGTAACAGGTCCACCAAGAGTATTGCCCGCTGCGAATACGGAACCAACAGCATTGTGCTGAGGTGTTCCAATTCCCTTGCTGAGATTCACATGTGCATCGGCACCACCTGCTGGATTTGAAGACAGTGAACCACCTAGCACTTGACGCCTAGCACGAATAAGGGGCGGAAGCCTTGTTGGTTTTGGATAATAAGGCAACGTTTGGAAGTGCTGTGGCATGGCCTCAACACAGGCTCCAATAGCCACAATAACTAGGATGACAATGCTGCTGGCTTGCATGATGCTTAAGCTGTTGATTGCTTGGAAAACTGTTTGACTACTGTTGATGGATCGTTTCTGCCTCCGGCTTTTATATACAGACTACGCATGGCTAATGGGAAGCACCAGGTAAGATAACACAGATTGTGATTCACCTTCGCTGACATCTTGTGCGGCATAGTAGTCTGCCTTATCAGCCGCGTCTTAAAAAAAAATCCCCTGTTTGCAGTTTTATAGCTAGAATTAAGCTTTACTTTTTTTCTTCACAGCTTTATGTATTTAAACGAAAAAAAAACACTTAAATAAACAAGATTTATATTATTAGCTTATCAAAAATTAAATATAATATACAATTAATCCAATTCAATTATTTCAGATTAAATGCCTCGCCAAAATGATGATGGACGCTGGATGTTATTTCCTTTGCTATTATGAATTCGGTAAGTTTTTATTAAAAAGTTTATTAAATTTAATTTTTTTAAATATTATTAATGAGGAAATCGAATATTTAATGAATTAAAAAAAATATAAAATAATAAATTAAGGCGTGGCCAAGCCTCTAAAAAAGGAAATGATAATTGATCCTTACTGAAATGACACTTCAGTTAAAACTTGCACCTAAATCTATAGTATAGCTATATATCTAGATGTTTTATAGAAAGTTTTATAACATAATGAAAGTAAATAATTTTAAAATAATAATAATATCAAAATTATAAATGCAAGATAATTTTTCATTAATATTTGCGGCAAAATTAATTTAAAGTAATTTTATTCTTGGTTTGATTTTACTTCACTCGGTTTAAACTTTTATTATTAAAACATAAATTTTACACAATTTTTTTTTGGTTTGTTTTTCATTTTATGTTGATTTAGTTTATGCGTTTTATTTGTTGTATATATATGTATGTAATATGTGTGTATGCATTCTGTATGTATATATATTTATATGTATTTATATATGCGTTTTGTGTATAATACTTGTACATTTATGTATGGTATCTATATTATATATATATGTATATATATAGGTATAGTAGGTATATAGAGCGCTTAGCTCATAAACATAACTTTAGTGCAATTAACATAATTATATATATATATATATATATAATTATGTGAAAGATTAACGTGCTGTACATAAAAACTAGTTTTTGCTTTTATCATAAATATTATTAATCTGAGAAATATATTCATAAAATATATTATTAATAATATTAAGAATATCTAATACAGTTTCAAGTATATAAATAACAATTTTAAATATAGTTTTGCTATTTTATAATATTATATGTATATTTATCTGTGTGTTCCTCCTTGTTTGTGTGTAGAATAAGAGTTTATTTTGAGTAGTTTACATATAAATTTTAACTAAATTTTAATTTGTTGTAAAACAAGTTATATAATTAAATATATATATATATATATATCTTAGGTACACTCCTGCATATATTATATATATATATATTCTTTTCAAGACATCAAACATTATACACATATATATATATATATATAGTATATGTATATATATATACTTATGTGTATAAACAGTTGATTGCAGTTGAGGCGGATTTATATAATATCATTCGTTACAGCATTTGTTTCATATATGTTTTTAATTTTTTTTTGTTTATTTATGCCACATGTTTTTTTAGTTTTATTTATTTTTAAATTTTTGTTTTAAACTTTTAAGTTCATTATTTTTTTTTTGTATATAATGGAACTACATTAAAGATTTAAATTCTATTTAATATAATTTAGTTATTTTATTTCCCTTTTGTTCGAAATTAAATTAAATTATATTTTTTATATATAAATCTGCAGCAAAGCAAAAATATTTTAACTAAATACTTTGAACATTAAGTTAATATAAAAAATCAAAAAAAAATATGTTGTCATATATATTTAATTTTTAAATAATTTTTTAAATTAATTTAACAATTTTTATTTCCATTAAACAGTATAAACTCGATTATGCGGCTTGTAACAAATAAATTATATGATTGGAGAACTAAACAAATAAAATAATATAATTTATATTTAATATAATAATATTTTTAATATTTATACCAAAGAAAAGCTTAAATAAATTAAGAAAATTATTTTAAACTATTTTCTTGTAAATAATCGTCCCAATTTCAAATGGACAAGAACAAGCGCAATTTGTTGGTTCAATACTTCGAGTTTATACTGTACATAATAAAGTATGTATTATATTTAGTAAGAATGTTCATTTTTAGGTTATGTTTTATAATGATTTTCTTTTAAAAATTATACTTTATTTTTTTTTATTAACTTTTTGTTCTACACTCATTTACTTTCTTTATATAGGTACATTATGTATGTTTGTGTGTGTGTGTGAGTTTATTTGGGTGTGTGTGTGCAATTTATTGTTTCTTGTTTGGTTCTGCTAGTATAATAGTTTATTTATGTTAATGATTCAATTTACTTCCCCTTCCCCTATCCCATTCCCATCCACTCGTATGATATGATTGCGATGCAAATTATATATAAAAATGCTTATTAATATTGCTAAGCAACTATCCAAAAATTCGTTTTAACTGCTTTAAATAACATAAAAAAACAAACTATATATATAAATATATATAATATATAGTATATAGTATATAATATATATGTATTGGTAGATCGGCAACGGTAAACAGTTAATAAATAAATTGCATTTGATTTCTATTTTGTTTTTTTTTTCTCTTCAATATTTGCAAGTTTTTCCCATGAATCTTTCATATAAAATATATTTGTGTATATATAGATTATTCTGTGTGTTGCATGTTGCATGTTTGTTTTATGTTATGTGTTATGTTATAAATGGTATGTTGCATGTTGCATGTTTGCATGTTATATGGCATGTATGTAAGCACCAAAGAAACTAATAATAAAGCAATGTGTTAATATTGCAGGCCAATGTCCACGATATGTTTTCGGTTATATATAGTTAATATTCGATCCATCTATATTTTCATATATATATATATATATATATTCTTGTACCTATATTTATCCTGGTATCTATGTATGATTGTTGCTATGTATCTATGTGGTTGTATGTGTATGCGAGGACTATTTGAGGACTATTTGAGTTGTGATTTGATTGAGAGTTTACTGTGCGAAAGGATTGTGCTGATTGCCACCGGGTATGTCCAGATTACCACCAGTAGTATGATAGGTGCCATATGGGCCACCATTGGGATTCATTTCGTTCAAACGCGTATTGGATAGAGCACGTGGTATAGGATTACTGGGCACACCATGTGGAGCCAAATGTGAAGTTTCCTCAGCAACCTATAGAATGGAATATATATAAAACAGATTTGGGATAAGCCTAAAAGGATTGTACATACCTGATGGGGATCTTCAGTAACGGGTATATCTGATATAAAGCCCTGTTCCTTGCGATAGAAATTAATGAAGATGAAGAGACCGAGCACGAAGAGGCAGGTGATACCATACCAACGGAAGGTAGCAGTAGTACCGTAGTAGGTGACAAACATACCGCCAATGATGGCGCCACAGCCGCGACCCAAACCATGATGAATACCCTGAAGTACACCCTGACCGGAAGCACGCAGATGTTTGGGTGTATTGTGTGCAATATATGAACATGAGGCAGCCCAGACGGCGGCATGTGTTATGCCCTGCATCAGTTCAAATGGTAAAACCATCCAAGGATTGGTCAGATAGGAGATGTACAGAAAACGTAGAACATTGCCAATTAAACCCAGACAGAGTACCTTAACGTGTCCAATTTGGGTGATTAAACGGAAGCTAAAGAAATAGGCAAATATTTCGGATACATGATTGATCACGGAGGCAACACCAAACAAAGTGGGCGTGCCGCCATAATCTTGCAAATGCCAGAACAAAAAGGTAAAGATCAGACCAATGCCAAAGCCCATAAACCAGGCAACAAACAGAAATGAGGCTGTCTTAACGTCCCTAAAGTGGGTCAATACTGTCATCCATTCCGGCAGCTCCTTGGCTGTCTGGGCAAACACCTTCGATTCGGCACCAATGTGCGGCTGCGGCTGTTGACCGGCAGATAGAAAGCTGCCAAGTCCCCCACCTGCGGAGGCACCTGTAGCACCGGCGCTGCCGCTACCCACTGCAAGTGATGGTAGATTCAGTTGTGCAGCCAGTTGATTCATGGATTCCTCTTCGGCCTTCTTGTTGGGGTCCACAAACTGACCAGCAGCTTGCTGTGCATTCTCATCAATCGGATCATACTTGAAGGTGATCTTTGAGGCAGAGATTATGGCACAAGTCATCAGCACCGAAAAGATGGAGAAGCATATATTATAGTTCTTCTCTTTGTTGCCAGCGCCGCAAGGATGATTCGAGAATGAGGTGGAATGATCCAGGGCAATGCCCACCAGGAACATCGATATACCCCAGCCCAAAGAACCAAACATACGCTGATGTCCATACTTATCCGCATCCTCGCCCAGCAGTGTGATTACAGCTGAATCTGCCAATGTTATGGCTGGAGCACTAAAGAACTCACCAATCAATATAACCAAAAGCAGCAGGAAGAAGGCCTTCTGTATGTCCTGTAAACATATTCATACGATATATATATCATCTGTAACGATGCAATCGAAAGTCAGTTCTTACTGGAGTACGATAAACCATCGAGCTGAAGATGGGTGTCACATAATCCTTATGAGTCCTGTTATCATAGTTGCTCACAAAGTTAATGTGCACCGGCGATATGCCTGCATCGATGTGTGGCAGCGTCAAGGAGCTGAATTCATATGGTTGGTGTTCTGCTGGATCCTTCTTGGTGCGTGTATAGGTGAGCACATAGTCCGTGGCATTGCGACGTTCAATGCAGTTCACCGCCTCCGGACGTATAAAGCTTAAGGGAATGGTGAACAGCACCCAGCAGGCGAGTGAAGCCAACAAGAGCTTCTTGCCCTGGCGACAGCGATCCGCATAGGAGCCCCAAAATGGTGCAGAGAGAAACTCTACGAATGGACGCATACCTACCAGTATGCCGCATTGACCAGGATTCATGCCCATCTGCTTGAAGTAGACGCCCATCAGAGGGAACAGGGAGCCGAATGCAGCATAGAAGAAGAAGTAGAAGCTCTTCACCGGTATAAGCTCCTGCTCTGTGCCGCCAAAGAACATTTCCACCACACCAGAAGTGCCACGCACCTTGTGCGTAGAGTCCTTAGCCTCCGGATACCTGATGAATTTGCAAAATTTTAAGATTCGCGCTCGAAGCAATCAATTGTTGCACTTTGGTACTTACAAATTGGGATCCACCTCGCCGCTGGCTTCAGTATCTACACGTGGTCTGACACCAGCTGGTCCATAGCCAGCAGGCTGTGGTTGTTGCCCATAACCCATGCCTGCATCTCCACTCTGCTCCTCATAGCCATAACCCTGTTGCTGCTGCTGCTGTCCATAACCCATATTTGAGGAGGGCGCACCAAATGGATTGGCTGCTCCACCACCACCACCACCACCCTGATTGTAAGGATTCATAATTCCACTGAGCCTTTACGCTCCCCTCTATATATCCTTTGTTATATCTATGGTATTACACGCTTGGCTGGGTTGTTGGTCGGTTGGTCGGTTGGTTGGCTGGTTGGCTGCTTCCGGCTTGTTATATCACTTCCTTTGCTGCAGCAGCTCTATTGTTTCTACTTAGCTTTACTTCTCTCTCTTTCGCTCTTTCTCTGTCTGTCTGTCTGTGACTACAACATCATTCTGCTTGTTATCCTTTGGCAGCTGTTTAAAAAAAAAGACAATGCAACAATTATAACTGAGCTCATTGTTAAAATGTCCTTGCGTCGCTCTGTGTGTGTGTGTGTGTGTGTGTGTGTGTGTGCTTGTTCTTGTGTGTGTTACTGACAGCTCGAAGTGAAATTGGGCATGGTGAGCATTTAACAGCAGCTTTTCATAGTGTCAATTAACAGTAAGGGAGCACTTGACCATTATAGAAGACACACACTTAATCCTACAGGACCTTAAACAATAACCAAAGCAATTCCAATGTGCGCTTCAAATATAAACCATATGGTGAAAGAGAACTGTTACCATCCTCCTCCTCCTCCTGTTCAAAGTTTTTATTGCAATGCTAAGCAAATGTTCTGGTATTGTAAGGAAAACATATCCTTTTGTCTGCACTCTAAGAATTCCCTGCTCAAACCTGAATTCCTCCCTCAGTTGACGACGCACTTAACATTGAAAGCGAAAATTTCATAATAAAATACAAAACAAATGCAACGTTTGCTTTGCTCAGTGGGTTAGCATTGGTTGGGGGTGGTTGGAGCGGATGTTAAGGTTGAGTATGGTCCGGAAGGTAGTTGAGTGAGCATTGCTTGAGTGAATATTGCATTAGCTTTGAGCTTTGACCAAAGCGTCGAGTGAAATTTGAAACGCTCTTTTCTTTTTTATCACACATACGCACCGTTGGCACTTTATGAATGTAGGTAAATGGGTTTGTCAGTGTTTCACTGTATATATGTGTGTGTGTGTGTGTGTTAATGTGTGTAATTGTGTGTGTATGTATGCATATGGTGGTATACATATGTGAATATAAATCTATTTATATAGCAATGACTTGTTGTTGGCGTTGGCATCTTTAAGGATTTCATAGCAAATTTTGGTCCTTTAATTACACAACACAATTTTTAATATTGGTAGCACACTTTAAGCCAAATAACCCACTTGGCAAACCACACTGTCTCTCTATATATATATATATATATTTGTATGTATGTATAGTCTATACACATGTACAACTTGTGCACCGTTTGAAGGCCAACATCAAGAAAGAAAAGGAATAGAAAAATTATTACAGCATGGAAATTTCAGTTTTGTTTCTTGTTAGTTTTCTTTGTGGTATTTAAATGAAATTTTAATTTTTACACACCAAATTTTAGCTAATACATTTACTAGAAATTTTCGAAAATTTTCACAAGTATTTTTTATATATATTTTTTTATTTTTTTGCGTAATCGATAAGCAACGTTTTTTTTTTTTGTGTACAGCTCGCGTCTTGGCTCTGTAAATGGATATTTGACAACTGTGTGAAAAGCATAAACCTGTCAAAGAGCCCAGCACATGGAAAAGAAGGGAAAAACACTCAAGAAAATTGAGGAAAATGGAATACGGAAAAGCGGAGAAATTTTTGAAAAGCTCGCTCTGTGCTTTAAATCCTAATGAGATTTTATGCGTTTAAAACACAACAAAATTTACTACGGAAATTGCACCGGCTAAGTAAGAGAGAGGGAAAGAGGGAGGGAGAGAGAGCAGCAGAGGATTAAACATGTTCTTACCAAGTTTAATCTAAAGAGAGAATATTGTTTAAAAAAAAAAAAAATTTAATTTTATTTTAATCATTTCCTAACAAACAATAAACCCCGAAGTAAACTTTTTTTCAAAAGAAATCAAGCAAAAAGGTCAAAAGGGAATCACAAACAATTCAAAATTATTCGGAAATGTTTGTTATTAATTTTTTTTTATTATTTCAAATAAGCAGAAAAAGAACTCATTTGTATTAATTGCCATAAACTCTACAACAATAACAAATACATTTTTTTTATTATTTCATTTTGTAATCTGAACCTGTAATCCCCCTCTGAATGCTGCGATTGGCAGCAACTCGACGTCATCTGACATCACTAGCTGATAAAGTCAGGTATGTATTGCTTAGTATGTATGTATGTATGTATGTATATATATGCGAGGGTTGCGTAATAAATTGTCTGAATATTAATGACTAATCGGAATGTTTATAATCTTTACTTGAGAGATATCAGTTCTTGTTCAATGTTTTTCAATAGACTTATAGCCACTTAGTTAAACTTGTTATACCACCCTCGCTTGCCACATACTTAACATTTTTAAGCCACTGAACCTTAAGCTCTACATTGTTAACTCTAAATTTATCCTAAATTAAAGCTTATGTTTATTTTATTATATTTATACCATAAACTCGCCCAGTGTAAACTTGAATTTGAAAGTTTGCGTCAGGGGTAAAAATTTTCCGCTCTCTTTCTCTTTGTCAACTTGCTTTTATGCTCTGTATATCCTTTGACTGCTCCTGCGCACAAAATTCAATTAACTTTGACAAAAACTTGAGTCAAAACCAACATTTCACTCATTTCCTTTTCTTACACTCCACTCAAAGTTCGAGTGAACTCCGAGTAACCAGCAGATCTCATTAATTTGGAATTTGGTTAAAAGCATCCTTCCTTTCTATGCTAATTTCTGATTGAATATGTATATATATAACTATATATGTGTATAATAATATATTTATATTAATTTAAGAAATATTTTTTGCTGCTCCCTAGAAATCACCAGAAATAATGCTAAGCGTTTATGGCTGTAGTGCAGCTTGGGGATTTTTTTGACGAAACAGTTGATAAGACAAAGAGTAATCGGAGATGGCAACAAAGGTAAATCACAATCTGTTTAACCAATGCTTGGTGCTTCCCATCGAGCCCTATGCTCAATCTGTATATAAAGGCCAGCTGTATCAACAATCCATCAACAGTAACCAAGCAGGTATCCATACAATCAACAGCTAAAGCATCATGCAAGCCAGCAGCATTCTCATCCTAGTTATTGTGGCTATCGGAGCCTGTGTTGAGGCCATGCCACAGCACTTCCAAACGTTGCCCTATTATCCAAAACCAACAAGGCTTCCGCCCCTTATTCGTGCTAGGCGTCAAGTGCTAGGTGGTTCACTGTCTTCAAACCCAGCAGGTGGTGCCGATGCACATGTGAATCTCAGCAAGGGAATTGGAACACCTCAGCACAATGCTGTTGGCTCCGTATTCGCATCAGGAAATACTAATGGTGGACCAGTTACAACTGGTGGCTCCATAGGCTATAACAAGTGAGTATATTCGACTAAGTCATACCTTTATTTAGTGTCCTAATTGGTTGACTTTCTTTATAGCCATGGCCATGGATTCGATCTGACCAAGACCCACACACCAGGTGTCCAGGATAGCTTCCAACAGTCCGCACATGCCAATTTATTCAACAATGGAGTACACAACTTGGATGCTAAGGTATTCGCCTCGCAGAACAAGTTGGCCAATGGATTTGAATTCCAACGCAATGGAGCTGGTCTGGACTACTCACATATCAATGGACATGGTGCCGGTATAACACACTCTAACTTCCCCGGCATTGGACAACAATTGGGCGTAAATGGACGTGCCAATCTGTGGTCTTCTCCAGATCGCAACACACGCCTCGATTTGACTGGCAATGCTTCCAAGTGGACCAGTGGTCAATTCAGTAGTCAACCAGTAAACTTTGGTGGTGGTTTGGGTCTCACCCATATATTTGGTTAGAACCATTCTAAGATTTATTAGGAATCCGTTAACAAACGTTCTATTATTTATTTTTATGTTATTTTATAATAAACTTCAATTTTAATTTTTAACTTCTTTTGTCGTCTTTTGTGAAAGTATCCTGCAGGGTACTAGTAGTATATATATATTAATCTTGTATCTTATCTTGTATCTAACTATGACTCGTCTTTATCTGTTTTAGGTTTCTTCGGTGCGGGTGCTGATGCATCTGTGGGCAGCTTCTCGGAGAATATAGCTTTGGGTTGAGTTTGTTTGTACGCGGGAGCAATCCAATAAGGATTCTCGGCTGCATCCTTGGCATACTTAAGTATAGCTTCGCGTGGATCTTGATCGTCGTCGACACGTTTACTTAGACCAAGATTGCGTATGACATAGGAGGATAGAGTGCCACCAGAGCTTGCCACACGTCCGCCCTGACCGCTGGTAATGGGTAAATCTGGTCGCTTTGATTTAACTGGATCCAAACGCGCCTTTTCCATCTTTTTGCGGGATGAACGTGTTTTCTCCTGCCGGAACAAAGGCAGCGCATGTGGTGTTATAATCTGTGACACGCCCACCATTTCCATTTGCTGCCGCTTGCGATGCATCTTAACTACACACAGCTTTGCTCCGCGTATGCTACGATGTTCATCGTAGAAGCATTTGATAATGCCATTACCACAGCTAACAAACAGTTGATTTAACTTGGGATGCCACAATGTCTTGATGACATGAGAGTCGGTAACTGGTATGCGTTGGACCTCCTCGAAGCTTTGTGTGTTGTAGAAATACAAATGGGCTTCCTTTTGGTTTTTGGGCAGCGACTCACCAGTGACCAACATGCGATCATCTGGACTGAAGCAGCAGTCTGTGGTGTCGTAACGCGAGTAAAGATTTGACCAGGTATGAAGTGGTTTCTTAAAGCTACGCAGATCCCAGAGTTTCATGGTTTCATCGTTGCATCGTGTGGCCAGCTGCTGTCCCATATAGGAGAATACAATGGAGGTTATCTCGGAGTCTTTCTGATGCGCGTCACGTACAATGTGCGTTGTGTTTACAAACATCTTGCGTGTGTCCCAGGTCTGTATGGATCCATCTACACAACCGGCGGCTATAAGTGTTGCGTCCCTATTGTAATTGCAGGCAGAGGCATTGGTTCTCAGGCCACCCAGAGCTCTCGTTTTAATAACCTGAATCTGTTCTTTGGCACGTAATCCTTGCCAGATGCGTAATGTGCCATCCAGTGCCGCGGTCAGAAATTGTTCCCTGTTAAACGGATGCCAACAGCCAGAGGTAAGCTGTGCCACATGACCCTTGGTGCGGGCCATATCACTTATATACTGATCTCCCTTGCAGCATTCTAGCTTCTCGAAGCCATCGCGATCTAAGACTTTGGCCTGGGCATTGCCAGAAATAACTAGAATCATGTCGCCAGTTACGGAGTATTGCAGGGAACGTATGGGATGATTTTCGCATGGCTGCAATTGCCGAAAGCTGCGCATAGATGAGTCCATACCGGCAAAATCCCAAAAGCACATGTCATAATCTATGGAGCCAGATACAATACGTGCACCAGATGGATCTCCAGCTAATGCAAGCACAGCGCGTGAACCATGTTGCATTTGCACCTCGTGTGTGTAAGGTATACGATGCGACAAAATGTCATCTTCATCGGAATCCGAATCGTCATCTTCATCCTTCTCGTTGGTTTTATCATCTTTACCACCTTCAGGTGTGTTGTTAGTACTTGATTTCTTCTTGCTAGCTGCATCATCAGGTGGGTCTTCGTTAGCTGGTGTGGGCATAGGTCCTATAATATCCTCAGAGTCTTCTTCAGCATGGTGCTCCGGTACGGGTGGCGCAGCTGTGCGCGCTTTTGCGATCTGTTCATTAATATCGAATACTTGGGCTGCCTTGCGGCCGAAGCCGCTGATACCCATAACTTCTTTAAGATGTTGACTCTCGAGATCCTCGGCAACATCTTCAACTTGTTTTATCATTTGTTGTTTGTCAATTTTCTTAAAGCCGCCTGCACTTAGTTCAACTGTATTCGACTCAGCGCTTGGCTTATTTACGTTTAGTTGAATTTTACCAAACGAAATCTTTCCGCGCTGCATTGCGAAGGTTTTTTAAGTCCTGTGACGCGTTAAATGCATAAAGTAATTGTTTTAAATATTTTTTTGTTTATTCTGCTAGTTGTGCTAACGTCCAACAACTAATCGATATAAATACTATGCATGTTAGACGATATATCGATATTAATAGTGTGGCATCACTGTTAAGTACCACTAACTCATTTGTATGAACTAGTTGAAGAGTGAACTTATTATGTTAAATAATTTTTATATGTGTAAACACTGCACAGTTTAACATAAACTGCTGATGTTATGTTCTGTATAAAGTTTCAGTGTTAACATATTATTAAGGTGTTTAAGGTGGTATGTTAAAAGTACTGCTTCAGTGGAACGATAACAGACGTTAAACTCATCCCTAGCGTCTAACCTAAAATTGGGCGCGCAGTGTTGTTCTGTCGGCGTTTTTTACTTGCGAATTTTTTTGCAAATTGTTGCATTTTCTGCGTTTGTGGTGAAATTAAAAAGAAAATCTATTGTTTAATAATTAGTGCAGTACTAATTTAAGATGACGGATGCCTTGGAGTATAACGATATAAACGCTGAGGTCCGCGGCGTTCTGGTAAGTAAAATATAGTTAAAATGCTCCCTTGATTTTTTTAATAAAAGTCTTTTTGTATCATATAAAGTGCTCCGGTCGTCTCAAGCTGACAGAGCAGCATATTATATTCAAAAACAACAAAACGGGCAAAGTTGAACAAATTTCCGCTGATGATGTTGATCTAATTAACGCACAAAAATTTGTGGGCACATGGGGTCTGCGTATATTTACGAAAACTGGTGCGCTTCATCGTTTTACTGGTTTTCGGGATAGCGAACACGATAAATTGGGTAAGTATATCAAGGAGACGTACAAGCAAGATATGGTGGAAAAGGAGATGTGCGTTAAAGGCTGGAACTGGGGTACACCACGCTTTATGGGCTCCGTTCTCAGTTTCGATAAAGATTCAAAGACAATTTTTGAGGTGCCCTTGTCACATGTATCGCAATGTGTAACGGGTAAAAACGAGGTTACACTGGAATTTCATCAAAACGATGACGCACCTGTGGGTTTGCTAGAGATGCGTTTTCATATACCTGCCCTGGAGTCAGCAGATGAGGATCCAGTAGACAAATTCCATCAGAATGTCATGAACAAGGCATCAGTCATATCGGCATCCGGTGAATCAATTGCCATATTCCGTGAAATACACATATTGACACCGCGTGGTCGCTACGATATAAAAATATTCTCAACATTCTTTCAACTTCATGGTAAAACGTTCGACTACAAAATTCCAATGGATTCGGTGCTGCGTCTGTTTATGCTGCCGCACAAGGACAGTCGACAGATGTTCTTTGTACTCTCACTGGATCCGCCCATTAAACAAGGTCAGACACGTTATCATTATCTGGTATTGCTGTTTGCACCTGATGAGGAGACAACTATTGAGCTCCCCTTTACCGAGGCTGAACTGCGTGACAAGTACGACGGTAAGCTGGAAAAGGAGTTATCCGGGCCTGTCTATGAGGTTATGGGCAAGGTAATGAAGGTATTGATTGGCCGCAAGATTACTGGACCCGGAAATTTCATTGGACATTCTGGAACAGCTGCTGTTGGCTGCTCTTTCAAGGCTGCTGCTGGATATTTGTATCCACTGGAACGTGGCTTTATCTATATACACAAACCACCACTGCACATTCGCTTCGAGGAGATTAGCTCAGTGAACTTTGCACGTAGTGGCGGCTCAACACGGTCCTTTGACTTTGAGGTAACACTTAAGAACGGAACCGTGCACATATTCTCGTCGATCGAGAAGGAGGAGTACGCCAAATTGTTTGACTTCATAACACAGAAGAAGCTGCATGTGAGCAACATGGGCAAGGATAAGAGTGGCTACAAGGATGTGGACTTTGGTGATTCGGATAATGAAAATGAACCGGACGCCTATTTGGCACGTCTTAAAGCTGAGGCACGTGAGAAGGAGGAGGAGGAGGATGGCGACGATTCAGATGAAGAATCCACCGATGAAGACTTTAAACCCAACGAAAATGAATCCGATGTGGCTGAGGAGTACGACAGTAATGTGCAGAGTGACTCAGACGAAGGCAGCGATGCCAGCGGCGGCGGTGGTGGCGATAGTGATGATACTAAGAAGAAGCATAAGGACAAGAAGCGTGATAAGAAGGACAAAAAGGAAAGAAAACACAAGGAGAAAGAGCGCACGGTAAGTCAAAAGATACACCAGCATTTCCCTGAATCATAACTTATATTATGGACTTTCAGAAAAAAGTAACCAAGAAGAAGGATACAGGAAAACCCAAACGTGCCACAACAGCTTTCATGTTGTGGTTGAACGAAACCCGCGAGAAGATTAAGAGCGATAATCCAGGCATCAAGGTAACGGAGATAGCCAAGAAGGCTGGTGAAATGTGGAAAGAGCTCAAGGATAAATCCAAATGGGAGGAGGCGGCTGCCAAAGATAAACAACGCTATCACGATGAAATGCGCCACTACAAACCAGGCGCTGCTGGCAGCGATGATGAACAGCGTAGCACATCAACAAAGAAACGGAAATCAGATGTTTCACCCAGTAAAAAGTCAAATACTTCTGGCAGTGGATTCAAGAGTAAGGAGTATATATCGGATGATGATTCAACCAGTTCGGAGGAATCGAAAAAGACAAGTGAACCAAACAAAAAGAAGAGTAAACCCACCCAAGAGTCAGAAAAAAAGAAGGAAAAAAAGAAGAGTGAAAGCGAAGCAGAGGCTACTGATGAGACAAATGAAAGTGATGAAGAAGATGATGATGATGATGCCAGTGATTAAAGAAAACATTTCCATACAACATACAACACACATACACTCACACGCACACACACGCCCAACTCACACTCACATAGTTCTTAGATATTGTATTATACGGAGATGATAATATATATATATATATCGCATCTGGCCTGAATATTGTCTTATATTAAACACTCATTGCCGGTTTAACGATTTCATCAATTTTTGTATAATAATTATTGACTAATTACGTTTAAAATGTTAATTGAGTTGAAACGCTATTGCTTTCTGTTTATGGCCAAAATGGAATTTATAAACTTTAGTTGCCCGATTGAACACAAAACGTTTGGATTATATATTTGTTAATATCAAATGGCTATATTTTTTATATACATTTTGCCACTCTTGTTGATTTGGCCAATTGTAGAGGCAAGTTTAAAAATTGTTAACTAAATTATAAACTGTTTATGTAATAGTACCCATAATACATTTGTTCCCTCAGATTACCTGCGTGGCAAAGTTCACAAATGTACAGTGCATAAATCAGGATACAAATTTTACAACCTTTACCATTTGTCGTCTCTATGCGGTTAAACGCGATGTTGTTGAAATGAGTTTAATGGCAAAGATCATACATTATCCAAAGCAACCAATTGCGGTGAGTCCTTCCTTGTCTATTAAGGTTGAGGTTTAAGATTCCCCTCCCCTCTAAACAAAAACTAATCCAAAGACCAAGCTAATCTCTATTCACTCAACAAGCTAATTGCTACCAATCTAGTGTTTATTTTGTGACCAGTATGTTTCATTGATCCTTACAGTTCTTATATAAATGTGTAACAATTTGACTGATCAGTTATATATATATTTATAGCAGATATTTACTCTGCATATTCGCACTGTTTTTCATTCGTTGAAATAATCAACTGAGTTTAGCTTTCGGTTTAGCTTATAGAAAAATCTCCGCGGAATGACCTCATTTTAGGCTGATGTTTTGACGTTTTGTACCTGTTTGTGTTTTGCATGAAAGAGTTTTACCAATATATATATATAACTGATCAAATTGTCCGAGTCGTTATAGATTGCTGCCTCTAATTAATAATGCATTAAAGGGCACTTTACTGCAATCAAAAGCAAATCGCATTAGCTAACAACTCTATATGAATATCGTATATATTTAAACGATATTGAAAGCAGTTTAAAGTACAGTTCTAAATCTTGATAAACCACATCAAGTATATATATATATATATATATATATATATGAGTAAAAGGTTCATTACATTCATGGGCAATGAAATAGTTTTGAAATTTTTACTGCTTGGGAAACTAATCGAAATACTTTATACCCTTTAAAGTAACTTCAATTTTCAATTGATAGTTCGAAAAGTTTCTTGTTTTAACTGAAAACTTATAGAAGTTAAAAGCACATGTGACAGCAACCTTTTTGTTGCAACTTAATGTGGATGCTGCCTCTAAAAAGGGTTCTTAACCATAACCTTAAATGCATCACGTTAGGTGACAATTGCAATTAAAAACATTTTTATGTATTACATTGAATTACTGATTATTTATTACTCTGCTGGCGCAGTGGGATGAATCAAATAGATATAAAACTCCAAAGGGAAATGTACGTGAATTTCCATTTTCCTCAATTGGAGATGTTTTTATTGTGGTTTTCGTTTGACTTAACAGAGAATTTACTTGGTAATAAGAGAGATGGCTTTGACATTGCTCGTACGGTTTATTAGGCTATTGATGGCGATGACGCAGATCCTTACGAGTATTAATGGGACACTGTAGGTGTTCAGTTGGCATATTATCGTTTTTGAGTAGATCATCTAATATGGCATCTTCATTTCTATCTTTGAGTCCAACATCATCCAGTTGCATGGGGTAAACAAAGGATTTGCGTTTTGCTTTATTGCGATTGACTGCGAAATTACGTCCGGTATTGACAATCTTTTGGGCCAATTCTGGTAGCGAATGCTTCGAGCTGTTGTACTGTTCGTCCATAAAATTTTGTAGTTGAGATTTTGCTTGTGGGGATACGGTAGTTTGAGACTTGGTATTTTGGTAGTTGGAAACATTGAGATCTTCATCTAAATGGGCATCATAGTATTGTGCATTATGATTCATATTAATATTATTACTATTAATATTAATATCCTTTTCGATTTGCAAGCCATGAAAACTAGTCTCAATAATATCGGTATCAACATTATCAGCCAACTTATATTCATCCATATTTGAATGTGGTATGGTATCCATGGATTCAATTGGATGTGCTCCTTCATTTTTCTTCCATATGAAGGATACCAAGAGGACAACTCCATCCAAACAGCGTATGCACAAATCCGTTGTGTAACTGAGCACATCCCCCAACAGATGCCGTTTGCCATGTAGCAGAAAGTGGTCGATCTGTGGCATGTACCGAGTCATCACAGGGTTCAATATCGCATCAAATGTCCAAACACTTGCCTTTGGGGCCGACATAACCACCCATAATACAAGCAGCAATTTCAATTCAACATACAATGGTATCCAATAGAATAATGTATCGCCCAATAGCTGTATCACTTGCAGGAATGCATACACAATCCAATACTTTCCCCAAGCAACCAATTCCACATCACCCAATGCTTTATGTGTCCAACGGGCTGGCAGCAAAATGCCGAATATAATTACTAGGAAGCGCGTAATGATATCAAAAAAGGTCATATTTTTTTATATATAAAATATATATATACATATATAGATATATTTATATATTTAATTCAGTCCGTCTCTTAAATATATATATGTTTATATATATATAATCGATTGGATCACTAATTTTAAATAGACGCGTTGCAAATAAGTTGATTTAAGTTAAATTAATGAGTTTGTGTTCCTGTTTCTATATAAATATATATACAGATATATATATATATAAACCGTTTAGACTTCTCTGTCCGAATAATGCTTTAACTTGTATTTTTGTTTTCGTTTGTGTATGTGTCTAAATTTTTTTTTTTGGATTTTCCTGTGTTTTTAAAACAAAGAGAACAAAAAGATAACTATTTGAGAGCCTACTTAAACTTTGAAGAAAAACTTTCATTTCATATGAAATATTGTTCTATGCGTTGTATGTTTTAAATATTGGCCAGAAATATGCTAAACCTAATACTCTATATCCTTTTGAAATACTTAGAGACATCCTTAAGTTAAGCTTTCGGTTCCTTTTTAATTTCTTGAGGAGTTTCCCTAGTATCTTTGCCAGGGTATACATTGCTCACCACAGGAAATCGCTTGAATCTCAACCTTTGTTTTAGGTCCTAATAAACAGCTCAATAGCATAGGATATGACATCCTTAGTCCTTTTTCTTAGTTTCTACTTTTGTTTACCTTAGATGAGAATACAATTGCTGAAACGCGCCAGTGGCTATAAGCCCTTTCTCTATGATATTAGCCATTGGGATATCTGTGAATATTTGGAGAAACGGAATCATCCATTTGTCAATATTGTGTTCAATACTTTTGCCAATCGTACAAATATTAACAAATGTCCCTTACCAGTGAGTATATAGCACTATATAGTAAGATATATATAGGCCGAAACGATAATCTTCTACAATTTGTAACATTAATCTGCAGCAGGAGCTCAGTGTGGAGCATTTTCGTTTTCCTGTGAAGTCGCTGGAATTGCTGCCCCTTCCTTATGGGGAATATGCCATCTATTTTACATTCAGCTTCGATCATAAGGAACGTGCACAGGTCAAGGTTTATTTTACACTCACAGAGTTTCGATAGTTCAGAATTGAGTTGAGAGGTGAAAACCTTTTCAAATGAAACTGTAACTGTAACAATATGTAAATGATAATATATTTGTGTGTGTGTGTGGATGTGTGTGTGTAAATGTAATTTAATAAATCGAATAATTGTTAATGGAAAACACAATAAAAATAAAGAAAATAAAATCACATTTTGCAGTGCAATAAACTAATTTATAAATTACAAATAAATTGCCAGAAAAAAAGCAAATATTTAATTTGCATTCAAATATTCAATATAAATTCCATTTGTTGTTTTTTGTTACAACAAAATTAAATGCAATATTAATGTTTTTATATATATTTTTTTTATATTTGATATTTGTTCGTCTAATTTACTGTCCTGGCACATGTCTTAAATATGTCAAATTGTGGGTCAACATATTGTTTTTGTGCATTTTAATTAGCTGCTTTCTTCCAGGAATAATTAAGAGATAATACTTATATATATGATATATATCATTTAACTTAAATTGGAGCAGTTTATGTGGAGCATAAAGAATCACATAGAAGAATGGAGATGGGAAAAGCTGATGCAATGGAGAAATGAAAACCAAATGCAGTTAGAACTAAAAGCTAATGGAAAGGAGATCTAGCATAGTTCACTGAGGCCGAATAACAGGTCGAATGGATGATAAACTGGAGATTTGTCTGACCACTCATGAAGCAGCTTAGCGAACTTTTCCTTTCATAACTTTTGAGTTTTTCACACAAAGTCTAAGGCAATGGATACCCGTTTTCATATGAAGTTTGGAGTAATAATTTGCGTAAAGATTGAAGGGTTTCTGCAGTTACCGAACTGGATTAAGCTCTGCAAGTTATATAAATGTTTTTGAAGTATTCTTGAAGATTTAGATTATGTTGTATTGTGTGGCATTAGCCTCTAAAGTGCCGCAAGGCGACCCTGCAAACGATTGCTCATGATATTTGGATTGGCTTTAAAAAGCCATCAACTCAATCAAAGAGCCAAAAGGCAATAGAAATAGAAACCGAAATCAAATGTAATTGTATCTAATAATGTTGACGGAAATATTATATACTGTATATGTATATGTATATGTATATATGTATGAGTATGTATGTATATGTTTATGTATATGTCAGATGTAAAAGGCGAAATGTGAATTCAATTACCAACTTTGCATGCATAATGAATTTGTGGGTCAATTGCGAAAACTTGAACTCCAAAACGAGTGTGGATGAGTGGACATTGATATACGAGTTCCCAGAGATTCCAGATTCCACATATCATACAAATATATATATATATATACTATGTAATATATACATATATAATAATATGTTTTGTTGTTGTATTATCTTTTATTACATTGAGCTTGTCGAAAATCGATTGCCTAGGAAGTAATAATTTGAGTAATAACAAAAGGTTTAAACACAATGCATAAACGTTAACAATTAATTTATTTTGCATGCAAATTAATGACTAACAATTAGCAACTTCAAAGTCCATTTATAATAAGTATATAATAACAAATATATATGTATACATATTACTAATTCAAATAATGTAAATAATTATTATTTTATTTTTTACATTTTATTCATATTTTTCTTATTTTTTTCGAGGTGTTTTGTGTTGCGTCGTTGCGCGCTTTATCGCTGATTAACCCAAATTTAAATGAAGCAAAAGGCATCAAAACAATTCAAAGAGCAGCCACAAGCAAAACTGAGTCAAAGGTTAAGGAACTAAACCCCTGAAGTTATTGACCCAAACTCCTTAAGGCTGTAAGTAGAAAACCCAAATTCAAATCTAAAAAATTCTATTGCAAAATTGAGATATTGTTTTTTGATTGTTCTTATTAATTATTGCTTTGACCTTACAACTTTTACAACTTAATTAGAGTAATTAAAAATATAATTTTAATTTTTAACATTTTTTTTAATTAATGTAAAGTAATTTTTAGTTAATTCTTTTACTTGTCTCAAATTTAACGCACAGAGATCAACAATAATTTTTTAACTATTTGAGCAAAAGGTCAAATCTAAGGCAAAATAAGTTAAGAAAAAGAAAGAAATTTGCAACAAAAAATATGTATATATGTATGGTATGGCTATATACATACTTAAATTCAGTTTTATATAGCTACATCTCTAACTGAACATATCAGAAAGATTGCTGTGTCGTAGCGTCTATATTCTATATTCAGCATAAAAAGTTATTGTATTGTATTCTGTATATTATTGTATTCTATATATATGTATAGAAGGAAGCCACTCCGATGCCATAAAGTATACATATAATTATACTAAATTAGCCAATTCGTTTAAGCCCTTTTTGGCTGTTTTTATGTCCGTCTATATAAAGTTTTGGTGCCCAAGAAGTGACATAAACTTTTCTTTTTCAGCGCTGCACATTGTTTTGCTGCACATTTCACAGTGCAACAAACAGCGCTTAACAAACACACTTAATTTTTATTTAATTTAAAATATTTTCAATACACATAATTGTTAATTTATGCTTAATCTAAGCTGCTCATTTCAAAAAGATCGTTTAACAAAAGTTATTCAAACAATTATAAGCCCGTCTTGCTGCAACTTCTGACAAATGGCTGGCCGCTGCTACTAACAGCCACAGTTTACACTGTGTCTGTGTCTGTGTATATGTATATATGCATCTGAATACTGCTGTTAGTGTATTATGACCGCTTTCTTAATTGTTTGGCTAAAGTCGTAAGCAATTGCAATTGCTGAAAGCCATAAAAATTTAAGCCACAAAATGGTTTTTCCATTGCTCGCATTGATTTTGATTTTGATTAAGATTGATTATGTGTTAACTGCATTAAAAATGTTTTTTAATTTTGCTTAAATAATATATATATATAACAATTTTTTTTTTTGGCACAACATTCTTATTTGATTATTCAGTTGAACTGCAATCACAACGTGCGCTCAAGTGCAAGTTCGTTGCTTCAGTCTTTTGTTCTGCTTCAATCAATTAATCATTGATACACACTATATATGTGTGTTTTTATGTCTATATGTATATATATAACATTATTTTGTTTACAATGTTTTGTGTTCTGCTTTTAGTTAACAAATTGGCTTTACACAAATGACAGTTACCCCGCCCTGCTGCAGCTTTTGCTGCCGTTGCCACCACCACCAATTGACAATAACAATTTGTTAACAATTTTTTTGTTTTTTTTTTGTATAGGCCAGAATTATAGGAAGTTGCTACTGAACATCAGCGCCTGCTGTTTTATCATAATGTCTATATATGCTTTATAATATCATATTATATATACAGTCGATTCTCAGTTCATTAATTAAATTAACTCTATGACTTCAATCTGGCAATGAACTTTAAGGCAACTCAATAAATTTCTAACTAATTGCTATAGATGAACCGATGACTATTGCTGCCTCCGATGGCTCATATCTTAATCGCTAATGATACGACTCAATTGATCATTATAAATGAAGATTATATATATATCTGTATAGTATAGCTCTGGGTTGTGTGTTTAAAGTCACATTTTTTGCATTTAACAAGCGGAAATTGTTAAGTTTTTCCCCTACTTTAACAGCAGTTCCTACGCTGCCAACTTGTTTTTGGCCAAAATAAAACTTGTGTTTTAGTTTTTTTTTGTTTTTGTGGTTAATGGGTTAGAGACCTATTACCCATTGGTCTCTAACTATGATTCCTTGCGCAAGTCAGGAGCTCAAACTGTGTGCTAACTTATGAATATTTATAGATTTCTTGTGTGTTTGTTAGCCAAACAGCAACAAGCCTCACAATAACAGTATAATTGTGTTGGCCAAGAGAAATAGAAAGAGCGAGAGAGAGAGAGATAGAAAGAGCGCGATTCAGTTAATAGCTGCACTTTGTTTATTGCTATTCCCCCTCTTGTCTCTTTATTTTTTCTCTCTCTCTCTCTGTCTTTGTATCTATCTCATGCTGCGGCAATCTCTGCGGGTTACGTTTGAATCCATTGAGATTTGGAGACTGGTAGCCAGAGTTGGTAGCCTGACATAATAATGGTAATAATGCTAACGATATACACTCGTAATATAATCGATTTTATTCCAATATATATATATTCCAATTTATATATATATATATATTTCGAAAAGTGCTGCAATTTTAGCCTCTGTTTTGGTTTTAGATTTTGCTTTGCTTTTGCCACTTGCATTTTAATTTATGCTTAAAACAAATTTCTTCAGTTTGTGGGCTATAATATTTTTTTTAAATTCATATTTATATTTATATATATATTTATACATATATTAACTATATATATATATATATATATATATAGTAAGATATATTTATATATATTGCTTGTTACAATTTTTGTGTGTTTAAAACCTGATTAGTTTGTTATTAATATTTATTACATCATTGAAATGAGCCAAGTTTGTTGCCGTTTGACAATTTCGTAAATTTCGTTGGCGGTTTTGATTTTATTTTATTTTATTTTTGTTTCTTGTGTTTGTTCCCAATTCCCAATTCAAAACGAAATCAAACTTTTAATCCAACATTAAGTGTTGAAAATTATGCAAATATTGTTTGTTTTTTTTTTATTGATTTTCTTTGTTTTCATTTAGAAATTTTTCAAAAAAAAGATTCCATAAATTTAAACATGATTTTACATATTTCATTTGTCAGTCGTTTTGACCATCTTTCTGTGCGCTTATCACTGATTGCTGTTGGGTTTTAACTGCATTTAAACGCCTCATAAAAATGGCTATTTACAATTAGCCTTGCTTTGAGCTGGGTTGGGTCTATGATATATGTTGTTTAGGTCCAAAGTTGTTGCTTGTTTCTTGTTACTTGTTGCTTGTTGCTTGGACATTGATCGATTTCCGGGCCTAATGCGGTTGACTGCCATTGACCTTTGCGTAGGCCTGAAGACACCCACAAGCTAAGCCAACTAATGAGCCATAATTATAGTACCTATTACCAAATTTTCTGAACCCAAATCGGTGATTATTAAAACTATATATCTTTGATATATAAAAATACTAATTTAATACTTCCATTTTCAGTGCAAATTTATGCTGCAAACTCTTGGCCCAAACCTTATGTTAGTTAAGTTTAAGTCTTTATTTTACCCTATAGTATACCCTATAGTATACCCTATAGTATAGCCTATAGTATACCCTATAGTATACCCTATAGTATACCCTATAGTATAGCCTATAGTATACCCTATAGTATACCCTATAGTATACCTTATAGTATACCCTATAGTATACCCTATAGTATACCCTATAGTATACCCTATAGTATACCCTATAGTATAGCCTATAGTGTACCCTATAGTATACCCTATAGTATACCCTATAGTATA
The DNA here is from genome assembly GCA_037044455.1 of Zygothrica quintamaculata. Taxonomy (NCBI): domain Eukaryota; kingdom Metazoa; phylum Arthropoda; class Insecta; order Diptera; family Drosophilidae; genus Zygothrica; species Zygothrica quintamaculata. The sequence goes on along the minus strand of JBAMBS010001722.1, from coordinate 150,154 downwards.
CCCTATAGTATACCCTATAGTATACCCTATAGTATACCCTATAGTATACCCTATAGTATACCCTATAGTATAGCCTATAGTATAGCCTATAGTATACCCTATAGTATACCCTATAGTATACCCTATATTATACCCTATAGTATACCCTATAGTATACCCTATATTATACCCTATATTATACCCTATAGTATACCCTATAGTATACCCTATAGTATACCCTATAGTATACCCTATAGTATACCCTATAGTATAGCCTATAGTATAGCCTATAGTATACCCTATAGTATACCCTATAGCATACCCTATAGTATACCCTATAGTATACCCTATAGTATACCCTATAGTTTAGCTTTGATTTTGATATCCATATCTTCCTTTATCTTCTTCGTCGGTTTCTCATCAATTGGTTGTGCACAACATATTGAAAGTTTTTGCTTCTTTTCTGCAACTGTTGACCCTTTCATAAATTTGCTTGAAATTACTTTGATTTGAGCTATAAAAACAATAATTAAATGTAATGCTGTTGTGCAGTTAGTTGATGCCTTTTGATGCAGACAATCTGTGTGAGAAAGCACAGAGAAAAAAAAAGTAAACTTCCAATAAACACAACTAATTTAAAACAATGTAAACAAATGTGTAGCAATTAACACGAAATTCACATAAAAATAATGAGTTCAATTGAGTTGGAGCTGGTCTTAGCCGACGACCCATGAAATGAAACCAGTTGCTATATAAACCACCCTCCCCCTGCCCCAACTCAATAGACCCCTTATCTAATGAGGGGTTTGAAAGGAAAATCTCACAGCTCATTAATAGATTCCTATCGCAGCTGGGGCTAAATGTCGCTTGAAATGCTGCTGCTGCTGTTGCTGTTGCTGCGCTTTGCAACAAGCAACATGTGTAATGACACCGATCCGTTGAAGATTTAAATCTATTTTGGTTTATATAAGAGTTTATAGCAATTGAGGTTAGCTACAGCTAACTCCACTGTAGAATGAGTGAAAGAAATCAAGAGAGAGAGACAGAGAGAGAGAGAGTGATGTTTGACGTCAGCAGCTTGACTCAACTTCTGTCAGCGACAAAGTATTGATATCAATATTTTATACCCTTTCGATTTGTTGTTGCTTCTCATGTCGTTCATTGCCGTTTCACCCAAAAGCGCAAATCAAACAACTGCCGGTGTTACGTTGAGAGTTCACTGTACTTATGCCCTATACAACAGTGATTCAGATTCAGATTCAAATTTAGTTAATTGAATGTGTGACAATTACCTTTTAATTGGGCCGCAAAAGTTAAAAAAGTTATTAATAAGCAAAAGCATTGAATAATAATTGTTAAACTCAATCTCAATCTGAATCAGAATCAAAAAGATAATGGACCACAATCAAAACATCAAATTAATAATAATGATGAAAAAAATAATGAAGGTTGCCATTGAACTCTATATATAAAAAGATATATTCTTTGATCCAAGAAGTTTATTTTTTTCTTCATCTTTTGTATATAATTATTAAAATGATTGTTATGATGTTCAATTCTGATTTATATTGAATCACGATTTGGATTTAAACATATGTTGACAATGTTTTATTGTTGTTTCCTAATGGCTTCCTGTAAGGAATATTTCTCTGTATGTTTGTGTGCATGTGTGTGTGTGTGTGTGTGTGTGTGTGTGTGCTGTCAATGCCTTAATGACACGTTTTTAATTAATTTCACATAAATTCAGTAATTAAACAATGTCTCTTTAATATTCACGTGCTCCCCTCCCATATGCAGCGAACAAAAACAAAAACAAACACAAACACAAAAACAAAAGCAAAACTTTTTTAATAACATTAATCATGCGCTTTTCAGCATACAAAATGCACTCGCAACCTAATGGCAAACACAAAGCAAAACACTCAAAGTTTCACTCAATGCGCTATTTTTTCACTCAAAAAGCTATGCTCAGTTTACTATGATGAAAATGCAAGTGTTTTGCTAGCGTTTACGCGTTCGCTTTCATTGGAAGCTTTCAAGGCGAAACTTCAGCTTCAGCTGTGACTTCAGCTATGGCGACGGCGTTGGCTGTCGCTTCAGCTGGCGCAGCTGCTGCGGCTTTGGTTTAAAGTTGGACCTAAGCTGAGCAAGAGCAACGGTTAAAAGCTCAGCTTTGGCTTCGCTGCTATCCGTCTCGCTTACGCTGTCAGCTTTTATTTATATTGTTGTTGGTGTTGTTGCTGCCGCTGGTCCGATCATCGTGCGCTATATTTTTTTGGACTGCGCTGCGCTGCCCAAGCGAACGTTAACTTTAGTGTGCGCCGACCAGTTTCCGTAGACGGCCACAAAAACGGCACGCAGACGCGTTAAATCAAAATTAAAAAAAACGAAAAAATCAAAAAAAAAAATATAAACCAACTACCGAAAAATATTATTTAATTCGTTAAAATCAAAAAAAAAAAGTAAAGAGAAAGAAGAGCGAATTAATAAACGTAAGAGAGAGAGAGAGCAATACCCAGTGCAAGGCTTATGTAAGGTTGCCTTTAAAAGTTCTTCCTAGTGCAGTGGCAAAAGTGACGTCTAAAAGTGCAACCACAACAACCACTACAACAACAACCCCCCCCATTAGGCATAAAGAAAAAAGCCAGAAAAAAAAGCAGCAGCTCGGCTACATTGAATTAAGCTCACAATTCGCAATCTCTCAACTCTCTGTCTTTTCGTTTTCGTAATCGCATTGGGTAAAACAAAAAAAAAATAAAATAAAATAAAATCAAAAACAAAAGCAAAAAAAAAGTGAATCTGCCTTTCGATCAACTCCATCTCGCTCGCACCCAATTGTCAGACAGTCTGCCATTTTTTTCCGTTAATTTTTTTGCTGTCGCTGTCGCTGCATTCGCTGCGGTCGCGCTGCTGCTGCTGCTGCTACTACTGCCGTCGCCGCTCTTTTTTATTGTTTATGTTTTTCGTGTTCTGAGTCGACAGAAGGTTAAGAAATATAATAAAAGCAATCACAATTACAATCACAATCACAATGAAATGAAATGAAATGAAATGAGTGAAAAATAAATTTCGTTAACAGCACCAACAACAACAACACAAAAAGTCGTCTGCCAAGCAAATTTCACGCCGTATTTAATCTTAGCGCACTGCCCGCCTGCAGTTTAATCGCTGTTCGTCTTTCTTTCCGTTCGTGTTGTGGGTTCTGTGTGTTCTCTGTGTTCTGTATTCTGTGTTCTGGTTCTGTGTTTGTGTTCTGTTTAGGCTCTGTTCATATACAAAAGTAAAAAGAAGCAAAGAAAGTAAAGCACAAATAAATAAACAGTTATCAGTTATCAACGCAACGCATACACCTTTAACAGAGCCAAAAGGAGATACAGCACAGTAGACGCAGACATAGACGCGTTTCAATACACTAAAGAGATAAATCCCAAAACTAACGGTAAACGCGTAGTGTTAGTTATTTTTAAAAGAAGGAATATCTAAGGAAAACCAACATAACACCAACAAGTCCCAACAAATGCCTTTAAGATTGCTGTAAGAACAAAATCGGAGAGGAAATTTAAAGCAAATCCATTGGAAGGATTTGCGCCTAAAGTTTTTTCCGGTCAACTTATTGACCGCAAAAAAACTTCAAAAAATCTACAAAATTAGGTGAGTACAGAAGAAAAGTATTGAAAATTAGTAATAGATAAAGATAAGTAGCAATTTTAACTGGAAGTAACATAATATTCCATCTGATACTAGTGTTGCTTCTAGTGTTGCTCGATCAAATTGTGTTTGGTTTCATCTCTTAGTTTACTAAATCTTTTTTTCTTTACGTATACTGGGTACAGAATTGTAGGTATCTGGGAACAGTTGCGGTATTCTTCGTCGTAAAAATTCCAATCAGAACTTAGCAGAACTTACACCTTCTTTCTGAGACTAATCTCTGCGAGCTCTACAGACAACTTGACTTTGAGTCTGACTCTAGAAACACTTGCAATATCCTTCTAATAAGACATAATACCAATTGAAGTATATATATATATATATAGTATATATAGCCTTTCGTTTGAAACTAACCTCTGGCAATATTCTTTTTAAAACACATACTTCGAATTGGAGTCTTTGGCCTTTCCTTTGGCGGCTCTTTAGGCAAATTGCATTTATCTTTTTAATACAAAATCTTCAGCACAAGTTGTAAGATAACTGGGAACAGTTTTACTATCCGTCTTATAAGCATTAACAATTCCAATTGGAACTCACATGATCTTTCGCTTACTCATTTAGACTGGTCTCTGGCGGTTCTTCAGACAGCTTGTCTCTGGCTTTGTTTCTAAGTTCATTTTTGAATCTATTTCTAATGTTAGGAAATCTTCAGATTATTTAACAATTGGCACATTTTATAGCGTTTCTTTTCTTTTTTACTAATTTGTTTAATTAAAACCTTCACACGCTTTAGATAACTTAACTTAATTATTATATTTACTACTATTATTATTATTTTTATTATTATTATTATTACTGTTTATTTCGTTTTATTTAATTTTGAGCTCATTTTGTTTCTTTCTAAAGTTGCTAATTGCAAATTCAAAGCGAATCGTATGAAAAACTCCTAGTTTTTCCAGGGCTAAACAAAAGTGGGCTTGTTGCGTCAATATGTATATATGTATTTACTATATATATATATGCATATTGAGTGACTCAAATATATATAAATATATATATATGTCTGATCGTTGCTGCTGTTGTGTTTTGGGTCGCTTTTAAGCTTCGATTGTAACAATTTTGTAATATTACTACAGTTATTATTAGTCGATAAACTTTAGACTGCTGCAACAATTGCAAGCCAGGGCTAGAAAGGGATAGCAAATCACAGAGAGAGATAGAGAGGGAGATAGCTTGTGTTTATAGTAAAGCTTTCAGTTCTGTTCACTGGGCCAACTCAGAGTCTCATTTAGATTTGCAACTTTCTATGCTTATTTATTCTATGCTTTGAATAGCTTTGATCTATACAATTGTTTATTTGTTTTTTTTATGAATCAAATGAATCAAAATGAATCAAATGATTTGTATGATTTCTAAGTTTATTTAACGTTTTGTACTCAAATTCCAAACAACTTAGAAAACTTAAACATTTTCAGCTGTTGGGCACGCGGCAGCGTTCATTAGTTTCCACTTATTTCTTGTATTAATTCATCTTTTATTTTTATTATATATCATATAAATAATGTCTATATATATATATATACTATCTATATATATATATATTTATTATTTTTATTTTATATATTTATACACTTCGCCTTTTCATTGACATCGAAGAAGAAACTCGAGTAACCTGTTTGTTTGTCTCTCCGTTTGCGTCTTTTCAACTCTTCTGCTGTCTGTGTGTGTCTGGGTGTCTATGCGTGTATGTGTATATTTTTCTATATATGTATTTAATTACAGTATTTCTTTTATATATATATAGTTTTCCTACAACATTTAACAAAAATGCTGTCAATGTGCGTATCGCTTTTATTTTGCTTAAAGCAAAAATTAAAATGTTGGAAAATTGACAAATTTTTTTCCATTTTGTATCTATTTTTATTTTTTCTGTTTAATTTTGTTTTATGCAAATTTTAATACGAATATTTGCTTCATGCTCATTAGATAATAAAAAAAATTTAATTAAGATTTATATAGTTAAAAGCAACTGAACAACAGGAGACAAAATCAACAGACAATTGCAGCATTCAGTTTGTTTTTATTTAAAATTTTTTAAATAGAGTTTTTAATGCTGATTTTTAATTTATTTTAACAGACTTCTAATTAATTATTTTATATAAATAATTAATACAAATTTTATTTCCACCCAATTTTATTTTAGAAAGAATCAACAAAATTGTTTTTCAAAGCAAAACTCAAAAATTTCTTTTAAATTTTTGTTTTGGGTGTTATGAAAAATTATAGACAATTATGTGCATATTATGTTCATATTACATATCTACATAATTTATATGTATTTGTATAATATATAATGTAAATTGTTGTTGTTGTAGCTATTGCGTTTTTGACGTCTTCTTCAATTTCAATTTCAATTTCACTTTCATTTTGCGGTTTAAAGTTTTTCCGACAGGCAGCCAACAACAGCGGCAGCGGCAACTGCAGCGTCGGCGTCGGCGTCAACCGCAAAGCTGCACGCAATCTTTTGAGTTGTATATTTGTTGCTGTTGCATGTTGTAACAGCTGGAAAATTATAACAACAGCAACAACAACAGCAATTGCAATTGCAGCTGCAAACAAACAATTCCGAAATCAGTTTACAATTTTTTGTTTTGTTAGCGGCTTGTTTTTTATTGCTGTTGCTTTTGCTCGTTCTTTGGCGTTATAATAAATATTATATTATACATATATATATATATATATTTTGTGATTTGCCATTTCTTTTTCTTTCATTTATTTTTATTGCTTTTTTCTTTTTCCTTTTTTTTGCCTGTGTTTAATTAAAAACGCGGCGTCTGTTTTGCTGCGCTTCTTTCATTTTAATTAGCTGCCACACATTACGTATACGCAATTTTTTTCATACGTATCTTTTTGTTGTTGTATTTTGTTTTATTTTATTTTATTTTTATTTCTTTTTTTTATATATGTATATGCTTTAGTATTAACATTTTGCAATGGCATTTTATAAAAAGGTTTTTGCTATAAATAAAATAAAAATAAATTAAAAACAATTTCTTCAAATTGATTTTTAAGGCGACTAAATTTATAGCATACAAGCAGATATATTTTATATATATATATATGAATATGTATATATATAAGAGCTGTTAAAACTGTAAAAAGTTGAACTGTTAATGAGGCAATTGCCAAGAGCAAGTATAAGCCAGTCTAAGCACAGCTGAAAGTGGGTGGAGAACCGCTTGCAATCAGCTGGAGGCTGGGGCTGAGTTCTGTGCTGCCCTATGACAGTGCGCTGTATTGTATTACCAGGGTTGTCAAGTATACTTTTAAATATTGCTTATAGGGTTGTCTTCTATAGATTTGGACTTTTCTTTAAACAGTTTGTGTTAATCTTTGTATTATTTGATCCAAATTTATAGCAACTAGAAGCAGAAGGTTTCTTTCGGCAGTTGCAGCTTAATAATACCACAAAGTAGGAGTTAAAGGCTAATGAAAAGGTTAAGAAATAATTTAATTAAGCTATTCTTAAATTATTTTCATATAAAAAAGTCTCAGCTTATATATATTTATGTCTTATGTAGTTCCCATTGGAAACCTTGTCTTAATTTGATTTTATCAAAATGAATTCTTTGTTTCTTTTGACTATGGAAATTATATTTGTTATATTTCCACATTTGTCTGTGTTTCATATATAATGTTATTTATGTTTTCTTAGCTTCTTTGCTGCTACTTAAATTTGGGCTTAAACCATTTGCACAGCTGTTTTGTTAACTCTTTTTTTTTCATTTGGCTGTCAGCGGCTCATTTCGCTTCGTTCCGTTTCAGTTTTCAACACACATTCAAGGTGCAAGATTCCCAGGTCTATTGTTTCAGTTGGAAACAATGGAAAATATACGATCGCCCTTTTACCTAAAACTAACACACACCCACACACACACATATATATATATATATATATATATATTATAAGTGTATGTGTGTGTGTGCAGCAGACAGCTGATTTTTATAAATGTTAAACAAATGCAAAGAGTTGCAGGTCACAGACACTTTTTTTTACGTAATCTCGCAGCAAGCTGCAACAGATTGTTGTAAGCTGAGAAATCAAAAATTTATTGTTTTTTTTATATTTTTTATTGCAAATCGTTTCCAGTTGAACTTTGTTATGTCAGTTTGTTATTTGTTGTTTCTGCTCTTAAAAAAAAATTAGATTATTTCTTGTTGATTTGTGTGGGAGTTGAGAGAGTCTTTGCCAGAGAGATAAGCAGCTGCATTTATTTGACTTTTGTGTGTTAATCACAAGGATGAGAAATACGAAATGTTGCAACAATATTTCAAGGCCTCTTACCATATATCAAAACAACACCTAACCGTTAACAGTAAACAGTTAACATTAGGTAATCTGAGCTTAGCTTTATGACTTTTACTTGTCTACACAAAGTGACTTCCTTTATGGATTGTGTGTTGCTTTTCGATAATCAATTGTCTACGCTTATGTTATATAATATTAACTGTAAGTAAGCATAAAGAGCTCATCACATGATATGCTGTACCAATCATAACCATTACTTAACCAAACCCCAATCTCTAAACCCAAACCCAATTGCCCAAATTGAAATTGAAAGAAAAGTTCATTACTCATTCGCCCTGTTGTCTGGCAAATGCGTTTGCTTCAAGCGTTTTGCTGTCTGTGAAATGCCTTAGGCATAACTTTAGCGCATTTTCAGCATTTATCGACAGAGGAAAAAATAACAACAGCTAAAAATAAGTTCATTATCAAGCTAAAGTGCACAACTAGCCATTTAAGTAGCCGCAAGTGAGTGTCAGGTGTGTATGTATGTGTGTGTGTGTGTGTGTGTGTGTGTGTGTATTCAGGTGTATGCGAAATCGTTGATGATATCATGACAGCATTGAAGGTAATTATTCCATGGCGACGACAGCTGACAGACAATGGCAGATGCTTAAGGCTAAAGAAAGGTAAAGAGTGCCAATGGTAGTGGTAGTGAAGAGGGCGGGAAGGGGAGGAGGGGTGTATGCAGAAGAGGGAAGGGCAGTGTTTAGCTGTCAATGTCAATTAAAGTAAAACGCTGACGCCCACAGTTGCTGTTGCTGCTGTTGTTGGTGTTGCTGTTGTTGGTGTTGCTGTTGTGTCAGCGTTTTTGGCAAAGAAAGCGCAAAGTGTAAAAGGGGTAAAAGAGGGAGAGACAGAAAAGACAATTGCCAAAGACAGCTGCAAAGCAAAGCATAAAAAATAATTCCCATAAGCAGACAATAAGCAAAATGCAATGGCCAAAACCAAAACCAAAAGCAATAGCAACAATAACAATAACAATAACAGCAACAGCAACAGACGCAACAGCAACCAGCGTTAAAAAGACGTAAAACAGACGCTCACTTTGTTACATATATATACACACACACATACATATATACTTACATTTATATATATGTATATATCTGTCTGTGTTGGCATAATTATGCGGAAGCTGACAATGCAACTTGCTTTTTTTTTAGTGGCTGCCCTAACTCCCCTCCCCACTTACACCCCCCTTTACTCTGTTTCAGTGTGAGGCACAAGTTGTCGGCACTCTTATAAAAATTTCTTTTCAATGCTTTTTGGCATAATTCCACACTTACCAATGCGCCGACAATGCTTGAAATGTGGCTCAAACGTTTTAACTGTTTTTGAGGCCCCTTTTGCGTTTTTGGTGCTTCTGTTTAGTGACGGCTTTTAAATTGGCCCCAAAAACTTAATTGCTACAACTAACAGACAACTAAATACAAAGTGTATATGTGTGAATGTATGCGTATGTATATGTGTGTGTGTGTGTGTGTGCGTGTACTACTTGCATTACATAATGTCTTCACAGTTGTCCATAAGCACGCGATGCCACAAGCTGTGTGCTCTATAGAGATGCATATAACAAGCTATACACACATGCATATATATATATATATCTGATATATATTATATATAGTATATATATATATATATATATCTGATATATATTATATATAGTACATATATATATATATATGGTATATATAGCATATAGTTTATTGATCTTTTTTGGTTAAATTGTGCAAGCTTTGCTTTAGCTTTCAACCAATGCAACTTTCTGGCTTTGCCATAACCATAACCTTGAGCTGTAGCTACATTTGATCATATTTACATATAGTATGCGGCATATATATGTATCATATATACATATATGCATGTGTATATATGTATGTATAATAAAAATATTAACCCTAATCGACCTTAATTATGCATAAAGCAAACATTAAATTGACAAAATGGCCAAGACAAGACACAAAAACCGGCAAACGACTTTTCTGTTTTTGTTTTTGCGTTTCGTTTTTTTTTTTTCAATTTTGATTTTGAATTTAAAATTTTTTTAACTGCGCCACGCATAACTGTATTAAAGTTAATAACTAAGCAAATGTGTCGATTTTTGGACAGAATTTATATATATTTTTATGATCTGTTAAAATGTATATAAAATTATTGAAGCAGCTGGTGACTTGAGAGGTCATTGAGACGCAGCAAAGGACAGCGGTGAGTTGCTAATGGAAATTGAATAAAAATTTGTTAGAAATATGTTGTGGAAGTATTTTCCAATATTTGTAGCTATTTTCCATGATTATTTAAGCTATGATTTTCATTAATTTTCCTGCTCACATTTGTTTTCCTTCCCAGCTAAAGATTTAAAGCAACTTTTTGCTTGCCTCGAAATGTGTCATCTTATGGCCAAAAAATGACTCATTGCTGGTTTAAACAGTTGGTAGCTACATGTGGCTATAAGTGGAGTAGTGCTTACAGTTAAGTTATTGACAAGTCTGCAGACTTTAAGCCAAGTTTATTGTGTCTTTTTGACTGATTGTTGTTGTACATCAAATGTTGCATTGACTTCAAGTTTTTTGTGTCTAAGTTTCGACTGACTTCAATCAGTCTTCTATCAGTCTTCAAATTTTGCTCCAACTCAGTCACACTTACAACAAATCTGTCGCTCTCTCGCTCTTTGTATTTTGGTGTTTATGTTTTCATTTTGATTTTCGCTTGCACTTTGATTTCCTTATCGTGGCTTCTGCTCGTTGACATTCAGCAGTTGCTTTTGTATACAAATTCGTCTAAATTTGACACCTTGATGAATTAATTTCATTTTGATGAGTTTTGGTTTTTTTTTTTTTTTTGGTAGTTCATTGTTGTTGTTGTGGTTGCTATTAGTGTTTAGTGTTGGGTGAAAGTCTTGGCCCAAGGTTATATGCACGAATTGAAACCAATTTGACACTGTAACTTGCTGCTTGATGGCTGGCTTTGAACTTCCAATATGCTTGAGGGCCGCACAAGCCATTTGCCCTTAGGGCCAAGCTTATTGACTGAACTTGACTTGACTTATACATGTATGCATGTGTATGTGTTTGTATTTGTGTGTTGAGCTGCTATATATATTCTTTTAATTCGTTTTATATGTAAGTTAAGTTGTTCTCTTGAGTTGAAAGCAAAAGTTGAACTTTTCCTTTAGAAATCAAGTTTGTTGCCTAAGTCTTTTGTTTGGCTTTTGAATTTTGGCTTCTGCTTGATGGTTTTTACCATTTATTTTGTGTTAACTAATTGCATTAGCACGTTACTAACATTAATCTTAATGTCTTCATCTACAAGTGGTGCAACACACAGCAAACACACACCGCACACCTCCTGCGATTTCCAGTGTAAAACTCAACACATTTGAGTCGACGTCCACGCCCACTAAAAGCGTTTTCTTTGCTTTCCTTTTCGGCTTGCCTTCCGTTACGTTTCTAGTCAAATTGTTGCCAAGTTGCCGGTAACAACAATCGCTTAAATAAGAGCCAATAATTTACAATTAAATTGCCTTCTTTTGGCCATTTCACTTTCTTGTGGCACACATGCACTTGGCTAATGGCTAATGGCATACGAATTTGTGGCTATTGCAATTTGTTGTTGTTGTTTTGGTGCTATATACGTACTGACAATCTAACCATCTAACCATCTGACAATATAAGTTGGCTTTAATGTCACGCCCACAACTCATAGGAATGGGCTAAAGTTAAGCGCCTTTTTTCTGTAGCGGTAACTGATTTATTGCACACATAATTTAGCATATGTTTTGTGGCATGCAACATGCACACACGTGTGGCAACTACTTTTCCGGCACATGAGTGTCTGTAAGGGGCATGGCTTAGCCTCTAATCCCAAGCATAATTTGTATGTTTTTTATGGTTACTTCGACCAATTGATGACAATTTTTTTTTGTTGCATTTAATAACATTTTCATTATGTTTATTTTTTAATGTACCACAAGAACTTGCAACAAGCAGCAAGCAACAAAAACAACTTTCTTGTAAAATTGATAGGAATATCGCATAACCAGGCAACAGCAACAGCAGCAGCCGCAACGGATGTTTCTTCCCCATTTAAAGGCAACAGCAACAACACAAAAAAGAAGCAAAAAGACAAATGTCATGCAATTTGTTGCAACATGCAGCAACAGCAGCTGTCATTGTTGCTGCTGCTGTTGCTGTTGTTGGGACTGTTGCTGTTGTCGCTGGGCAGTTTTGTTTGTTTTCAGTTGGTTTTGTCAAAAGGTTTTGACCATGTTGTTGCTGTGGATGCTGCTGTTGCTGTTTCTGTTTCTGTTTCTGTTTCTGCTGCTGTTGCCTTTTGCCACGCATCGCTGCATCATTATTGACAATTAGCCGCATTCGATGGCATTTGCGCCCGGACGGATGTGCAACAACAATAACAGCAGCAGAAACAACAGCAACAATGTTGCAGCTGACTTTAGCCGCTTCTGCTTGGCCTTACGCAATAATTAATTACAGCCAACGGGCCAAGAAAAGTAGGTTTTCTACAATAAATACTAATTATTAATTGTACAACAACAACAACAACAACAACAATAACAACAACAACAGCAGCAGCAACAATGGGCGCTCTCAAGTTGCAACAGTTTTGCGATTGACTGCCACACGTTGCAAGCTTTGCTATAATACTGCCCATTGAAGTGTGACCAAAGTGTGAAAGGGATAGCAACAGTCTCAAAAGCTGCAATAAATGGCAGAAAATTGCGGCCTAAAGTGGGTTTTCAATAGGTTCTCAATGATGCGGCTTAAAACTACAATTGGAAAGGGTTTGTTAAAGGGATGATCAGAGGGAAGCCACTTGTAAGCGGGGAATATGTTGGGCAACCATAAGAAACAGTATGATGTGGTCTTTCTAGGTTTACTCTTAGCGCCAAGCTCAGGCAAGATTGGGAACAGTTTTAAACAGTCAGCAGACGCCTGAAGTTATCGCTTGCAATGTGCCAACAATTTGTGGCATGTGCTCAAATTTGTACAGTTTAACCTTGTTGCAAACTTGGGTTGTAATTAACCCTTTACTCCACTGAAACCCCACCTTAAGCCCTGCATTGCTGCAACACTTTTTGAACTGCCAAAAAAAAATTTTCATCTCTTTTCCAGCAACTTACAGTGTTATTAACTGCTTACCACTTAATTATTACTTAATTTTCTTTTAATTACTTTATTATTTTATTAAATTTCAACTGTTTTTCTTCTTCTTTCTTTGCAGTTTAAGTAGTTTTAGGCTCAATAACAAACAATGTTCTCAATACTGAGCCCAATCACAGCGCTTCTATTGGCCAGCACAATATGCCAAGCATTGCCCGATGTAAGTATATAAATAAATATATCTATAAATAATGCCTAAAATAGGCCTTGAGTTAACTATATATCACGATTTTTGTGTATCATCTATCTCTGTCTTTCTATCTCTCTCTCTCACTCGCTCAATTACGTAGAACTCATCAATCAATTCAATGCAATAATAAAACCTTTATTTAATTTTTTTGTCTTTCGGGGGCACTCGATAAGACTAGACATAAAGCCGTTAACGGTTGTTGTATTTGACACTTGAAATACTTGCAGACAACAATAACAATAATAACAACAAATACAATAACAACAAAAGCAACAAAAATGACCGCCAGAAGTCAAAAAATTTTCATTGTCATTTTGTGGCTCGCATTCGCATTGTGCGTAATTAGCATTTAAAAACATTTTTTGTATATTAATTAAATTACAAAAGTATTTAAAGCGAGCAATTGTCTATCTATCTCACTATCTCTTTCACTCACTCTTACACTCTTTATTAACCTCTCTCTCTCTCTCTCTCTGTGTGTGTCTTTCAAACAAACGCACTCTCTTTCTGCCCCAACATACTCAGTCTTGGCTCAGTCACAACTCAAACTCAGCAATGACAAATGGCATTGTTATGACACACATACAATACCCATACGTGTGTATTTGTGTGTGTGTGTGTGTATGTACTTAGCACTCATTGAAAAGAAACACACTCAGCTTTTGTCTCAAAACAGAGAAAAATCAACGCCAACAAATTATGTCCAAGGTCAAACGTAAAAAGTTCTTGTAATTATTTCAAGTAAATTTTCTGTTTTTCATTTTGCTTTTAATTTTTCTTCATTTTCTTGCTTATTTTGCTTATTTTTTTAATGCTTTTTATATATTTTCCTAAATTTTGTGTACATTTTATTTATGTTTTTGTCTCCCTCCTCCAATTTTTGTTTATTTCTTTTGAAGTTAGAACTGCATCTAAGTGCCTCAAGGAAGCTGTTAAGAGCAGCTTTAGAGCTGCTTCCTTGACACTTCCATTTGCAGCAAAAGGTTGTTGCAACCATCGTTAAGCCGGTTGCAACATAATCTAGACACAAGCTTAGTATCCGATTGCAACTTTGTTGCCAATTAAAGTTGTTAAGAAGCTGCACAGAGCAGACGAAAAACAGACAACAACAACAAAAAAGAGATCTAACTATGACGAGGCCCTTCAAATGGCAACGAAGCATAAAAATTATGGAAACTAACAAGGCAAAGCTTCAGCATCAACAGCAACAAAAACAACATTAGCAGAAACAATTGCGGGTAGCATTAGCAGCAATAGATACTGGCAGCAACGGCAGCAACTTTAAGAATCGATTCGTTATAGTCGCATGAGTCAGCCAATTGTTGTTAGTTGTTGTTGTTGTTTTTATAGTTGTTGTTGTTGCTGCTGTTTGTCTATGTTTTATGTGCTGTCACAGAACGTAAGAAAATATGAAAAACTGATTTGCAACTGCCTTTTGCCAAGGCTTGTTCCTTGCATATCAAACGGGAATTGGGAGTATCAATTGCTGATTTTGGTCAAATATATAAAGCCTTTTAGCTCTTGGTTTTAATTGTGAAATCAAGAACAGTTTTTTATGTTTTGTTTTGCACGATTTGTTGCTTGTAATTTTATTGCTTTTAATGTTGTTGTTGCAGAAGTTGTTGTTGGTTTGTTGCGAGTTGTTGAGGCTTGTCACGCTTAAGTTTAATCTTTTAGTTTCACTTGGACTTGGGTCACGTTCCAGTCAATATCTATATAACTCTAGATAAATATATATATATATATATATATATATATGTGTGTCTCTTCTGTATATATGTGTGCGTGTATTTTTATCACATCGAAATGCTTTAAAGTTAATCCCAAAGTCGGCGCCAAAGCAGCTTTCGTTGAACAACTTTTACCCAGAATTTCGCGCAACTTAAAGCCAGGTTAAAATGTTTAGATTAAAGGTGTTGAAAGATACTTTAAAGACATTTTTTAAAAAGCCAACTATATTTACTATTATATGCTATTTATACTACCACTTTAGTTAGTTAAAGCCATGTGCCAAATTGAAAGTGTTTCCCGGAAAGCCCAAAAAAAAAACATTGACAAAAATTCCATCAAAAATAACTTCCCTTTAAACGCAGTTAAAATGGAAATAGTTTTAGACATTACTTAAAAATTTTGTGGTATTTTTCTATTATTATTGCATAACTATAATAAACATTTCACACGTTGTTAATTTTATGCATAAACATAGCAAAGAAAAAAAAGGAGAAAAAAAAGAAGAAAAACAAAAGCAAAACATTTTTTTTTTTTTGGCACTTGCAGAAGCGTTTGCTAATTTCCGGCGCTTGTCAAATGCGACAAGGTCAACACACCCCACCAAAAAAAAGTAGTTAAAACTACACATATATATGTGTAACATAATGTGTAGTAAGTACACTTTGAGTGCTTTTGTTTATTCATAATTCAATTGAAGTGAATAATTTCTTTGCTTTTGGCCAAAAGGTCGAGTGCTGCTTCTTAGAGCATTTGTTTGTTTTTGCTGTTGACTTTGACCGGCGGGAGAAGTTACACAACACATACATATATACGTGTATATGTATATGTGTGTACTATAAACAGTGTATTGGCCTAGCTTGTTGCCAATTTGAAGCACACTTTTTGCGTCTAATATGGCGTCTACACCTTTTACTTTACTTTTTTATAGTTGCCCACAAACTAAAGTGGAAATTGTTGTTGTTGTTGTTATTGCTGTTGTTTTTGTTTCACTTAAGTAGCAGTCACAGTGACAGTAGCTGTAGTTGTTGCTGTATCTGTAGCTGTAGCTGTAGCAGTAGCAGTCACAGACGCAGTAACCATGCCGGTTATATCGGGCGTATGAGTAATCAGACAATTTCAGTAATTGCGCGACAACCGGACAACCAGCAAACAGCAAACAACATCAACAACATTAACATCAGCAGCAACAGCAAACAGCAAAAACAACAGCAAAAACAACAGCAACAACAACAACAACTGCAACATACAAATTACAAACACAAAAATTTCACAATATCCGTTGAAAAATTAAAGCGCGCGCCGCTTGGACAAATCGCCAGCAGCTGTCGCCATTGCTTTGATCCAATGTTGAATGATTGCCTGGGATTACTGGTGCACTGGTTCACATGCAACCATAACATTCTATATATAAATGACACATATATATATATATATATATATCTGAACATTGAAACTAGTTCAATTTGATGCACAAATTCAAAGCAATTCTTTGGGGAAAATTCTGTCAAATGTTGCACAAGGTTTTTTTAGAGCAAAGTTTGAGGTATTAAAATAGATACTTAATATGTTGAAATACCCTCTGTATACACTCAGAATTGAACTGATTTAATAGTTCCATGAATTGCATAAAGGATGCACTCAATTTATAAAATGATTCATAAACAAGTTTTGGCTTAAGCCTGGGGCAAAGCCCAGCGACCTTTTTGCTGTAACTGTATTTAGTTCAAAAAGAAACACCCAAAACTGAACTAGTTCAATGAATTACACTAGCTAGTAACAAGTATAGTTCACCAGGCATAGCTAATGCCCAAAATTATATATATGGCTATATCTTTCGTAATCCTTTCAATCATCTCTTTCTGTCGACCTCTCTATGAAGTTGCTTTGATTTTTGCTTGTAATCCACATTGATTGCTGGATTTTTGTACATAAACTGTTGCAACTCTGGTTACAAATCTGTTTAATATCTGTCTGAGTATATGTATAAGTATGTGTGTGTATGTATAAGTATGAGTATGAGTTGTTGTTAGTGCACTTATCGCTGTCGCTAATCTTGTTCATCAAATGGTTTGCTTTTTTGCATAATTTTTGCTGTTGATTCCCATTAATTGCACTTAATTGTTAGCCAAGGGCTAACCCCCTGCAATCCTATCCCCTCTCTACTAACTACTAAATACTGCTGGTCAAGTGTTGGCCAAGTGTTGATTGGTGTTTGGTGTTTGGGTGTGGCTACAATTGGGATTTGCATATTGTATAAAATGCTGACTGACTGACTGCAGGTGCATTAAATAGCTTTTGTTGCTTTCCAAATGCATTTTGAATGTTGTCAGGAAGCCCTAATACACAGCAAACATTAATACACACACATACTATATATACATACATATATATGGGTATTAACAATTACAACAACTTGGCGCGTCATCGGTTTCAGTTTTAGCTTCAGTTTCAGTTTCACTTTCAATGAACAAAAGTTGCTCAATCTGCCTTCCAGACCAGACCGAAGAGCAACTGTTGTTGCCTCAATCTTGCTGTGCGACTTTATGGTCAAAAGCAGCAAAGAAAAAGCAAAAAGTAAAAGAAAAAGAAAAAGAGCCAACAACAAAAATAAAAACACGTTTCAAATGAAAGTAAAAACTCTTTGCCATTGCCTACTCTAACCACAGAGCTCTTTGCGTTTGTTCACCTGTCGCATTCAATGAGGCGCCGGCCGTTGTTGCTGTTGCTGTTGCTGCTTGCTGCTTGCAATTTGATTGCAAATTAAAAAAGAATTATCACACCAAATATATATACATACATACATATATGTATGTATGTATAGTAAGAAACAACTTAAAACAGTAAAAATCCAAGCTGACAGTCATCATGTTGTTTACCTTGTCTTCTGCTGGCTTTCCGTTGCTGCTGCTGCTGTTGTTGTTGTGATCATTTGCTGTACAATTTTTGACTCATTTCGTATATATGTATAACCATATATGGTTGTTATAATTCAAGAAATTTGCCTAAATTGCTGACCAGACGCTATTTTTTTTCTCTCAATCAAATCTGTTTCTATTTCTTGATACTTGCAGCAAGTTCGTTGCCTAAGTCTTTTGTACTAAGCTTGCTGCTGCCGCTGTAGCTGCTGTTGTTGGTAGTTGTTAAAGGAAATTCTAGTTTGTTTTGACCCTGTAACAAATTTTCGTGAATTGTTGATTTGTTTGTTGCCGTTTGTTGCTGTTGTTTTTGCTGTTGTTTGGAATGCATGCAATAAATATTTTTAGACCAAAAATTGAATATGGAAACGGAAATGCGATCAGTCGATTGATATACCAATATAAGCCAAAAAAGCTGGGATTGGCTTAAAGATTTGGCTTTCAAGTGACAAAAAAATATATGAGCAACAATTGCTGGCAAATTAAAATCACATTAATAACAATAAAACTAAATTTGTTGTTAATTAAATTTTATTTTTATGTTTTTTTTATATATTTATTTATTTTGTTTGATTTTTGTTGCTCTACATTAAATTTGTTGGCAAGATAAGATCTTATGTGTGTGTGTGTTTGTGCTTATTTTTTTCTTCTACAATTTGGGCTACACGCAAAGCCAAACTTATAGCATTTGTAACCGGCTTCCCCTCCCCCTTAAAACGGCATATAACGCTTTGACCCTGACCCACTTGCTGAAGATACTCGTAGCAAAAGATCGATACAAAAACCCAACAAGAGCCACGGCTCAAACGTTAATCTCTAGACCACTTGAGTGTCTGCAAACACACACACAGCCACACACATGTGTGTATAAGTCTATAACTGTATTTATCAATGTTAAACACTTATGAACTCATGTTGTGCCTTTATTTTATTGTTGTTTATTTTTTTTTTCAAAAAGTTTTTCAATTAAAAGTTCAACAATAAATTTAATTTGTGTTTGATCTTCAGCTATAATTGATTATATATATAAATGTATACCTATATCACTCTAACTCATACTATATCTACCTCTCTCTGTGTTACTTACAGTTGCACAAACATATGTCTGCAGAGCAATTGCATTCAGTTTTCCATGTTGACACACACGACGCCGTGCCACATTATGAGCTTGTACAACTGCTGCATCATTCACCAGCCGAACAGGAGCATCAGCGTAGACGTCGCAGCGTTGGTGTGGACACCATTGCGGGATCCACACCATTGCCCACACATCATGTTAAAAAGGATTTAAGCAAAAATGCATATTATAGTGAGCTGAAGCATCAGGCAGCTGCCAAGTCGGCCAATCATTTGCTGCAAGATGATAAGGCTGATGTGCGTAACATTAAAGCGCATAATGTATCCTTCAGCGCCTTTGGACGTCATATGAATCTCACGCTGCAGGCCACACAAGGACTCTTCAAGGGTGCGCCGCATGAGCTGCGCATGTGGACAGTGGGCAGTGAGCCAAATGCTACACATGGCCTGGATCTGCAGGAGATCATCGATGAGCAGGTGAGTTTTCAGTACATATATATTATATAGGGCACAGATTTAGCATAGAAATTGTATAACAAAGTGTAGGGAACAGGCTTAAAAGTGACCTAAATTATGGCTAATAATTTGGCCTATACTTAAGCTTGACTTAGTCAATGTTTATATATATATGCACAGCGTTGTAGATTAGCTTAGCTGATGATTATAAACATGTTCACAGATTTGTATTTAAATTTAGGCATACATATTAATGAGTATTCATAAGTTATTCATAGTTCATTCATAGCTTGTTTGCAAACGAGTTTAATTTTATAACTGCTCCTGTCTGGTCTTCCTTCCTGTTGGTTTAGCTATGCAAATCAAGTGGTTCTATTCGTTGAGCTGTGACTGTAATTTGCAGCTTTTTAAATTGGCTTTTAAACGCTTTGATCAAATTTCTATAGCTTTTTAGCTACCATTTGATTGGTTTTTGTTTTTGTGTGTTTTTTTTTTATTATTGCACTTTCATTGTTACATCATGTATTGTTACAGTTTTTTGTTTTCTTTGTTTGTTTCTTTGTTGGTTTTTGGTTTGCCTTCCGCTTTGTATAAACTTTGCGCTTTTCTTATCAAAATTTTTGCTTTAGTTGCGATTCGTTTGCTGCTCTCTTGTTATGCTGTTTCTTTTGTTATTTTTATTTGTATCTAATCAAAATTAATTGAGCATATGTTAAAGAGATTATATAGCTTAGTATCTCTTTCGTTCTCTTTATTTCCCTCGCTAGCTCTCTTACTCTCCGTTTAATTAGATTTCTTGTTAGAAAATTAGCTGCAATAAAACGTCCATAAAGTCAAGGACAGGCGGAAATCGGCTTATATTAAGCAGCTAATAACTATATATATATACAAAAATATAATATATAAATATATATATAATACTGTATAGCATGTCTTAAGTAGTTGACATTTTGTTGACATTAAAGCGACACTTGAGAACTGTAATTAACATATTAAAAATCGTAGCTCAAATGTACTCTTAAGTTTTGCATAGAAATTATGGCAAAATAGTCATTAGTTAAGTATATTGTCCATGGTTGTACACAACTATGTGTAGACCTCAACCTAAGTTTAAATATGCAAATACACACACACGCACAACAAATCGCTGTCAGCCGCTTTACGTTTGCAGTTGCTGTCACGTTGAGTGCAGCTCAAGCTAAGACTATATACATTTGATGCTTCTATAACTTTTGTTATTATCAACCTCTTTTGTTCAAAATTGCAGCACAGTTTAACTATATACGCAACTATATCGTAGTTGAAAATTGTAGTTAACGGTTAACAAAAGATGCCTAAAATATGAGGTTCAACTGTAAAGTGTCTGCTGAGCAAATTAGTTTGTTCTATGTAGAGTACTCGAACTGTTTAGTTGTATATACCTGGCATATAAGTGTACATAAAACTTATACTCCCCTTTTGTATGCATTCTTTTAGCTTAAATCCAGCTTAAGCTGCATTTAAACTATATACAAATGAAACACTTTTCGTGTGTAGCGAACGTGACATGAACGTGACTTATTTTCGAATATGAGTAAACACTTTCTTTTGTATAATATATATATACATATATACATATATATGTATGTGTGTGTATGTATGCCTATGTTTGCATATGTAATTGTTATATATTACGTATATATAATAGGGTTGGGTTAAGCGGAAAGTGCAAGTGAATTATCATTGAATCGATTGTCTTTCCTTTTTTGTGCGCCTGTTCATTGGCTTTATGAGTTATGATTTCAGCTGGTAATACAATCGTTTGGTATTTAAAATATACCAAAAAATAAAAGTAAAAAGTAAAAAGAAAATAAAAAATAAAAAATAAAATATAAATAATAAAATAACTATTTATTGCTTGGCATCAGCTGTGCATATAAAAATGATTTTAATTCCAGACATAAACTTCGGAAATGAAAGTGAAATGTCATGTCAGGCGACAGCCCAAAGAAATGTTTGTTGTTTGTTGGTTGTTCATGGGGTTCCTTTTGCTGTTTTGTGTATGTTGCAGCTCTGTTCAGTGATTTATGTGTGATAATTTAAGTACGAAATGCGGAAAGATTTAGCGCTTTTTTGGGCAGATTTTTAGTTTTTATTTTCTTTATTTTTTTTCTTCTTTTTTAATTAAAATAAAAATTGCATTAACTTTGCTGCAAGTTTACTGCTGCCACAAGTATTCGCAATTATTTTTGTTAACCAAAAAAAAAAAAACATAAGTTTGACTCATGCAGCAACAACAATAGCTACAGCCTGCAGCCAGCATTGCATTTGTTGCATGCAATATTTTTTTTTTGTAATGGCGGCATTTTGCCACAGACCTTCCATTAAAACATTTATTCTAATTTGTGGCATAAATTGTTTTTTTTATTGTATCATTCTTATTATTTTTTTTTTTGGTTATTTTTTTTGGCAATTTAACTGTTATTTTTTTTGGTTTAAATTGTGCTAAAAAACTTGCGCCACATGCGGAAAATATATTTGATGCTCGTCTGGCCATAAGTATTAACCTCGTTTTTGGTGCAACGAAAGACTTAAGCCACAAAGTTAATGCAGTGAATTTTAGTTTTGATTTCGAGCAAAACTTTCAAATTTAGTTTGAACTTTAATTGCATTTTGAAGCTAACAACAGTAGCTGCAGCAGCGTTAATGCAGTTTTCATTTAACACCAATTCGTGTAGTGAAATTTGTATGCGCAACTTGCAGCGGGCAAAGGCAACTGGCAACACCCTAAAGTTTTCTTTTGTAATTTATATACGTATATATATATATATATATATATATATATATATATATATATATATATATCTGCCACAAGATCCGACAAAAAATTGTAATATAAAGGCAAACACAAGGCGTCACATGGCACACCCAATCGATAGGCAGCGACTCCAAAGGTCAGGCGTAAAAATTGCAGGAAAATAAAGGTGCAGGTTTACACAATGGTTGCAAAGCCTAAAGAGTCATAACTAATTTTTGGTAAATACCAATATATATATATATATACTAATATATATATATACCAATAAATATATACATATATATATATGTATAACAGTTATATATGTATAGCCCAAAGATCAGGCTTAGATTTATAGAATTTGCTAATTAAAGGCGCTGACCCGACTTGGCCTTGGCTGTAAATAGCATCAAACTAACTTGGCCTTACTACTTACTTAACTAATAGTGGCTAAAAGTTTACTCCTGCTTATGGCTAACTGTATGGTCAATAGACTAAGCATTTAGTTGCACTTTTCATGCAGTCAATACAAAAGACTTAGGCAACAAACTTGCTGCGAATTGAAAGCAAACTAATTAAGTTTACGAAAACTGTTGCACTGCCCCCAAAAAAGGGGCAAAAAACTGCATAATTAAAGCAATTGTAGCATATTTCATAAGCATATGTGTGTATGTACATTTATAGATATATATATATGTATATATATATATATCTGGTGTATCTTGTCATTGCAAAATTTATAAAACTTTGCTGCTTATTTTTACAATTTTTCCGTTTTCCATTCATTCATTTAAGTTGAATCGTTTCGAGGCGTCTTGTGCCGCTAGGCAACTTGATTAATGTACAGTTAGCTGCATGCGGCTTGCGGCTTGCAAGTCACTGCTGGTCAGCGTTTTGGCAGCTGAATGAAATTGAAATTAGTCCAGTGTCTCAGTAGCTCTCCCACAAGGCAAAGCTTTTTCTTTCTTTTTGCTTTTTTTTTGGCATAGAAAGCAGTCTTCAGCCTCGTTACTTGCATTTCGCTAAGTATAACTCTAGTTTTTGTTGTTGTTGTTGTTAGTGTTGTCGATCTGCTCATACGATCTCTGGCAATGCAATCGATTGCATAATGCAGCCAAGTTGTTGTCTGACAGCCTCCGTTGATGTTGCTGTTGCTGTTGCTGTGGCTGTTGTTTGCTGTTAGCCATGCTCATGTTGCAGTTATTGTTAACTTTTGTGTGCGGCTTGTTGCTTTGTTAGCAGCACCAACAACAACAACAACAAGAGCAACAACAAGAGCAGCAACAGCAGCAACCGCAGCAACAATCAGCAAACCAACAAAACTCAATCTTTGCTGCATTTTGAGGTTGCTTTTCATTCCCTTTTCTTGTTGTTACCTTTGCTATTACTGTTGTTGTTGTTGTTGTTGTCTAGCCAAAAACGTTAACTGTTTGTAGTACCAAAAAGTACGTATACGCCATGTAGTACCCTCTAACGACTTGAAATAAAAAAATTTTTCCCTCTACTTTTGCTTGCAGCTAAAAACCAAAAATGTATAATGAAAGTTCAAACTAAGCGCGGAACTTCCGCAAATTTCACTCCAAAATAATCTATAATTAACCCTTAGATATATATATATACATTTATATATATCAATATTTATATCTATTCCGTTTAATTTGCAACTCTCTTTTACTTTCTTCTCACAACGCCTACACCTAAATTAAACTTCGAATTCAATATTCAAATTTCTATAACAATTTCGATCCGTTAAATCGTCGCTAACAATTGACTTTAATCCGACATAATCATAACATTCATCAGACAACTCCGATATTTGTAATTAGCCAAATGGCCAACAAACAATGAGCTTCACTTAACGCAAAACACAAAAAAAAAAAATAAAAGCCTTGGCATTGTGACGGCCAAAAGCAGCTGCGCCTGCAATGAAATCAAGTCAACTGTAAGCTTTGTTATGACTTAAACCGTCTATAACTATAACCATATAAACACATATCAATGTGTGTATGTATGAGTGTGTGTGTGTGTGTGTGTGTGTGTGTGTGTGTATATCACACGCACAGCTAAACAAATCAAGTCGCACGTAACGTTAAATGCAAATGATACGCAGCCAACGCGGCGTATGCGTAACCATTGAAAGCACAAGACAAAAGCGACACAAAACGAACACAAAAGCAACATAAAGGCAACTCAACGCCTACGCATTTGATGTCGTTTGCTAATGCGTTAATTGTCAGTTAACTTGGCTAAATGGCGTGTGGATTTACGGTTGGGCAAAATCAATGTGTGCGAACAGTGGGCGTACTTACACATGGCACACACACACTCACATATTGAAGCTGTTAACTTCTTTTTTTTGCAATTGGTCAAATGTTTGAACAAAATAATGAACTGTTGTTGTTGATGGATTGTTGCGTTTGTTGCAAGAGAAAAGGTTTAACTTTGGGTTCACAGGGTAATTTTCACTTCAACAAGTTCGTTGCTTAAGTCATTTGTTTTGACTAATTTTCTTTTGCTAATTTGCAAGTGAGAGTGAGCCAGGAAGTGGTTAGGCTTTTACTTTTGCATATAACCAATCTTTGTTTAGGCCTATTTCCATTAACTTGGCTTTTGTCCATTGAAAGTTCTATTAAAATTTTCAGTGTGAAATTTTAACCCAGTTTAAAGTTTGAATAATTGTAACAACATTTTCTATTTATGACCAACAATTTTTCACTGTATTTCTTGCACTGTTAATGAGACGCAATTTATAAAAAAAAATATGAAAAATAACGGTAAAATTGGGGTTAAAAAAACGACTCGTAGAAAGGCAATAAATTGTCTGGCGCCAATTTAGGTTGAAAGCCCTTGGGCAAACGCTGGCAAACACTTGAACAAATCTTTTGGGCTGACTATAAAAACTGAAGTGAGAAATGAGAAATGAGTTTTACATAAGACACAGCGAGTGATGAGAGAGGGGCAGGGGCATAGTTACAAATTGATATTGCTTAACATTTGTGCAGAGGTGGACAAGATTTGGCAACAAATTGTCAGACAGCTTAAGCTAAGCTAAGAATGAGATTAATTTAACAATTTACAATTCATGCATAAAGTTGGCTAATTAAAATTGTAACAGAATAAGAACAAGCATAACAAAAATAAAAATTGTTAACAATTGTCAACACAAAAAACAAAGGAAATTGCTGCAAAAAACAAACTTGTCTCAAGTGCAAAAAGGAATAAAAACAAGTCTTTGCTTTGCTTTGGTGTGTGTATGTGTGTGTGTGTGTGTGTGTGTGTGTGTGTGTGTGTGTGTGTGTGTGTGTGTGTGTGACAAGTGACCAAGTGGACACTAACAATTTTTATATATATATAAATATGGCCAAAACAGTTGGCATAACAAGTGCCTTGATTCTAGCCAGTTGGCAGCTGAATTACAGAAAAGAAAAACACAGAAAAAAAACGTTTGAAAATTCATTGAAAATACGTGAGGCATTTGGTGTGGGGGTCGCTCTTGTTGCTTTGAACTTATTTTCACAAGGTCGTTTGATAAAAATAATAATAAAATAAAAAAAAAAATAACACAGCTAAAAGACATGTCAGTTAGCCTGTTAGAGCCAACAACAACAACAATAACAACAGAATTAAGCCATAAATGTTTGTTGCACATGAAAATTGCTTTTTCACTTTGCGTTTCTATAGCTGCTGCTATTGCAGCTGCTGCTGTTGTTGTTGCGTGTCAACTTACACGTTTCGTGGTCAATTCAAACAATTATATATGTATATATAACTGACACGCCCCCTAGCTGACATGAAAGACAACCCATTGATTTGAGCAGCCAACTGACAATTTATCACATTGTCAATGCTCATAACAATTTCACCCATCGCAAAGCATTTAGAGCAAATGTTCTTTTATGGCTCTCTAAATCGGTTAAGAAGAGATTATTAGTAGAATTATATAGTAGATAGAGGGTAGCATTTTAACTACATAATGAATATGTATATATAGCAAGCGTTCAGGTTCCACTTTTCATCTGTTCAGCTAAGGTTCATCTGCTTTAGCTCTGCCAGACAGCCAATGTGCTTTGTGTATTCTAAGTAACTAACTGAAGACTTTTTATGTTTCTTCTTATTTAGTGTTCACATAGGTAATATGTAGCTCTAATCTATTCATTATGTCAGCCGGATGTCCTTAGGGATCATCTTTAACTCTCTCCTTTATATATACACATGTAGCCGCATCTCATTTTCCATTGTGTCAGCCTCACTTGTTGCTTAGAGACACAAATGATGCTTAGGTACTATAGTGCTATAGCTATAGTGTAGCTATAGTGGAGAATTAGAAGTTTAATTCTGTATACTTTTATATATAGAAATCAAAAAGTTCTTTCACTGTTGTGAGCCCCAAAATAGAAACATCTTTAAATAGCAGGCAACATGGGCAAAATAATACTATGCTGAAGTAGGAGAAGGCATCCTCTTTTTCTCTACATTCTTTTCCCCATACTATTCTCAATATATACTACTTCCTTTATATCTCTCCCTTTGAATAATTTCTGTAACACTTTTCTATCATTGCATCGAAAATTTATGTTCCACACGCAGAATTTGTATGCAATTTTGTACACTTGTCGCATCTCCCTTTGCCTCTCTCTCTCTATTTCTCAGTCTAGCTTAGTTGATTGATGTATAGCAACATATATATATATATATATACACTTATATAGATCTTAATCAAAAATATGCATTCTGTTGGTCAATTGCATTGTGAGTTTAACCTCTTGTTTGATTTATGGCCGAGGCGATTTCTCGTGCTGCTTTCATCGCATGTGAGCAAGTTGTTGGCCAATTGCCAATGGCCAGTGGCCAATGGTCAATGTTCAGTGGCCATTTGGTCAATATGCGTTGACTTTGATTTTGGCACTTGGCTTAGTTTTATGAGCATTTTATATAGATATATATATTTATATATGTATATAAAATCAATATATCTATCTATATAGTTGGATATAGACTTTTTTTTGACTGAAGCCAGTTATGAAAATGATTTATGCTTGTAATTTGATAGAGCGCCGCAGACAAGTTTTGTGGCTTGAATATTATTTTTTTAAATTTTTTTCATTTTTTTTCTGTTTTATTTTTGTTGCAAGTCAATGCCAAATGCTGATGTCAAGTGTCAGATTACATTTATTTTGATATTTATTACAGAATTAATGGGCTGGCGTAGTAGCAATTAATTGAATTAGTTGCACTTTAAAAACGCACACTTAAATATATATAAATTATAACAAAAAACTATGCTAATCCAATATATATATATATATATATATATAGGTGTATATATCCCCTGGGTGTTTGACTAAAATTGGGCTGTGCAAGTTTTAAACAAAAAAAAGCTACCTTGAAACAAGTAAAACTTCAACTTCAACTAAAACCATAAGTTGTTGTTTTGGTCTTAAGGATTGCCAGAATACAGAAGAAGAAAAAACGAGATCAACTGTTAGCCACAATTTAAAACAAATGTCAAAAGACATAGCCGGACTCAGTCAACATATTTCATGGTCAGACAAAGCCAGCTAAAACAGTCAAAGAGCACTGCATACACGGCGTATGAGTAACGTGCGCATGCTGAGGCGTCACATTTGCTGTACGACTCTATAAATCAATGCAATGCTGCCGCATGGCCCACGCAGTCAACACAAGAGTGTCTCTTAAGCAGCGTTACCTCCCTACCCCTCCCTCTCCCCCTCTTTCAGTCATGTAAAGTCGCTGCAAGTTGTGCTTAATTAATATACAGCGCTGACTTTGGCTCTTGGCTTTTGTCTTGGCCAACGTACAGCTTTTTGCATTTGTTTTGACTAGCTACATGTTTGGCCAGTTTTTTAGCTGTTTTTATTTTTGGCATGTGTTTAAGCCAAAGAATTTAAATAAATAACCAAATATCCTACTTCTTATTTACTTGCAGCATCAGGCGCAGGAGATCGGTGAAGTCTTTCAGGATGAACAAAATATGGCAGCCATATTGATGCGTCGTCATGCTGAAACGGGTGATTTAATAATGGTAAGTGTATTGTTATTAAACAGTTTAAGTAGTTTTAGCCATAAGTGCCACAGACAAGGTCAACACAAAACCATAAAAATTTTCAACAAGAATTTCAATTTCAATTGCAATTTTTATCGATTCTGGCTATTACCATGGCTATTGTTCTGCTTGTTGTTGCTGTTGTTATTATTGTTATGACAAGTGGCTATTGTTATGGCCAAGCTATGTGCTGGTGGCTACCAAATTGCTAACTGCACTTGCTGCAGTTTCAATTAAACGCCTGCCACTTTTGTGCATAATTTTTTCTTTGCGCTGATTAAGCCTTAATTTATAATACAAGCCATAGCCACTTGTCGATAACTGATAATCGATAGACATTGTCAAATGACCAGCTGCAATATAACAAATTAAACCTCACGAATTGTCGTCTTGGCCAAAGCAACAAACCAACAATCCAACAAACCCACAAACTAAACCTTGACCAATTTGCGTTAAAGTGAAAACTCGCAGCAGAAACAGACACTAATTGCTATGGGAGGGGGGGATATAGTTTATTTATAGCAAATTGTTTAGATCAAAGTAATTTTTCTGTATTTACATTAATTTTAGCAGCAATATTCAGTTAACACTTAATGCGTTGTAGCCAAAGAATAATACAGAGATGAAATGAGCTGAAAAAGTTCTTAGAAATTACCTGTATAAAGTGTTAGAAAAGGTGGCTGAAATGCTTCTTTAAGTGATGAATGTGGCTAAGAAAAAATGCTGAAGTATTTGCCAGTTAATCAGTGTTAACTGCTTATTATTATTTTCCCCCTCATACTTCATCTCTCTCACATTGCGATGTCACAAAATTTCTGCACATCAAAAGTTCTTCTGTCTCTTTGCTCTTCAATGAGCTCATCGAAGAGACAACTCGTTTTGGCCTTTCTAAGTCATAAGCTGGCCAAATTCCTCTTGATTAATCACAATGATCATATTTTGCATATGTGTGCAACAATTTAAGCCATGTTGCAAGCTGTTTGTTTCGCTGTTTTGAAGGTCAATTCGACTGTCAAAAAAGTAAAAAAAAAAATTTATGTATGTTGCAGATAATAATTAGCTGATAAATTGCTGCGCCTTTTAATTATAAAACAATTGGCAATTAACATTAAAGCCAAAGCGGAAATTAAACACAAAGAATGTTAACCAAAAGCAACACCCTAAGTGCCATTACTGGTAGTAGGAAATGAAAATTGTTAATAAGCTTGGGAAATTCTAAGACGAAACACAAAAAATATTTTTTCGGATTTTATTTGAGATCAAAGCAAATGTCACAAAGTTTTAAACCAATAACAAAATATGCACAATAATAGGGTCAATCAATAACAAGCGGACAATAGACAACAAACTTGGATTAAAGCTGCTTCTTTAAACATATTTTATTTTTTTGGCAATTAATTGACGTTTGCTGCTGCCTTTTTTTTTTGTAATTTGTTAAACAAAAGTCAAAAATGTTTTTTGATAATAATTACACAGTGAAACACAGAGAGCAACAAACACACACATACACGTATATATAGTTGGCCAAGCAAGTTGGCTAATAAAAGGTCAAAACAGCAATGTCTGGCCCCGGCAACGACTGTGACTTGCCCGTCTTGACCGACTTGTTATGGCCAAGTGCGCGTTTACATAGAAGATAAAAATATACAAAAATAAATCCCAAAAAAAAATTGCCCAAAAAAATACAAAAATTGAAAATTGAAAATTGAAAAATTTTGAACAAATTCATAAATAATATGTAAAAAAAAAAAACCTTTTGTGCGCTGACATTTTGAAGTGCAAACAGAAAATTTCGCAACGCAACGCCAAAAAGTTGCAGCTGTGCGGCAAGCGCTTCTCAGATTGAACGATTGAAGCATTGTAGTATTGACTTAGTGAAGCGGTTGGTACAGTGCTACATCTTCCGGTTTAACGTTGACCTTAAAACAATTTTAAAAATATCAAAATGCCGACTTTTAATTAAAAATCTGTTAGCCAAAAAGAACTCTAACTGCCAATGAAAGTTGCACAATCTTTTTGCCACCAAATTGGCAGCTTGTTTTGGGCTATTTCATTAGTATATTGGTATTTGGCTTAAATCACTTGTATGAACAGTCATCAGAGATTGGTTAACACCCGCATTCTAACAGCGTTGCCACAGTTCGCGTAGAATTTGCTCTGTGAAAACAAAAGACTTAAGACACGAACTTGCTCACCGCATGTTGACCAAAGTAGCAGCAGCAATTGTTGTTGCTGCACTATGGGTACATTTAATTATGGCTTGGTATGAGACGCAACACACACACACGCATGCATATACGCACACGCACTCCATGTTGTTGAGATTACATAAAAAGTCACAGAAACGCTGCCGCCGCTAGCACTACGCTTCCCCTACTGTCATTTTCAGTTGCGGCAAGTGTAAAGAAGAAGAAAAAACTAAATAAATAAAAGAAAGAGAAGCAAAACAAACACACAAAATGGGCAGCAACTTTAAGGCATTTGTCTTGCCCCTTGGCTGAGGCAGTTGAAAGGGAAACAAAGTAGCAATTTTAACACTAAATTTGCGCTGGATAAACATTTGCTTAAGCTATTAAAAACTACTTTAAATGTAGCATAAGAGCATTAGCTGTTGATATATATATATGTATACATACAATAGATTTATGTATAGCTGGTGCTGGACACGCCCACAAGCAGAAGTTGCGTTGACATTGAAAACATTCAACAAAATTTTAAGCTTCGTTGCGCTAAGAGCAAGTTTCATATGCAAAAGTTATTAATATATATAAAAGTAATAATAATAATAATAGTAATAGTAACAATAATAATGATTTCATGGCTAGCTAAACGCAGTTACTGCCCTAAAGGCATTTGGCTAAAGTGTGTGGCAATTATTTGCGCAAACAAACAAATTGATGACAATAATTTTTGCGGCGTTTGTGTAAAATAAATACCAAAATTTATAAATAAAAATTTAAAGTGCATTGCACTGTAACAAAATGCGTACAAATTAATCAAAAATAAGAAGAAGAAGAAGCAGAAACTGTATAAAAATGCAAAAAATGTTGAAAAAGGAAACCAAAAGAAGCAACAGCAGCGGCAGCAGCAAACCAGCTCAAGGAAACCCGCACAACAAGACGTCAATCAAACATTCAACCAAAAATGTAATCATAATTTTTGTATTTCAAAAAGCGATGGAAAGAGACAGAGCAACAGAGTGAGAGAGAGATAGAAAGAGTTAGCATATTGTGTGTAAATAAAATACATTTAGTGGCCAAAAACTTGAACCAAGCTTGATTAATGCTAATTGCGGCAAATGTCAGTTCAACAGCTGCCCGGTTGGTATTTTTTTTCTACTCATTTTTTTCCTTTAAGCAAATTAACCAAAAAGGTCAACATGTAGTTCTAAGAGCCATCATGATTTTATATGCTATTGGTTTCTTGGCTAATTAACTGCTTGATCAATTGGCGAAGCCAACAAGATTTACATAGCTCTAGGCCAGTTCTAACCTAAGCTTAACTTTAACTTAACTTTGAACTTGTTTTTTATTGCTTACTTAAAAATATGTGAGAAATATTTGGCTTAGAGCTTAGGCTAGAACATGTTTTTTAGACAGTCAAAATATGTCTTTTGTTGTGACGTCTTTTTGGGAGTTGCTGGGCCGGATTAGGTATTAGTTTGGTCCCAATGATGGTTGCTGTTGCTTGTGGCTAAGCTCTGCCTCGGAGCTCTAAGTAAGGCCTAGGCCTGGCGCTATATATTTGCATATTTTTCTATAGACTAAGCGGAAGTCGAGTCAGTTACTAAGAAATAGTTAATATAGGTTATCATAGTTTCATTTTACTTTTGATTACTCTCTTGGTATCATTTCTTATGGCAAAGGTTTCTTTTGATATATTGGTTAAAGTTTATAGAACCCTTGTTTAAGCTGCTTTTGATACAACTTTTTGCTACTAAAACGTTAACATATCTCTTTATAAGCCAAGGAAAGTAACCAAACTAAAGTCTTTCCTTAGCATAAAATGACCCACTGCAAAAGCTGAAATCAAAATTTTGCAATTTTCAAATTGCAGAAAAGGTCAAACAAATGTATATAAAAATGTCTATAAAATTGGTTATATATTTTGGTTATAATTGATTATTTTTAATGAGTTTCTATTAGCCAAATGTTAAATAGAAATAATGCCTTTATTGGTTCTTCTTCTTGCAGCATGTTTTGTTGCCGCCTTCGCTTCGGTTTTAGTTTATTGTTTTGTGCTGCCCTTTGCAATGAGTTTGACATTTTGTTGAAAGTTGCTTAAAGATCAATATAAGATCGAGCCTTAATATGTTTTTATATATATATATATATTTATACCATTTGATCAAGTATAAGAAGATGATGAACAAGAAGAAGAAGAAGAGGGTGAAGTGCAGGCAAAGTAAATATACAATTATTAGGTAGCTGCACGTTGCCATTTTGGACACTTTTTAACATTTTTGGGCAACTCTATTAGAAGCAACGCATCATTAACTTGGCTGCAAGCCTTTTGGCCGCAAACTAGTTTTAACTTGTGGCTTGACTTGACTTGACTTAACTTGTCTTTACTTGACTTGTAAGAGCTTCATCTTCATCTTCAGTTTCATCGTCGCCTTCTTAACAAATTGCTGACTTGTTGCTGCAGCCTTGATATTTACACACAGAGTTGAACCTCTATTCGCCTTACAATTTTCTAAGTGTATTTAAATATCGCGTATAAAAATGTATATATGTATATATATATGTACATATACTTATAGAAATACTTTGATGCTGCTTTGATTTGCATCGCGTAAAGAGACAACAAAATTTATGTTATTTGCTCTTTTGGCCAAGCTGTTACACCGACCAAGTTCGTTGCCTAAGTCTTTTGATATTTTCTGTCTATTTTTTCTGTTTTTTTTTTTTAATTTAAAAAAACATTTAGACAAATGTATGCCATAAATATATGTATGTGTTGCTACGACATTTATAACTTATTCGATTCTTATACAGTTAACTATATATATATTCTACTTAAAGTTCAGCCAAGTGTGATGCCACTTGTTTACAATTTTATGCCTATTTTTATATTTCGTTGCATGAAAAGGATTGTGAGTTTTGTTGCTTGATTGTTAAATGTCTCTTTTATGTTATGTTGGCTTATGAGCTTGTATATACATACAGCTATGGTGTTATCTAATCATATAAAGGTCGTTTGAATAGAGGTGCTTCAAGGTGTCTTGTAACTGTTTTGGTTAAAAGCATTCAGCTGTCTTTAAACATGGCCAGCAGCGTACATTTTTGACAACTGAGTGGGCTAATAATAGCTATCTTTATTCAGCAGAATTTACTATATATTTTCTTATATATCATTTGATTACAACAATCTCAGCAGCATCTGTCCTTTGGTAACCTTTCCGGTTGAACAGATTTTGGTTTCTGCTACAAACTGCAATGCTTACAGCCACATTCAGGCTTTTTACCACTAATCACAACTGTTTCTACCACCTATTAGTTGTACCTTATACTACATAAAAAATTTATTGTTTTTCTTCAAGACAAACTAACTCCCGTTAGTTGTCAAAATTGCCATAAAAAGCAATTTATTTTTTGCATTGAAACTTTAAACCCAAAAATTGCATTTAACTACAATTTCACCATATGCTCAGTAGTCAATAGTCATGGCAATAGTAATATTGTTAATATGTGTATAAAATTTTGGCCAAATGCAAATTTTAGTTGGCCAAGTTGTACGAGTTTGGTCAGTTGCCATAAGCCAATTGATCGAGCGTAAAGACAAGCGTTATTTGCCAGCTGTGCAGCAAAAGTCTTTCAGCTTATGCAGATTTTTATAAGCACGCGCTATATATAAGTCTATATATATGTATATATGCATACACATATACAGATCTATATGCAGATCTATATAGAGTTGTAGCTGTTGCTGCTGCTGCTTGAGCTGAGATCAACTGCTAGCGATCTTTACGCATTTTGCTACAAAGGCCTTGCCGCTGAACGTTTAACACTTATGCATATGTATGTGTGTGTATGTGTAAGGTGAGCGTGTGTGTATGTGCTTGTACGTGTTGCATTATTTAATCAATTTGGGGCAGTGGCTGCAATTTCCTCATGAAAAATGATTTTTAATTGCCTCCCAAAAAAAAAGAGAAAAAAAACTGGCACTGGAGCAAGTTGATAACAACAGCAACAACTTCAGGCTAGGCGGGTGCCGTTCGCTTGCCACATGTGGCTTGTGGCATATTGCATTTTTAATAACGCCTTATATTGGTTACGTGAATAACCTCTCTAATCAATCCCCCCCTTCTCCTGTTACTGTCATCCAGCTCATAGATCACATAAGACAGCATGCAGTTTTCACGCTTCATTGAGAGAGGGAAAGTCAGTTTGTAGCTTAAGTGAATTAATAGACAATTTCGATAGGTGTTGTTAAGCTTAATTTTAATTTAAAATTAAGCAACTGTTAATTGAGTTTTTTTTTAAATTTATATTCCCGTCTCTTTCTGACGCTGTTTGTCAACCTTTTTTTGAAGTTGTCAAAGCGGCCTCAATGGCCTTGGCAGACCTTCACTTAGGCTAAGTAAGTGCAAGGATAACTGCAGTTAGTTGACTTGATTTTGACTTGAGTTGACATTGACATGCAACTTCATTAAGTTTTCTAGTTGTTGCAAATGTCTGGCCCACTGATTGCCACCACACAGTGGCATGTCCCATACCAACAACAGTTGCTTGTCAATGCGAAGTTATTGGAGCGGCAACTTTAAAGCGCACTTTGACTTGGCCCGTTTGCATTGAACTTGTTGGCTCTTAACTGTGCCGGCAGCCAACGCATACACACACACACACACACACACACACTCACTCACAGTCAAACACACACATACACATATGCATATGCATATGTGCATAACAAATTATGCACAGAGTGCGTTAAGCATCTAACAGCTACATTTTGGCCAAAACAAGCGACTGAGCAAATTAATTTTGATTGCTTTTGATTGCATTTGGGCTTAGAACGTGCACAAAAACTGTTGCCAATGTGTGGGCCATGTTCTTGTTGTGCTTATTCTTGTTCTTTAAAGCTAGCCACTGGCCAAAGTGGACACCGGACAGTGGACAGTAAACAGTTGACACTGCACAGTGGACATAAATGTGACCATGGGCGTTGCCTGCCATTGCCGCTGCTGCTGCTGCTGCTGCTGTTATTTTGTTATAAATATTCATTGATTGCTCACACAGACAAATGCAATTTAAAAGATACAGATACAGATACATTTATAGATACAGATAGTCATTGATGCAGATACAATATCTTTGCCTTTGGCTAGTTTCTCTTCTGGCCTTTAACGAGCTGTCTTATGTAAACAAACTGTTAACACTGTTTCGAGCTCTCTTAGCTTTAAGTGTATATGTTTTTGTTCTTGTTCTTATTGTTATTGTTGTTGCTGTTATTCTTAGTTGTTATTGTTGCTCTTAGTTTATGACCACATGCAATTGCAGCAGTATTGAACAGCAATGAGATCTTAGGCGCCGATTAGATACAACCTTGACCAAGATGATAACAACAAAAGTCTAAAATAAAAATGAAATAACACAAAAGAAACATGCAACATACAGCTCACGAGCTTTTTGTGCTTAACAACACACATTAAAATAAAAATAAAAATAAAAAATATCAATAAAATTGTTATAACAAGCTTATGTAACTAATGACTCTATAATTAACTACATAAAAATTATATTCCATTAAATTGTTGCACTTAAAATCGGAAAGTGTTTTTTGGGCTAAGACAAGAGGCAAGTGCTGTGCCCTAAGGGGCAGATCTTAGACGAGATTAGGAGAGGTGGGAGGATAGCTATTTGTATAAAGGAGTTCATGAATTAATATATGACGATAGTTGCTCCTATAGAATGTTAAAAGCAGCTTTAAGAAAATTTGAAGATTTCTTGCATTAATTTATTTTTAATCACTTTATTTCCAATTTTTATTATTTCATATTTTTATTTATTTTGTATTTAATTTTATATTATTTTATTTTAGTTTATGTCCTTTAAATTAATTTATTTTATTTTAATTGTATTTTTATTATATTAATATAATTTTACTTTATTTATTTTAATTCTCAATCATTTTATTTATATTTATTTATTTATTCATTATTTTATTTTATTTAAATTTTAGTTTATTTTACTAATTTATTTATTTTACTTTTTAATTATTTATTATTTTATTTCAATTTAATTTATTTTATTCATTTAGATTTATTTATATTATTTTATTTATTTTACTTAATGAAATTTCTCGAATTTAAAAATAATATTTAAAAATAGAATTAAAACTAATTTATTATATAATATTATATATATTACTATACACAATATATAATTATTTGTTTAGTTAAATACTAAATATAAGCAATTCATTAAAAGTCTTCAAATAAGTCGAATCATAAGAGTCACTTGGACTCACTTCTGGGTTCCTTATACACAGCAATTTCCCTTTGATTGCTGTGCAAACTGTTCCCTATAGGAAGTTATTTTAGGAAATGTTATATAAATGTTAAATTTACCTTAAAGTGATGATTTTGTTATACAGCTATTAACTTTATAGCTAGATATAACCATTACCTACTTACCTTTTCTATTGTTATCCTATGGCTGCTTGCACTTTGGCTGCAAATTGTTAAAGTAAATTGAAAAGAAAAATAAAAGACTTCCTTAATTAGTTAGGATTTTGTTTAGGCAAAATGCTATTTAAATATATTATTATTTAATAATTGCATAAACAATGCTGCTGCCTCGCCCACTCACTCAATGACGTCATCAATATAAATAAATAAAAAAAATAAAAATAATATTCAATAATTTTGTAGTCAATAGTTTTGGTAGCTTTCCGATGTTCGTGTCATGAATATGCACAAATTATGTTAATTTTCTAAATTACAAACCACAAAATTATATTTTTATATACACTCTGTATGTGTGTATTGTATTATATGTGTGTGTGTGTGTGCTGTGCGTTGGCTGTCAATTTTTGTTAATATTTTTTGCTTTTTTGTTGCTTTTGTCAGTTATATGGAAATAAGTTAAAACAAACATTAGAAGGTGTTAATTTTGATTGTAATTTAATTGTCTGAGTATATATGTATGTGTGTACATATGTATTGGTTCACTGACCTTTGAGTAAGCTGCAGATAATCTTTAAGTTATGCAACCAAAAAATGTTGATGATTTGCGCTCGTTATGTGAATATATTAAAAGGCAATTAACCATTATAAGGCTGGTTAACAAAAGAGAGAGAAAGAGAGAGAGAGAGACAATACACAAAATATTGTTTATCATTGTAAAACGCAAATCCATCAATGCATTTGACAATTGATTACTATCAGCGCAGGCAAAGGCAAAGGCGTGGCTTAGCCCCAAAAAAAATTGTTTCCTTAACAAATTGTAAGGCGTTGCCACAAGTGCCCCTTGACAGATAGTCTACTGTGTGTGCTAGTGTGTGTGTGTGTGAAAGGAGTTGCGTTGCTGTTGATGCTGGTGGTGGTGCTGCTGCAACAGTTGCCATATAATAAATAGCATTAAGCGTCAGTTTGCTGTTTGAGCCACAAAATGGCAACAAGTTATAACAATCATGTTGTGGGTGATTACATAAACATAGACAAGTCGACAACTTCATTTTCATTTGCTGTTTGAATCCAGTTCATGCCACAAAATGCTGCGTGTCTTAAAAGCAATTTGCTGTTTTCCTTGTTGTTGCTGATATTGTTGCTGCTGTTACTTATTTTTCTGATGTTGTTGTTGTTGTAACACTTACAGCACGTGCTGTATTTACGCACGCGAGTGAGCGCAGCGTCTTTAGTTGCTTTTTGGTTTGGTTTTCATCTACTATTTCTTCTGGTTAAATTCCACACATTTAAGCCAAAAACCTTAACTTAAACTATAAATTGAAATTCAGACTTAAAACATACTTTGTAATTTATTAATTGCTTTCAACCAACAAACTGTTGGCCATAAAAACAAGTTGCGTTTTTTTTTCTCTCTTAAGAATTACATAACAGGCGTCTGGCGCTACACCAAAAGAACTTCAATTCAAAAAATTCAAATAAATTACAAAAACAACCACAACGAAATAACACAAAAATACTATAAAAATACATTGAAAAGCAAAACAAAAAACAAAATAAATAAATAGAAAAAAATAAACAAAAACAAATGTTTCTTTGCGCAGAAAACGCCCAAAATGCCAAGCAGCAAAAGTTGTGGCTGCTGTGAATTGCTGCTGCTGCTATTAAGGCGGAACACACACATATATAGTATATATGTGTGAGTGTGTCTTTAAAATATGTAAAGCAATACAACTAATCGTTACGCCCATTCGCCTCTTTTGGTTTGTTATTCCCACAGCAAAATCGAAACAAAAACGAAACTGACTGAAAAAAAAAAATTAATGAGCTCCGGTTAAAGTTACAAATAGTAACTTAAAACTAAGCCAATGTCGCACAATACATATAAATAACAATATATTAAATATGTACAAACTAAGTATGTTAAGTATATATTAGACTAATATATAGACTAGACTAAATAAATCAGGATTAAAGACAGCCTAAGCACCCTGCAACCAGCTTAATTGCTTATTTACTTGCCCTTCGCTATAGAAAGTAACTACTAAAACATTTAATATAGATAGTGTTTTAAATTATATTGACTTAAATAAGTTAAACTAGATATAAAGTTTAGTTTAGTTACTGTTTGACAAAGTTAAATGCTGTTTAATATAAAGCAAACACAAGTTATTGCTGCCAATGCACCTCAAACTGTAGCTTCTGTTTGCTGCATTCTTCAGGGAGTTAGAGCCAAAGAAAGAGCACGCAGAAGACTACTCTAAATCGTTGCTAAACTGATCTATATAAATATATATTTTATTCATATTACATATTTTGATTCTCTGTACCAAAAACATAAACATAACTAAAGTTTTCTTTTTCTTCCAAAACTTGAATTCGCATCGCACAAAAATTGCTTCATTTTCTTTGCTAAATTTACAAATATTTATTTAAATTTGGTTAAAAATTTATTTAAATGATATTTAAGATTAGATAACGAACCTTTCATAGCTGCAGACATTCACCTGTCTGCATATTTCAGTTGGCTTTCAAGTTGAATGCCAAATTCAAGCAGCAAAAGCCACTAAAAACATTAATCATACGCACCGTATGTCGTTAAGGCAATGGCAGAAAAAAGGCATTTAAATGTCGCAGGCTCAAATATTTCTCATATTTCAAATGCCCAACGGCACAGACGACTCACTGCAACATAGTGCAGCAGTAACAACACAGTGCAACATAGTGTATTTGCAACTTTACAACATTTGCAATTTGATTCAATTGGCGAAACGCACTTAACAATTTTCAATAGGCGTTCGAGTGGCGGCATTGAGCTGCAAGTTGCAACTGCAACAAAAATTTAGCCATTGCCATGGCATACCATCAATGTGCAATTTGTTGCTGTGTTGCTAGCAATTTGTTTATGGCACAAAATTGTTATTGTTGCTGTTAATGTTTGTTGTTGTTGTTGCCATTGTTTGTGTTGTTGTTTATGTTAAGGACATTGAACTTTTGTTGCTTTTGTTTTAACATTTTGCATACATCACAATGAAAATTATACAAAAATTCTCAGCTGTCATGAGTTCATCAATATATTGCGTCTTACTTGAATAAGTATTGTACATAAATCATATTTAATTATTCAAACTGTTTCAAAGTGATTCAAACACTGATTCAAATGAATGTTTCATAGTTTAAGACGTGGGACGACGCAATTGGGTTCTGAGTTGAGTTCGTGTTTTGGGCACATTAATAAACGAAACTTCAACTTTAACTGCTGTAATTAATATTTAATATTTGAATTATAGCCAAGAATCAGTTATAGCCACATTTAATTAGACCAACTCACAGCAGGGCGTATGCCCCTAAAGCGTTTACCCCGCTGTCTACCTCTTCCTTTATCTCTCTCTCTATGTCAGCACTTAGTTTGCTATTCAATTGAATTGAATTGACTTGAATTGAATCGATTGTCTGTACCCATTCAATTGATTTTGAATTCATTTCGTTTTGTGTTAACCTTTCTCAAGGTTTTTTTTAGTTTATCTTTAGCTAATTAGCAAGAATTACAACTCAAAGGAAAAAAACACAAAAACCCACAAGAAAAATTCTTTTATCTAGATCAATGTATAGAAATTAGCATAAATAATGCAGCTATGCAAATTGCAGCTAATTTTTTATGACCAACTCATTCATATTACTGCACATGATATATATAATAAACATTATGTATATATTTAATATTATAAATTATATATAATAAATACATATATATATATATATCTGTGTGCGGTGCCATTTGTCAAACTTCAAAGTTTTTTTTGTTTCTGCTCTTTCCCCATACGAGCTGCAATCGTAGGCAGAAAAGCCTTTGAATTATATGCATATTATGTTAATAGTGCTACTAAAACTATTTAAGCATTTAAGTCGTATATCAAGTGAGCTATATATTAAAGATTGTTACAGCTTAACAGCATTCTAATTACATTACATTAACAGCTGCAGTTAACAGTAGATAAACACAATAAACAGCTGCATGTTTGACATAGCTGAGAACAGTTTAAAGCAACTGCAGCTTAAAATTAGTAAGAAACTTAAACAGCTATTAGTGAACAGTATATAAAGTATATGCATTAATAGCATTAACAATAACAGTTACAGCTAACAGCGACAGCTTACATTAACAAGAATCATCGTTAACATCTGCAAATTTGGAACAGCTCAATGTAGCTCCTTGCATTCGCAGCTTCTCTTCCCGACAGCATGCACTCAAGCAGCTTAACAGCTGTTAGTTAGTACTAATTGTTAACAGCTGTTAGTTTACAGTACTAGCATATAATAGTATACTTTTGTCTAAAACAAAACATTTCTTTAACTGAAAGCAAACAAAGTTTATCTTCATATTTATGTTATAATTTTTATTAATTACTTTACATATTTTTCTTTCGCTTCGTTTTTTTTCTCCCTCTTTTGTGCACATTTCTCTAATTTTTCGTTGTTTATTTTGTTTTGCAGGAGGGAAGCATTGGTCACGATCTGGTCATTAAACCCCTGCCACACGAGCTGAGTCCCAACAAGGAGGTGGCACACCACATTGTTTACAAACGTGCCGCAACAGCAACAGATGAACAATTAAGTGATTTTGGTAAGCTTTAAGTATATATATATATACGATATATATATATATATATATCTATTATTCTTTCTGTCATTGAACTTTTGTTGTGTGCGTTGTGCGCGTGGCATTGTACATGTGCCACATATTAATCTCCGATCTTCATTTCCATCTGCATCTGCCACATGTTCTCTCTGTCGCTTTGCAGCCATCCTAAATAATGGGCACATTGAACTAGAAACAAACCTCTAAGCTATATACAAATACATATATATATATATATATGTATAGCATAAATCTGTCTGAGATCAACGTGCATACGATTAGCATTTCCTGTTGCGGCTACGCTGCTACCTCCTTCCCCCTCTCTCATACTGTGCAATCTTTGCGCAGAGTTCAGCTGAACGTTGCTTGAACTTTCGATGTCGTTGTTGGTCATTGTCCTTCGTTGAATGCATTTACCTTTTGGTGGCGCCAAAATACCAACATGTTTCAACATGTTTCATTCAAGTTGATCTATAAAAATGCTTATTTTATGACACTTTACAACACCAACAGCAACACCAGCAACAACAGCAACAAAACAATGTCACAACAAGCACTTTTGTTGCTGTGACACATTTTAATGAGTTAAAAATTATATTAAATACAGTTAAATGTGCTGCTACCTGTTTTTGGTTTTTAGTTAATTTAAACAGCAAAAAAAAAAAAATGAAAAAAAATTAAGCAATTTTAATTTTATTTACATATTTTCTTATCGTTTCTTCCTTCCTTTCTTTCTGCCTCTCTGCCCTTACAGCCTTCATGGAGCCAGATGATGTGTTGGCCAGCGAAAATCTTGAACGCCTGCAACGCTATCAGCGTAGACGTCGTCGCAGCAGCGGCAACAGTCCCGACTTTGAGGATCTCAATGATGAGGA
Organism: Zygothrica quintamaculata; assembly: GCA_037044455.1. Taxonomy (NCBI): domain Eukaryota; kingdom Metazoa; phylum Arthropoda; class Insecta; order Diptera; family Drosophilidae; genus Zygothrica; species Zygothrica quintamaculata. The sequence continues at coordinate 107,647 of JBAMBS010001722.1, read as the reverse complement.
TGAGGGTGCCTTAGAGGCTGAACCACAGACCTCAGAGTCACGTGTAAGACCCAGGAGACAGGCGCCATATATCATATATCCCGAAGTCCTGGTCATTGTGGACTATGATGGCTATCGTCTGCATGGCGGTGACAATCTGCAGGTGAGTACAAGTAAACCAAAAAGAGGCGAAAGAAATGTCAAAGGAAAAAACCAAAAACCGCAAAATAATGTTGTCCAAATGCCATGGAGAATGGGCATGGGAATGGGTATGGGAATGGGTATGGGAATGGGTATGGGAATGGGAATTGGCGGATTGGGTTAAAGATTGCCAAAAAGTAGACACTCCCAGCTGAGCTTTGCAGCTCGGTAAAAGTTGTTTAATGCCTGTGAGTTGTTGTTTTAGTTTTTTTTTTTAGTTGATTTTGAAGTCTGATAACTAGAAGGGGACATGTGTAGAGGACAAGGTGTACATATTAATTGAAATCTCTATCAAAAGGTAATCAAAACGAGAGACATGCGTGTCTGCAGCCCATAAGAGACACACTCATTGTCCACAGAGGGGGACTCACAGCAGGCAGCATGTTAAGGGTTCTAATGAAGCTGATATACCTCTCGCTTCCCTCCCCTCTCTCAACAGCTACAGTCTAATTCTAGTTAATTCTCTCTTTAGACACACCTTTTTTATTATGCACATCATTCACTGAGGATTTATGTGCCACAACTGAACTGAACTCAACCTCAACTTTGGGTGCGTTGCGGTTGAGATCAAAAAGTGGCAGCTGTTGCAGGCAGGCAGGCAGCAGCTGTGGACACTGATGTATGTGTCTAGCTGTAGTTGAGCTTAGCTTAAATACAGTTTCATATGAAACATATATTCCCACACTTGTAGTTAATCACATAGTTAATAATCACACACTCTGCTCTCTCACACAGGTCAAGCGTTATTTCATCTCTTTCTGGAATGGAGTCGATCTGCGCTATCGTCTGCTCAAGGGACCCAGAATCCGCATTAGCATTGCTGGCATTATAATTTCACGGGTGAGTATATATAATCATACTATATTTATCTATATCTATACTATATATCTATATATATATATATATGTGACTTTCATTTGGCTAATTGAGTAATCCATTTGGCCGGCTCCACTTTGACCCGTAGAAGGAGTTTGTTTTGGTTTTTTTTTTGGGTTTCTGCAAATTGGAGCAGCTGCCGGCCGCAGGCCAACAAAAACTGCCAAATCACGATTTAGTTGGTAATAAAAATAACAAAGTAAAGAGACACAAAAAAAAAATACAACAAATACGACAACAACAACAACAAACGTTAAGAAAACAAAAAACATGCAACGCATGCGCTTCGTATTCGATTCGCTTGAAATAGCGCAGAAAAAAAATGTAAACAATCAATTTGGTTATTTGCCTCGGCCATAAACAAACTTCGGCTACAAATTTTTAACAAGTTTTGTTTTTTTCTACCACATTTTGTGGCTCTAGAAGTAGAGTAGAGTTAAGAAAAAAGTAAACAAAATTTAGGCAAAAGCATTGCTAAATGTTGCAGGAATTAGCCAAAAATTTTGGAGCACGCAAAACAAAAGACTTAGGCAACAAACTTGTTTGAGGTCTAATCCAATCAAAGCTCATCATAGTTGAAATCCTTCACATGCTGCTACCTTTCTCTCTCTCTCTCTCTCTCTTTCTGTATGTGTGTGTGTAACTCTTGTTTAGGCCATGTATTGCATAATGTGGCCATAAAACACTTTGACAACTTTATTAAGGCGACCGTTTGACTTTCTCACACACAAAAGTCAACGGCGGTCGCACAGTTCAGGAAGTCGCCATGCGAAAGAAGCCTCTAGCATGTGTGTGTATATGTTTTGACTGGAAAGTGGTAAATTGGCGTAGATTTGCCATAGCTGGCACCTGCAGCAGTTGCATCAAGCTGCAGCAACCCACACGATGACGTCGACGGGTTACCCTAAGTACGTCAATTGCTTATGCCAGACGCAACACACACAGCATACAACACACACTCACATGATTTTAGACAGCATAAATAATGCAACAGCAACAACAGCAGCAGCAATAGTTGCTGCAGTTATATAATTTAATGGGCCAACTTTGCACAGCTCAACTGAAGCTCAAGATTTTTAGACATTTTACAGTAAAGTTTTTTTGGTTTTTTTTTTTGGCCAGTTCCTCTGCCTTTGCTGCAGCATTTGCAGTAAGTGCTCTACCCACAACTGCATCTAACTGCATCTAACTGCAAACTGCATCCGTCGCTAAACGTTCGTTTCGCTAATTAATGTTGAAATATATTTCGTTGGTCATAAACTAAATTGAAAATGCGAATTTATGACACCAAATTGTAACCTGCTCGTGCCACAATTTGCAGCAGACTTTTGGCTTAGCCAAATGTAATTACTCAGAATATACAAATTATACCACACATACATATACATATACATATATAGCTATAGATATAGCATTTGCGATAAGCCGTTGAAAATTTGAAGTTTGTTTTGCAAACATTTATTTAAATGCAACTGCAAACAAAGTCACGCATTAAGTTTTTGACTTGTGGCAAGGATGCGGTGCAGCAGAGTGCAAGACAGTGGCAATTATGGAGCGTAATAATAAATTTTTAGACATATTTAATGTCTAGCAAGATATATCTCACAGATAACTAATGCATAATAAGAGGTATAACATTTGATTTACATTGAGAATTAAAATTGCATTAACAGAAGTTGAGTTCGCTTTGGGGTTAAATGCTTCCTGTTTTGATGGGGTGCAAGTTGATAGAGAAGAGCTTACTGAGTGATATATAGTCAGTGGTTTGGTTAGGGAAATTAGCTAGTAAAGTGCATACCAAAGATACTTTTATTAGCGCTGTTATTGCTATAGAGAATCAGGGATCAGTATGTGATACCAGAGCTTCAGTTTTTTGTTAGTGATTGAGTTCAGGATGAAAGCAATAGACTTCAAGGAGATCCCTAACAATGCTGCAAGCTTAAGAAAAAAATGGCAGACTATTGTCAGTAGTTGAATTTAGAAAGAAACTAACCAAAGTTGCTTTTAACAGCAGTAGCTTAAACCCTTCATTTAAGCCAATTTAGACAGCGATAGAAAGGTCAGCAATCGACAGCAAAGGAGTTCCAAGAGCTTAGCTTAAGCATAGCCAAGCTACAGCTATAACTGAACCGTACAGTGTTGTCACCTTATTGCAAATTATGAAACCTTTGTCTTAACTGTTTTGTGAATCTTTTGTGTTAACATGCCAATAATTTTGCTAGAAGCTGTGAACTGTAAAGTCAGCATTAAGAACAAGTTAATTAATCAATTTGCCAGTTTGTTGCTTTGCTTTTTTTTATTAAATGTGGGCAATCATAACAAGTCGTAGATATAGATTTATAAAACCAACATATACTGATAGAATTACACACTACTATATACTTATATAGAAAGAGAAATATGCTACGCGTGGGCAGTTGACGTTGTGTTGGGCTACTGTGCGACTGAATGAACTTTTATCTGTGACATTTAATTAACATTTTAATTAATTGCGTTCAACTTTCCGTTAGAATTGCCTACCACACCCTACCTTACCCCTCTCACACTCTCTATGTATTTTTCTCTCTATCTCTGCCTTTGCCTCTGCCTCTGCCTCTGTCTCTGCCTCTCTTTGCAGCTCTCCTACTACACACGTTTGTAGCAACTTTTCGCAGTGCAGACAAGCGACAGCTGTACAAGTGTCGTACGTTGCGCTTGCGCCACAAACATTTTTCAATGCAACGTTGCGTATACGCAATTTATTATGTGCGTGTCGTAGCACATATGTGTGTGTGTGTGTATGTGTGTGTATTTAATATGCCAGCAAATTGTAATTTGAGCGTTGCAGTTAGTAACTGGCCTACACTCGTTTAGAATTTCAGTTTTAAAACATAAATTGAAGTTTTGATGCATTATTAACTAGGCAACTTGAAACTAGGTTGCCTTAGCTTATTGTTGTCTCTTTCTGTACCCCCTACCCCTTCCTCCCTTCTCCCTCTCTATAGACTTGATTAGAGGTTCTCTTAGCGCTTAATTTGCGGTTTTACAATGTGTTTTTTGATTAGATTTTTATTAGATTTTTACTTGATTTCAAACAGCCTTGCAAAAAAAAACATTTTTGAGTAACGCACATTAAATTTATTGTTGTTGTTAATGTTATTTGTTGTTGTTTGTTATTTGTTGCTGTTTGTTAAGCGTTTTGTTGTTTAACTTAAGTTTAAAGCAAGAATCGATTAATTGCGCAAAACACTTCATTTAACTTAAGTAATTCTACTCGTTATTTGTCACTGGCTGATTTATTTATGTGATTTTATATAGAAAGATTTTAGAGACTTACTCCTTAATACATATAGCCTTGATTAGGCCTTTGTATTAACTGTTTTGACATATATAAAGAAAGTCTGTGCATTAACTGTTTATGTTACCATTTCATTGATTGATATATTTAGCGCACAGTTTTAAGGCTGCCAATCAACAATCTCCATATGTTCTTATCGTTTGCGTTTTATCAAAGTGCCACGGAAATTGGGCAAATGCAATGCAAATTGCCACACCCAAAACAGATATAGATCCCAAAAATATCACACACACAAACACATATATATATATATATGTCACACACACACACATACACAGTTTCAACTTTTGTCATAACAAATTCCTAACGAATTCAAGTAGCTGCCAGGCCTAAGCCAGCTGTTGCCCCCAGGGCATATGAAAACATGTGTAACTCATGGCATATATAACTAACTGTAAATATATATATATATATATTTAGGTATGGGTATATATGTCACGTAAGTCTAAGGCTTAATGCCTTGACAGTAGCTGGAAATGCAAGTGCCACAGCCAGAACTGCGCTGTGCATAAATTGCATTAAGCCCAAAAAAACAAACAAAATGGAAAAGTTTATACAAAAAAAATTTGACCTAAAGCTACAGATAAATATATATATATATATATATATAAAGGTATATATATAGTTAGCTGCTAGCACCGTGGGTGGTGTCCAAATGTGACCAGCGCCTGAAAGTTATATCCAAACCCAAACCTGAGTCTGATCCCATTGCCATTCCCCAAATGCATGTAGTGTGTGGGCGCAGCAGCAGCTCCAGCGGCAGAAACAGTTAAACAAAAGTCGAATCATATGTCATTGCGATAGAAGTTAGACTTAGCTCTGGATGTGGATGTGGATGTGGCTGTGGTTGTGGATGTTGTTGTGGATGTGGTATGGCAGTTGGTTTTGGGTGGGTGGTTCAGTGGTTCAGCGCTTGGTTACATTTGATTATTTTTTTTAAGTGCGCATTTCGTAATGTTAGAAATTTAAGCAATAACTAAGTAACTGTTAGCGAACTCGTTTGACAGTTGGACAAGATTTATGCGCCCTGTAAATTAAATAAAAATTATTATAAATTAAATTCCATTCGGGCTAGACTTTGCTGGCTCTTTGCTTTTAATTACGCACAAAGCCAAAGCCAAAGCAAACAACAAAAATAAACAAAAAATAATACAAAATAATATAACCATTTTTGGGAAAGGCAAACCGGTCTCCCAGTTGTCAGCCTGGTTACATTTTAGGTACTAAACTTCATAGACTTCACAGACATTGCAGACTCTACTGCTCGATATGCTCCTATGGCTAATCTGAGCCACCCAAAAAGCAGTGCGCAACGTGGCGTATGTGTAATATTTCTTAATGCTGCCTACCAACACAACACACACACATATACACAGATACAAACTGAAATTAGTTTACTTGACTAATTACATTTGTTGTTAATCCAACTGCCTATATAACTGTTATATATACCTTTTAATATAACTGTTATTTGACTCGATTTCAATTGCCAAAAATTTGCCATTTAAACAGCAGCCAACAACAGGCAACAGTTTCATTATGCAACTTAGTCAAGCGGGTCAATCCGTCATAACCCCACTATGCCAACCCTCTCTACCCTTCCTCCATTACGTCTTTAGTTTATCATTTTGGATTTTGTAGTCTTTATTTATGCTTTTAATTCCAGTTGACAAAGAGTTGACTTCAGGCCCAGTTGAGCGCTCTTTAAACACTTGAACTAGTAAAATTAAGCAGATTATAAGATGCCAACTTGAATTTAAAGATTTTCTGATTGGAATTTGTTAATTTGGTAATTCCCAGCATTTATTTTATTTATTTTTTTTTTTGGCAAGATGCGTGAAGCTTGGCTTTGCCTTTCGCAAAATGTGCTTTACGCCAAGGTCGTAGCAGCTGCAAATGTGTAGAATATTATTGAATTTGTATGTTTTTTGGAGACGTGCCGTGTATTACCAATTGATCAATATGTCCAATTGTCAATTATATGGTGAGAATTACTTCAATTCTAATGCCAGTTGTCAGAGGAAATACAGCACAAAATTTTAAGTCAAAAACTTCTTGAAGTTGTCACTTCAGTAAAGGTATTTAAGTATGTGTTTATTTTGTGATTGATACACACAACACACAGATTTACAACAAAAAAAGCAACAAGTAACATTTGGTAAGCAAATTGGCATTTGCACAGTGGTACAACATTCTATTTTCAACATATGAATTATATGAATTATAGATATCTTATTTTGACTGCAGCTTATAAACTTTGATTAAATAGTTGTCTATAAACACAACCAAAGACAACTTTTCTCTTTATATATTTATGGCTTAAAACATATTGTTTATTAGCTACACAACTGTGTGTATGTGTGTGTGTGTATGTTAACTAACATATATCAATTGCATTGGCTTTAACACTTGGACAAACAAGCGCAGTCACAATGTATCTTTTTGCGATACATTTGTAACGTCTGTCCACAAATCAACAGCGTAGCTGCTTTGGCATATGGCTACAGATATTGGTTATATCTGGAATATATATATATATATATATGTATATATTTAGTGACACATAGGTCTACTTTTATCAGCTGCACTTTGTTGGCTGTCGAACGGGTTTTTCACCCATTTAAATTAGACCAACAATATTTGTATTAACATATTGATTAGCCTAGGGCCTGACATGATTGACAATTGTGTTATAATTATTTATGTAGCTGTCACGTCAGAAGATATATATACATATATGCAATAACCGCCTTAAAGTCACGATAATTGTGGCAACTGAAAGTTGCCATAGGATGTAACTGCAACTGCAACTGCAACTGCAACTTGCTAGCAGCAGTAGCAACAGCAGCAGCCACAGCAACAGCAACAAATTATGTAACGCACAATTGCAACTAGTTTTATGCAGCAACAATGCAACAACTAAAAGATACACTCCACACGACTTTGACTTTGCCAGTGGCTGACAGCCACTTGCCCCACCAGCAACACCAACCAACCAACCAACCAATTTAACTATCCCCTCCACCATTTTCCCTCCTACATTTCCCTCTTCACAGTGGCAATCATCGTCGCATCTTTGGCCTTATCGCAACAGCCTCATCACAGTCGTCAGTGGCACGTTTTTCACGTTCACTTGTTTGTTTCCGTTTCGCTTACAGATTCCGCCATACTCCATTTTCAAATGCAACAGCACCCTGCCTCCTACCTCTCTATCAACTATCAAACAGCAACAACTGCATTTCAGTTGCAGCCTACACCAAATTTTTTGGACACTTTTAATGCTGAGTGGGCCATAAATTTGTGTGATTTTCCATTTGTTTCTTTTTTTTTTTTGTGCTGCTGCAAGTCGATTGCATAATAGACACCAATACTATAACGAGTACAAGTACTCAATGGGCGATACTATGCATTAAAGGTTAGACAAGTACAAATACTTAAACCCAGCAGCAAATTTACAAGTAGTCTGTGAATTGCCCTAAAAAGGTTACCCATTAAGTGGGCTTTTAGCTGCTGCTTTGTGGCTAATGAAAGTGGTTTGAGGATTGGCATATCCTTGGCTAATGTTTAATTCTATTTTAAATCCAAATTGTAGCTTATATTTTACCTTATTCTGTATTTCGGTATTGCTAATATCTTCTTTTCTCAATGCATTGCAGGGTCGCGATGCCACGCCTTATCTGGAACGTAATCGTGTTGGACGTGATGCCATTGATTCAGCCGCTGCTCTGACGGACATGGGCAAGTATCTTTTCCGGGAAAGACGTCTACCTGTCTACGATATAGCCGTGGCTATCACAAAGTGAGTAGCGTTTTGTGCCTTGGCTGGTTGCCATGGATTTTTCTTATATTCTTGCAGATGAACAATAATATGAACAGAAAGAGGAGCAGCAGCAATACTATTTCTACTACTACTAATTTATAGAGTTGCCCTTCTATCTCAAAACTCGAAATTACTATTATTCTATCCATACTATATACTATTCCAATATTGATATCTATATAATGTCTACTTATGCGCAGGTATGATATGTGTCGTAGGCGTAAAGGCGGCCGTTGCACCAAAGGCACAGCGGGTAAAAAAATATTAAGAAAACTATCAAATTTTAAATATCAAAGACCATATACACATAAACACACGCACCAACATATATATACACAAACACACACACACATAGTTAGAGTTAAACAAAATGTCATTTTGGTTAATTATTTCTAACATCTTAAAGCTGTTAGTTACAATAGTTTCTAGTTTATTTGCTCTTTTCTTGTAATTTGCACTAGCAAAAACCAAAAACCATTTAACAATTTTGCCTAAAATTGCGTGTGGGTCTTATTGAATACATTTTAACACATACACAGACACAGATCTAAACACATACGCACACACAACATACAGATACACGTACATTAGTTAAAAACATTTACGAATTTAAGTTAAATTCGAGGCGTTATTTCATCTAATTTGAACTACGGGTTGCTCATAAACCATATAAAACCGGTTGAGTTTCGTATATATATATAGATATAGATATAGTTTGCCTATTGGTGGCTGCAATTGGTAGCTGATCTAATGAATAAGTATATATCATATGTATACATATATATTCACGGATATTGGTTGTAGCTTGTTGTGGCCAAGTGAAACTGAACCATTCTTAATACTAATTCAAAGTAATAAAATGCAATAAAAATACACATAAATTTAGATTAATTGAATTAATTTAATACATTTTAAATTATTTTATAGTATTTTTTTTTCATATAGTAAAAATATTTAATTATATTAAAAAATTATTTATTTTTTTAATTTTTTTAATTATAATTAATTTTTAATTTTTTTATATTTTAGTATTTATTAACAAATATGAAATTTAAAATAATTTTAATTAATTAAATTTACTTAAATTAAAAAAAAAATAATTAATTTTAATATTTTTCTAGTAAGCAGAACTTTCTAAATATTTTGAAAAATTTATATAATGTTTTTTTAATTTTTTTTTTATTTTTTTTATCTTAATTAGGTTAGCTTTAATTTAGCATAAATTTTTAATTTTACTTTAAGTTTAGTTTATATTTATTTATTTCATGTTGCCCTGCACTTTTGATCTCTTTTTCAAGTGATATTTCTTCTGTTTGAATTTACCTAATTTGTTTAAATGACTCTCAAACTGTATGCTGAGCTGCTCAAACCTGTATTGTTCCTCCCTTTCTATCAAGTCTCTTTGTCAATGACTGAGCGCATTTCCCATGCTCAATGTGTCCACGCCCATAACAAACCATATATAATCAATTTAATTTTATGTACATACAACTCTGTCTACATGTGTAAGAAACAATAGCAACAAAAATTGCAACAACAAAAGATTTCGCTTAATTCAAACTTAAATCTACGCATTTTGAACAATTTTCGCCCGCAGACTTGATATGTGCCGTCGCACCTCCGCCTTTGGTGAATGTAATCGCGGTACCGCAGGTAAAAACAACAACAACAGTAACAATTTGTTTGCTGACAATGTACAAAATAAATGCAAAAAAATAAAAGAAAAAAAAAGAATATATAGTTATATATAACATTAAAGGCGGCAAAACCGACAAAACTGAACTGAAACCCAAAGCGTCGCTCCATCATCTAAAATGAAGCCAATTTAATTGAATTTCATGCACGTTTCTCTTTGTTTATCTCTCTCTATCTCTGTCTGTACGTATATTTCTCTCACTCTGTCTCTTTCTGTCTATTTGCATTTGTGATTTTTATAATTTATGTGTTTTGTGTATTGCACGTGTTCTGTACAGCAACAAGAAACAACAACGACAACAACAATTCCTTAAAGGAACCAAGGAATCTGTGCGCATGCGCAACAAAATTCAATACAATTACCTACAAAACTGTCTTTTAATGCTGCTCAAACTGTTAACTTATGTGTTCTTTCTTCCTTAAAATTTACGACGATTGTATATATACTATATATCTTATATATAAATTTATGTGTTCTCTTCTCTCTGTCTCTGTCTTTGCTGAAGTCTTGATTTCCATTTTTCTGCGTTGCCTTTGCATGTTTTGCACTGCAAATTATCTGTTAAGTTATATATATATATAAACATATATATTACTTATATCGATTATACATATTTATATATATATCTGCATTTATATATAAGAATGTCTTAGGCTTAAGTGAAATTTATTTATATATAATCTGCGTATAAAAGCAAAAAACGCTTTGTATACTACCTGCAACATCTGTTGCTTATAAACTATATTATATATATACTTTATTATGCATTTACACTCTAATATATATATACTATACTTTATATACTATATTTTACTATATATAGTGTTTAAATCTGTACATATTTTTATCTATAACATATACTATTTAAATCTGTACATATTTTTATCTATAACATATCAAAGCTGCCGCGTTTTGCCAGCAGAAAAAGTAACAAATTTCTTTGGTTTTGGTTTGGATTCGTGCTAATATGCCTGAGGGTCTTAAACTAACGGTAACTTTGAACTCTGACTAACTAAACTGTTACTAAATTTCATTAAAGTTAATTTATTATACATATAACTTACATCAATACAATGAACTCTTACCACATTTATAGCACAACATCACATGCTTCATTTCACTCTCTCAAGGCGCACACTTAGGGTACATACATACTCGTACTATATAGGGTATATATATACATACAATTACATATATATATATATATATAAACAGAAGGCAGTTATTATATAAAAGATAAACGTCGTTCGGGCCATATCGAAATTTGAAAGTAAAGACAAATTGGTAAAACACAAACAAACAAAAAATCGATGGCGCACGGCGACTTTTATTTTTTATAGTTTAATAACTGCGACAACAAGTAGCAACTACTACTACTATTACTATTACTAGTTAGTAGTTAGTAGTTAAAATTGTCAACTTCCTGTTAGCAGTCCATACAAATTGCCTAATTTTTTGTTTATACACAAAAACTATTTCGGCCCACAGGCTTTGCTTATGTCGGAGGCGCCTGCGTTGTTAACAAACGCCTGGAGAAGGTTAACAGTGTGGCTATCATTGAGGATACTGGCGGTTTCAGTGGCATCATTGTGGCTGCACATGAAGTGGGACATTTGTAAGTACATAATCTCTATATACATATATATGCTTATTTTCAATGACAGTAACTTGTTGAGCTTAGTTTTTTATTTTCCTTTCATTTAAACTCAATTTCCACTTGAATAGTTTCCGGCGAACATATAGAAAAAATATGAAAATCTAAGAAAAAAAACATGTTTGAAATTTCCGTTTGACAACAATCGCTGTGCAATTAATCAATTAAGATTTTTTTACACGATTTTCCCAGCATTCAATTAATTTTCAGTTACAAGTTGAGCCTAAAATATTGCACCCTTTTTTAACATTTTCTATTTTCCATTCAAAGATTGGGCGCCGTGCACGACGGCTCACCACCGCCCAGCTACTTGGGAGGACCAGGTGCTCAGCGCTGTCGCTGGGAGGATGGTTACATAATGTCTGATTTGCGTCACACAGAACGCGGTTTCCGCTGGTCCGCCTGCACCGTGCAGAGCTTCCATCATTTCCTAAAGTAAGTATAAAACTGTTGAACCCAATTCAAACTTGGATTTCATATAATCAAATTTTTCCCTACAGTGGAGATACTGCCACCTGCCTGCACAATGCACCACATGAGGATAGTGCCCTGGGTAGATCCTTGCCTGGTACATTGCTCTCGCTAGATGCGCAATGTCGACGGGATCGTGGCACCTATGCCTGCTTTAAGGACGAACGCGTCTGTGCGCAGCTCTTCTGCTTCGATTCAATGACGGGCTACTGTGTTGCCTACAGACCAGCAGCAGAGGGTTCAGCCTGTGGTAATGGCTATGTAAGTACCAAATATTATACTTAGTAAATGTATTATACTTAGTAAAAAAATTAATTATTTTTCTTTTTTAAGTTATGTTTAATATTATTTTATTTTATTATATATTATTTATCTTTATAGTTAAAGCTTTTAGTTACTAATAAAATGTTAAAAACTTTGAAAATAACTTAAATTAATTAAATCTTAAATAATTTAATTTGATTTTTTTTCATATAGTAAAAATTATGAAATATTGTTGACATAATTTTTTATATTTTTAATACAATTATATTTGGTTTTAGTTAAGATATTTTAGTTTAAGATAAAAGTATTTAAATATTTTTACAAATTTTTTATATATTATTTTTTTATACATTTTTAGTTATATTTTATTTAAAAATAATTTATTTTATTAATTTACAATCATAAAATAATCAATATTTAAACTATAATAAATATATATATTCTTTTATTTATCATACTCTTATTTTCCATATCCTTAGCACTGTCTGGATGGTCGCTGCACACCACTGCCCGCAAATATAATACCTGATTATGGCAATAATTATCGTTTAGTCTACAAGTAAGTACAGTTTTCATCAACTATACAAGTAAAATAAATAGAGTATTTTGTAGTCGGTTTTCGTAAGTTTTAGTATTTTATTCTTGATTTTAATTTAAATTAAGAAAAACTAATTTAATTTTGAGTAAACAGAAAAAAGAAACACAAAAAAACACAAAAAATGAAACCAACAAATTTTAATATGCAAACCTTTTACACCTTTACAAAACAACAACAACAACAATCCACAACAACCAACAACAACACCAAAATTAAAATTCAAAAACACAAAACACCAACAATAATCCATAAACAACAGTAAAATCAGCTCCGAATCAACAGAAGAAACTGAAAATAATAGCGAAGAAACTGATTCCCAAGAAGATGATAATCAAACCGATAACCGTAACGATAACGATAACAATAAAGCTGAACGCACAGAAGATCATGCAGAGGGCATAAATAGTAGCGAAGAACAGGAGGATAATAGAATTGAGCAAAGCTCTGCCACAGCAGCTGCGATTGAGAGTGCAACAACAAAAAGAATAACAACCACAACAACAAAAAAACCAGCAACACCAACAAAAGTAGCAAAAACATTTGAATATTTGCGGCGATTATACAACACTGATATCAATGATAATTTGGCATTACGCAACACTCAATCGCAGTGGCTAGAAAATGGCGGAGTTTTAGTCAAGACACATACCAGTAGCAGTGTGAGCAGCAGCAGCAACAGTGACACCAATAATGGCATACACATCACACCAACAACAGAAACAACACCAATCACAACACAAACACCAAATATATTTCAAATTTATACTAATGAAATACGTAAACAGATTGAATATTATCTTCAATTGCTACAAACACAACAACAAGTACAAACAATACACAACCAACATCAACAACAACAACAACATGAACAAGAACAACAGCAAGAACAATCGAATGAATTTCCAATTCCTTTGATACAAAAACAAATTACAAATTATAGTGCCACAACAGACAGTCGAAACAGCAACAACAATGGCTCAAAAGAACACAACAGCAACAACAACAACTACAGCGAAGAAGACAACAAGCGACAACAGCAACAGCAACAAGTTGATGAAGAAAACGAGGCCAATGCCGGCATTGAGATCAATGAAGCAATTGAGCGGCAAAAACGTAAGTTTCTTATACAACAACAACTACAACAACAACAGCAACCAAGACACTTGACAACACTGCAACATCAGCAACAACTGGCAACGCCAACAACCAGCACAACATCATCAGCCGCATCAGCAACTAAAACAGCTGCCAAACCGTCGCCAACAGCAACAACAATAAATAAATCTAAATCACCGGCAACAATATTCGATGCATACTTTAAAAAGTTGCAAGCGTTGCATTTACCAACACTGGATACTGCAGTTACAGCAACAACAACATCAGTAACAACATCAGTGAGCTCTTCTTCAGCAACAGGCAGCAGTCAACAGCAAAAGCAACAACAACAGCAACATAAATTTGATGGCAGCCAATTTCTAAAACGTACGCCAAATCGCAGTAGTATTATAACATCCAAAAATAGTAGTAATAAAATTAGTAGCAATAATCAAAACTATAGTCAAGAACAGCAGCTACAAACGCTGCGACAACCACAACAACAACATCAACAACAATTGACATCGCATTCATATGTAACAAATAATTACATTGGTGACAATACCAATAACCTGCCAACGGTGTTGGACAATAATGAATCAAGCACAACAACAACAACAGCTATACAGCAACTACAACAACAGCAACAACAGTCATCAAACGGCTCTCAGAAACCCAAAATTAAAACACAAAAACTGATACGACGTACACGAGTCATGTAAATAACAAAAAAAGGAGTCATAAAAAAGGATCAAAACTCAAAATAATGGCTTAAAATTATTACTACTAAATAAAATTTACTGCCAACGATATATTTATATATAACTTTATATAGATATATTCGTAGCTGTAAAATACTTACATAGCTACCTAACATACACCCACATATATACAGCTACAGCTACAGCTACAGACACGCACACACAGACACGTACGCATACAAACAGAAAAGAACATACTGTACCCACCTTCCCCTCTTTGGGCACTGAATTTCGTTACGTTTGTTTTGCAACTTCGTGCGGTAAGAACAAAAAAAACAATAAACTAAATGCAACCATAAAAAAGGGTTTCCTTTCATAATTAATTTTAAACTAAATAAAGTAAAGCTTCGCATTAAAAAAGTATAATTGGAAATTCTAAAAAACAAAATTAATTTAAAAATTTAGTGCCTGCTGTAAACAATATATATATCTACATAAACAATATAAACGGTTAAACGGGCGGCTTACAGTTACCAATTCGCATTCGTAATTGGCCATTTAGTTATTAAATCGAATCTATTTTTTAAGCATTTTAAGCATGGACCACTAGCTCATCCTTATAAACTCTTCTAAAATGTAGTTCGTTAATTATATATAATTTAATTTTTTTTTTATTTTCTAAAAGTATTGCTTGAATTGTAGTCATAATTTGGCATGAATTTTTAATAGAATTTTTATAAATTATTTTTTTTTTTAATTTTATTTAGATATTTTGTTCAATATTTTTGATTATTTTCGGAGTACAGAATATTTTGTTGAGTTTTTCATAAAGATCATGGAACTATATCATTTGGCTTAATACAAAACAAAAAATACAGCAAATATCTTTCATACGCTATCAAAATATATTGAAAAAAGACGCTGTTAAACTACTACTATTTCTACTACTATTTTCTCTCTACCTTTCTAACGTTCTATTCGCCTTTCGACTGAACTTTGCATTGCATTCATAATGAAACCAATACAGAAACATATTGGTAATGAAACTGCACATATACTTAAATACATACATACATAAACATACCCACACTTATATGCATTTACATACACATATACAACATACACATAAGTATATACATAGAAGTTAAGGTACATAAATTTTGAAAAGGATTCGGATACTTTTAGCATGGCGCATTTTGCATACTAAATATAAATCAACTATAGAATGAAACAACAATGAAATGCAACAAGTACAATTATTTTTTTGCTATTGGAAACGCATGGAATATGGAATACAAAATTTAGGGATAATATATTGAAAATGGTACATTTATTGTAGTACAAAATTCAAACTGCGGTCTGGTGGCATCTGGTGGCGTCTAGCTGCGTCTGCAAATATTAAAAAAAATATATAAATAAGAACAAAAACAACAAACACAGCAAACATTTTTCATCTATTGCACGCCTAACATTAAAAATTGATTATATTTTTATATATCTCTTTATCTAATTTGGTTTTACACTTTTTTTATTTTTATTTTTATTGCGGCATTTTTAGTGGTTAACTGGAAACTGTTTCCGTTCTAGTACAGTGCAAGCCGGAGGAACGTTTTGGAATTGGCACATGTCGTAATTAATTGGTTTATTTGCCATTCAAGTTAAAAATGTTTCAACAAAAAACTGTTTTTTTAGTTAGAATTTTTATTTTTATTTTTACATTTATATATAAAAAAAAAATATTTTATTATAATATTAATTTGTTTATAGTTTTTAGACACAACTAATTTAAAACTATTGTTTGTTATATATACAAAAAAAAAAAAACAAAAACAACAAAAATCGCACCGAACAAAGTAAGAACTTTAGTACATGCGACTATTTATGTATTTTGCCTTTAATACATATATTATGTATAATTTGATTTTAATTTAAGTAAAAAAAATACATAAAATATTTGTAAAAACAAAAAAGAAAACTTAATATTCATTCAATAATTTTTTGTGGCACTTTTGAATTATTTTTTTTTGTTAAATTATTCCTACGTTTTGTAATTTTTTCATTGTGATAAAAGAAAAAGTAATTTTTATACTAACTCTAAAATATTTAACAACTTTTAGTAAATTTGATATAAAATGTGTATAAATTCTTTAATTAACTAGCCGCACTTTGCCTATTAGTAAACTTAAAAACAATTCCAATTCAACTTTTAATATATTTAAATTTTAGAAAATTTTTAATTTTTTGCATAATTAATGCAAAGCAAAAAAAAAAAGAAACAAAAAGAAATTTTAAAATTTGCATTACCTTATCCTTATAATAAATAGTTTTAATATATATATATATGTATATTAAATAAGTTTTAGTTATAGAAAATCGAAAGTTCATATAAAGTGAAACTGTACATTTATCATTCACACTCGAACACACACACCCAATACAAAACACCCACACCAAACACAATCATAATCTACGAATTATACATAAAAATAAATATATACGCATAGTATACAAAATAAATTGTTTAATTTGAGAATTATGCAACGTTATTGATTTAAAACTGAAAAACATCCAATAATATTAATTTAAATATTCATTTAGCTTTAAGTTAAGTCAATCAACAAATTAGCTGAAAGGTTCTATTTTTTATCAACGTTTTCTGACTCAAGTCTCATGTATATATATATAAGTAATCCTTATCAACATCCGTTTTTTATAAACAGTAGTACGTCAGTTAATGTATGTGTGGGTTAGACACACATGTGTATTTAAAAAAACACATTTACAATAAGACACACAATCAGTTTGCTTATATCAAAGCAGCTTAAAGGTATCTTATCAAAAAAATAACACAGCTTTTCTCGTATTGTATACCGTACACCATATTTGTATATATTTTATTTAAATCTCAAAAGAAAAAGCAAGAACACATAAAAATAAGTTAAAAACCAAGGCAAGCTAATCAGCTATCCATGTTACCCTACAATAAGAAGTAGATTCCTAGGCGCCCTTTGTTGGCACGGGCAAATAACGATTGTATTGCACTAGATTCTTAACCAAAGCAGCTACAGAAAGCATACACACAACACCGGCCGGCATTAGTTTTCCTGAACGATTCCAACGTGTACCCATTAAACCAGCCAAAAAAACTGAAGTACCCAACTGGAGTAGTGGACGTGGAGGATCTTGTGAGTTAAGATGTGCGCCATAGCCTAACAACGCACCAAAGGCTAAACCTGCTCCAAGCGATGGTACAGAAGCTAATTGTAAATATAAATACGAAATATATATTTCGCTGACAACAGTAATTATTAAAAACAAAACACTTACCGGCCTTCGCATAGCCCATTATACCTCCAGCAGCCACAGTGGCAGCATATACGTAACCAAACCAGTCAATAGCCATCTTTGTTTTTGTTTATGACTTGTAATAAGAGCTTATTTATTGTTTATTTATATCGTTCACGTGTTCAATTTGCGTAAACATACACAACTTCTGTTCACGTATTTATTTGTTTATTTGTTTTTTTAGTTACTTTGTTTTCTGTAGAACCCTCTGCATACATAAACATGCAACAATAGAATGAGAAGGAATTTTTGGGAACAAGTGAAGTTGCGGCAATTCAGGTCAGAAAACAATTTAAACGGAACCATTTGGTTCGTGGAAACTATCGGTATACTTAAGTATTGTATAATTATTGCATGGTAGCATAAAATATAAATAGATATAAATATAAAAACAAATGAAAAATGTAATTTAAAAAGTTCAATAATAATTTTTACATTATTAAGAACTATTATTAACATTTTATACATTATATATTATTATTATTATATTTTAATATTGTTTTCGATATGTTGATCAATCGATTTGCATACTTGAGCATTACATTCGATATAATTCAGCCACATTGTCTTTAAGTGTTGGTAAATGTAAGTGTAAAGTGTTACAACTAAGCATCCCTCGCAAAAAATTTTTGGGGCGCATAATTTTCACCGAAAAAACTAAGAAAATTATAATTTGGTAGCGTCAAATATTTTCTAAAGCGTTGGATTCGTTTAATAAAGCAATTATATAACGTGTTATATACTTTTCAAGTGATATAAAAAGCAAATTATATTTTGCAGTGCCTAATATTATTTGGTTATTGAATTTTTCAACCGCACGTCCCCAATTTACATTGGTGTTTTTAGCACAAAGAGCGTGTTGTCGGCATAATAATTTTAATAAAATATAAACAGTGAAAACTATACGTTGTTTTTATCGAGTGTGTTTGCAAATATGAGCGATTTTCAGACGCAGCAGGCTAGTTTAAGTCAGTCGCAGGCGTTGGCAGCTGCTATACAGCGTGCCAAACAGGTAAGAAGAAGCAAGCATTGAAGCCCTAGGCTGTCTCAAGTAGCCGCATAGGAGGATAAGCGGCAGCAAAAGCAACAAAAGTTATAATATTGTTTCTGTTTTGGATCAGATTGCCGCAAAAATTCAACCGAATCAGCAGCAGCAGCCACAAGGAGGTATTGGTAGTGATATTACTGGTCCTTCCCTTGGCGGAGGAGGTGGAAATAATTTTAAACGACATAACGACGACGGAGATAGCGGTCCGGAGTGCAAACGTTCGTTTGGCAGTCCTGATTACGGACAAAATAATTCAAATATGAGCAGTGGTAGTGGCGGTGGAGGTGGCGGTGGAGGTGGTGGTGGAGGTGGTGGTGGTGGTGTAGGTGGAGGTAGCGGTGCTAATATAAATCAAGCCATTGCGCAAGCAGCAGCTGTGGCAGCGCGTCTTGCGGCCTGGCCAGCTTCTACCTGTGAAGAGCAAGTTCGCATTCCAGAAAGTATAGTGAGTGCATTTGTAGGACGAAGCGGCAGCGACACCCTAAGCCATATAGAAGCAGAATCCGGCGCAAAACTGGAACTTATGCAAGATCAAGAAAGGGTTATCACTCTAAGGGGTACACGTGAAAGTTGCACCAAAGGCCGTGAAATGTTGGAACAGATGGTTGATCGAAATGGTGGAGGTAATGGGCAGTGCGAAGTTCTGTTAACTATCAATATGCCACCTCCCGGTCCTGGCGGTTATTCACCCTACCAGGAAATCATGATACCCGGCGCAAAAGTGGGTCTGGTTATAGGAAAAGGTGGCGATACTATAAAGCAATTGCAAGAAAAGACGGGCGCACGTATGATTATTATACAGGATGGCCCCAATCAAGAGGTTATCAAACCGCTGCGCATTTCGGGCGTGCCTCAAAAAGTGGAACATGCCAAACAAATGGTCTTGGATCTCATTGCACAAAAAGATGCATTAACCCAACAGCCACGAACCGGACGCCCAGGTGGCGCTCCAACTGGTGGAGGCAGCGGCTCTGAACAGGGCTTTAATAGTTTTAACAATGGTAGCGGCGGTGAAAGTGTTGAGGTATTTGTGCCCAAAATCGCTGTAGGTGTGGTCATTGGCAAGGGCGGTGACATGATACGTAAAATTCAAACTGAATGCGGCTGCAAGCTACAGTTCATTCAAGGAAAAAACGATGAGATGGGCGATAGGCGGTGCGTCATCCAAGGCACACGGCAACAAGTTGAGGATGCAAAGCGTACTATAGATGGACTTATTGAAAATGTGATGGTAAGAAATACATTTTTTACCCCTTTTTGTTAACAGAATTTAACCTGGTCAAGTTGGCTTTGTTGTATGTCATTTATATAAATGTATATAAAATTATATATTTACAGTTATGTAAACATACATACAACATATTATTGCATATAAAAGCTTAACAAATTCCACTTAATTCTCGAGCTTCTATAATTTGTCGAGTTTCCTTTATTATTATCCACAGCAACGGAACGGCATGAACCGAAATGGTAATGGAAATGGTGGAAGCGCCCAAGGTGGCGGTGATTCAAATAATTCCAATTATGGTTACGGATATGGCGTAAACCATGCGCAAGGTGGACGAGAGGAAATCACATTCATGGTACCAGGCTCTAAATGTGGTGTAAGTTGCTTCATATTTATATATAGTATTTTTATATTAGATTGATTGTTCCTTATTTATTCTCAATCTTAGATTGTTATTGGACGTGGTGGCGAGACAATAAAGCTCATAAATCAACAGTCTGGTGCACATACAGAGATGGATCGGAATGCAACTAATCCGCCAAATGAGAAACTTTTCAAATCTAAAGGCACCACAGAACAAGTGGAAGCCGCGCGTCAAATGATCTCTGAAAAGATCAACATGGAACTGACAGTAATCTCCAGGAAGCCCATCAGTGGAGGTGGCGCAAATAATGCACACCACAATCCACAGCAAGGCTATGGAGCACAGATGCAAGGTGGTGATCCAAACGCCGCCGCTGCAGCCGCTTACCAACAACAGCCTTGGGGTGCATATGGACAGCAAGGTAGTTGGGATCCAGCTGCTCAGCAGCAACAACAAATGGCAATGGCAGCAAGTCAAGGTGCAGCAGGTGCTGCTGCTGGCGGTCAGGATTACTCAGCGCAATGGATAGAGTACTATAAGTAAGTTGCCACAGTAGAAACATTGAAGAATTTAAAATTTATTCTGACTTTTTCCAAATAAAAGGCAAATTGGTTGCCATCGTGAAGCGGAGATGATTGAGCAGCAAATGAAGGCAAAAATGGCAGCTGCTGCTCCCGGACCGAGCCAACAAGCTCCACAGCAACAGCAGCAGCAACAGCAACAACAACATCCACAGCAGCAGCAACAACAGCAACAAGCCGCCGGCGGTGGTGCTGACTACAGCGCACAGTGGGCGGAATACTATCGCAGTGTGGGAAAAATTGATGAAGCAGAAGCCATTGAAAAGACGCTCAAGAATAAGGTAAAAACCTTTGACTATCGCTCTGAGGAATATATGTTAATTTTTGATATTCTCTATATTGTAGCAGCTACAACAAAACGGGGCTGGTGGTGGCGCGAACAACAGTGTACAAAATCCAAATCAAGGTGGCCCCAACCCAAATCAACAACCCAATCCAGCAGCTGCGGCGGCAGCAGCAGCAGCAGCGGCGGCTGCTGCAGCGGCCGGTGGCTATGCTCAAGGTATGACTCCTAGCCAATATGCACAATATTCACAGTATTATGCAGCAGCGGCTGCTGCGGGTCATCCTCAAGGTGCGCCGCAGCCTCAAGGTGGCGCAGGAGCTGGAGTTGGAGTGGGTGGTGGCCAACCAGGTGGACCACCAGCCGGTTATCCAGGCGGCTATCCAGGCGCTGGCTATGGTGGTTATCCAGCTGGTCCAGCTGGGGGACCTGCACAGCAACCACAGCAGAAATCACATAAAAATGATAAACATTAAGGGACTGAGATAATAATGCGGGTGCCTTGAACTGGTGAGTACAACTAAAACAATCTATTTAAACTATCCAAATGTGCAGATGAGATGCTGCCCACCAAATTTCCTTAAATCTATCTCTATACATATATATATATATATATCTTTGTATTTGTATTTGTATTTTGCTTTTGCTTTCCACTTGTCTTTTCACTTGCCTCCTTTTCTTTTTTATTTTCGGGTGTGATTTTATTTACTAAATGTTTATACTATATATCCTTTATTTGCAACTATATATGCTATATACATATATACATATATATATAATATATTATATATAATTATCATAATTTAAAACTCACATAAACCTAACGATATCTTGTTTACCATGCGTAAAATTCTTTGCAGTGAATCATTTGATTTGTTCTACTATCCTTTGTCTTTTATCCCTAAAATAAATTAGCAAAAAAAAAAAAAAATAAATAATTAAAAAAATCCAAAAAAAAAAAAAAGAAATAAGTTGAGCCGCGGATGGGCAAGAAGATGTATGAATAACAACGAGAATCAACAGACCGTCAAGAGCGTCATCACTCAATCAAACAACCAATCAATGAATTAAGCAAAAATAAGTAAATGCAATAGAGTTTATCAAACTATCAATCTACCTATCAATCTATCAATCAATCGATCAATTTTAACATTTTCAAGCAACTTCAAGCGTCGCGTTTTTGCATAATTGTAAATTTATTATATATAATTAATATGCAAACTATATTGGTTTTTCTTAAATTATATTTTACTAGTTTTTAAGTAACTTAATTTAAAGCTAAACGATTATTAATTCAAGCCACAACAACAACAAAATCAAAAGAAAAAGAACCATAAAGAAACAGGAAAATGCTAAAGAAAAGAAAAAGAAGAAAACTTAATGAAGAAAAGCTGTTGCTGTCCAGAGGTTCAGTTAGAAACATTCACATACGTTTATGGGACAATATACAAATTATTTATTATATAATATATATATATATATATATATTTATATATATACATATTTATATACATATACATATATATATATATATATATATTATCATTTAATTTCTATGAATAAAATTTATTTCGTCAATTTTGGCAACTTGTGCGGAACTTCCGACAAACTGCCACTAGCAAATTAGTAATAATAATTAATATCACCTTGCAGTGTTTGAGCTTAAATATATAGCTTAAATATATATATATATATATTAAATAATATATTTATATATATTTGAAAATGTTTTCCACATATATGCCGTAAACTTTTAATACACACCTAAAGTTTTCTCATACATTTTAACATAGCTTACGGTTAGTTTATAATGCATCCAATATTTGCAATATACAACATGATATACTTAGTCCATATGCATATTATATATATATATATATATATATATATATATTTATATACATCATCTGGTTTGGTAAGAATTTCAAACTGTAAAATTACCAATGTTTATATTTTCAAGATTGAACAATGTTTTCTCTTTATTATACATATATATATTTATATACTATATATGATATATGCTATTTGTTGATTTGATACTCCATATATTTATATATATATATACACATATGAATTCTGGTTTATGTTGGACCGTTTAATTTTGAAATCATTTTATATTGAAACATTCAACTTTCATATATAACACTCAAATTTTTTTTCAGTTGAGGATTCTATGTTTTGGTTAATCGATTATGCTTAAACATATATATTCAAAATTTATATATATATATATATATATATATATATATATATATATGTATAAATAGTATTCATTTTCAGTTCGTTTCAAATCAACTATATGCAACATAGATGTGTTACCAACTCTCCATTGATAGTCCTTTGGCGGTTATTGCTTTTTGGTTTTTCTTTCTTTTGAGCAACAAAAATAAAAAAAACAAAATTTGTATTAATAATTTTGGTAAGAACAGATTAATTTAATCATATATTATATATATATAATATTTAATATTTGGGATTATATATTTAAATTTGTAAACCTCTCTTTATATATTATATACTTAAATATATAGATATATATCTATATATACTTGATATATGCATATATATATATATTATTTCAGAGGACGTTCAGTAAATCGAGACAACTTTAAACCAGTTCAATATTAACAATATATAAAATATATAATTTAAAAACAAAATATATATATAAAAAGTTTGTGAAGCGTAAAACTTGGTAAGATCTTTTGTTGTTATTGTGTCTTATCTTAAAAATAAAAATCATTTATTCACGTATATCTATATCTATATATATATATAAAGTAGGTCTGAAATTATAACAAGCAAAAAAACAATATACATATATATATTATAAATACACACAAACATATATATAAAAATAATAATATTAGTATAAGTTTTATGTCTTCAAATGAAAAACAGAACAAACAAAAAATTTAATGTTGCAACAGCTGAAAATGTTTGTGCACTTTTTTCTAATAAATATTTGTATAAGAATGTGTGTAGAGATGCGGCAAGAAACATATATAATCTATATCCTTTCTTTGCAGCTAACTACGATAAATTGAATAAATTTTTAACAATATAATATATACTATATACTATATACATATAAATTTATATATATATATATATATATATATACATTTATATATATATATATATTTAATTATCAATCATGCAACATACAACATCTTAAAAATGTTGTCCAAATTATTGTGTTTCTCTTTTACTATTTATTATAATTTTAATTTTAATTTTTGCCATATATGAAAATCGTTTTTCAAGCGTATTTTCAGAGGCTCTAATTTGGATGGGAACGGGATCGATCTCGGATTCACTAACTAGGGCCGTGCTTTTCATTTTGTTCAGTTTTGGGTATGTAGCAGGTCAATATATATATATTTATATATATATATGATTTGTATGTCTCTATTTTTCTCTAAATTTGATAATTGCCTTAACTTATGCATATTTATATTATATACGTAATATTTGCTGATAACACTTTCTAAGTATATATACATATATATATATATATATATATATATATACGATACTACTATTATATTTGTACATATTTTATACATACATATGCGACATGTATATAACTTCTATATATTCCAATAGCCAACAACAATAACGATGGCGTCCACCCTTTGAGGGCCTTCCCCCAGAAAGCAAAACCAAAATCAATCAAAAAACCGTATCAAAATTTCATATTTTATATATATATATACCTTATTTCATATTATAAAACTGATATCAAAATATCATTTGTTTGCGTTTTAAACGGTTTATATTGTCTCTATATATATTATATATATACATTTCCGATTATTTTTATATATATATATAAATATATATTTCGCATATTTTCTATATAATCTAAAAATAAAGATAACCTGAAGTCCTCGATGTCTGATGTTGATGACAGATGACAAATCGGTCACTTTATATTGGTTTTGCTATATATATATATATATATATATACATATTTATACATATATATATACATATGTTCTGTTTTTGTATCGGGAAGTTCTGTTTTTGTTTTTCTTTTATTCATTTCCAGCAGTTGAGCTGCTCCCTCCCTGCGCTTTATAGCATTTGCTGTTGGTAAGTATAGCTTCAGTTGATCATTATCTATATAAATATATATGTATGTAGAATTCATTTAAAAATCCAATTTGTGTACAATATAAAGCCGTTTATTTCGCAATCAAACGATATTTTTGAAATCCATTATATATATATATATATATTCTAAATATTATATTTATTTATATTTGATTTGAAATTATTATTATTATGTGCTTTCATCTATTTCCAGGGCTAATTTGAGTATATTGAAATTTGAATTCATTAAACTTTCATTATATATGTCCTAATTTTAACAAGAATAATTATTATATATATATTAATATATATAATTATCAAATTTATAGATATATTATGCCTTTTATGTCCTTGAATTCTAACTTTTCTCTCTGTGTTTGTTACAGCCTTTAAAAATTGTTGAAACTGCTGATTTTATTTAAATAATTCATATTGATATAAACTGCCTACTATATATATGTATATTAAGTATATATATATAAAACTATATATAAAGTTTAATTTTAAATGATGGCCAAAAACATTTTCAATTTCTCAATAAACTTTCTAACTATTTAAACATGAAATGACTAATTTTTTTTGGTTTCCTAATGCTAACAGAAAACCTAGCTTATGTTTATATATATATATATATATATATATATATATTATGTATTTAACTGTATATTTATATATTTTAAACAGACTTTTTCTTATTATGCTTATTATTCTTTAGGATCGTGAAAGTATCCCAAAGTTGAAAGATGTTTTCATTAAAATAAAACAAATGCATTTTATTTGCACATACATATTTGTATATAACTATTACATATATTTATATTCGAATGATATACATATGTATATTATATATATTAAAATTTATTTCCTTAGTGAAACATTTAAAGATTTAAACAAGATATCGCAAAGGTTTATGTGTGTTTTATAAGTTCTGTTCTGTAAGGAGAGCTTCAATAATAAATTCTACACGACTCAGATCTGTCATATATATATTATATATATATATACATTGTTAATACTAACGCACATTGAAATTGTATTTTTTTTTAGTTTTTATTTGTATTTTTTGTTTTTCATATTTCTTATGACAAGAAAACGTACATTGAGATGTTTGTTTGTAAATTTTTTATGTGTGTGTTGAAAACATTTATTTATTTATTGTTTCTAAAATATTTTGTTCTTTACTTTGTTTATTTATTTATTATTTTAAACTTTACATACAACTATTTTGTTTTTGTTTTTTTATGGTTATTTTTCTTTTAATATATGTTATATAATTGTTTTGCTCTATTGATTTAATTAATTTTATTAATTGCGTAAAATTTTATGTGATTTCTATGTTGAAGAGCAACTTCTTTTTGTTGTGGTCTATCCGGGTGTGTGTGTGTCTGTGTATATAAATTTAGCCGCTTTACAAAAAGAAACCTGCTGCTGTTATCATCGTTATCCTTTTCAACTGTCTCTACCACCTATGCCTAGAACCAATCTTTGCGTTATCAACTAAAAAAAATATAAATCCATAGGAAATAACAATATATAATCTTGACCAAAGTAGGTAAAAATATAGCATTTCTTCAATTGTTTTTCAAAACTTTCAAATCTTTACATTAATTTTTTAAATTTATTTTTCTATATACTCCAATTAAAAATTTCATACTTTTTGCTTCATTTCCAAATATTTAATTTATTTTTACAAAGCCGAAAACGTCTGCAATTTTATATCAATATTCATAAATTTTTTATAGTTTTTTTTTGCCTCGTTTTTTGTACTGCTGCCAGTGTAAATATTTATTCTTTTTGCTTAATTTAAAATACATCAAGATTGAACGACAAATTGATCGGCTATACATTTATGTATAACTTCTATTTTAGTTCTGCTTTTTTTCATCTTTTTTTTTTTTTACAATTTTTGTAACTATTTCGGTTTATAGTTCTTAAATTACAAAATCTTTCTTTTATATATTTTATTTTCTTGTAGAGCCGTTTGAGAGCAATTTATTAATTAAAGAAATAATTGAAATAGAAATTACGTTTACATATATACATATTCACATGCATATATATATATATATTTTTTGGGGATTATTCAATCCAATCGTCTCATAGTGCACGAAAAATAATAATGATATAATTCAGTTTAGGTTTCTTTTTTCTTAATAGAATTTTCTTGTGTTTTGTTTTTGTTAAAGAGTACACATAAATTATACGCTTATAGGAAAACTAAGGTTTTTTCATCCTTGTGGTTGCAGCAGCAGCAGCTTTGAAAAATGGTTTGCGAAATATTATAGCCTTAGCGGTTGCTTTGTTGTTGTTGTGCTTTTTCTTCTTCCTTTTAGTGTTTGGTACAAATTTTGCTGCATTTTGTTTCTGTTCGTCCTCATCCTGCTGCTGCTGTTCCACCATCCTCAGGCTTAAAAGCCCACCTTTTGCATAATTTTATGTGGCAATTAACTGTAATTAAGAAAATCTTATATCTTTCGATATTAATATATAATATATGTTTCACATACCGCCTTAACTACAGCTTTAATGAAATCCTTTTTGTCTGTTAAATCAAACTCTGGATACTTAGCATAGACTTGTTTGCACACTGTTTTCATGGTAATCTCTTCGAGATTGGCTTTGTCCAAAATTTCTTTCACATAACCACGTATTTGTTCATCCTAAAATTGTATTAATTATAATTCATATATATGGTTCATATATTCATTTAGTTGATTTTTACCGTTGGGAATGCCGCTTTGCCCTTTTTGGTTAGTGGCTCATCCTCATCGGATTCATCTTTATCATCGACATCTTCCTCCTCAGATGATTCCTTCTTTGATTTCTTCGGTCGACCAGCGGCTATAATAATATTTGTGATTGTTAAAAACTAACATAATAATATCTCGATATATCAATGACTTACCCTTTCCAGCTGATTTTGACTTGCTATTAGCTTTGCTATTTTTCGCAGGCGTTGTTGGCTTCTTATTCTTTTTGGGACGTTCGTCCTAAGTGCGTGATAAAAGAAGAACAGTTAATATTTTACTTCTGATATAAGAATTTCGTATTTAACTTACTTCACTTGGTTCGCTGCCAAATTCAGACAATTCTTCCTCTTCATCTTCCGATACTTCTTCCTCTTCGGTGTCTGAGTGTTTGCGTTTCTTTGCAGAGGCAGTTCGTCCGCGTCCTCGTCTGCCAGACGGAGTACTAACAGCGGATTTTCCACGTTTACCTGACGGAGCGCGCTTATTTCGTTTGGGCACCTAAAAAAATAATAATTGCATAAGAAATCTGTTGAGGGAGTTATCAAAAATATATTGGGATTACATCACTATCAGCATCGGATAGCTCTGATTCCTCTTCATCTTCGGAATCTGAATTTCTTCGACGGCTTTTGCGCGATGGTCGACCTCGACTGCCACGAGCTGAAAGCTTTCGACCAGCTCCTGCGGCTCCAGCGCGACCTGCTTCAGAGTCTGAGTTAGCCGATGGATTGTACTACATGTGGAAAAAATTTGTTAGGTAAGATAGCATTTTCTATTTGGCTAACTTACATCTGACCCAGACTCGGAATCATCGTTCCGTCTTCGCTTTACCACTGTCACTTTGTTCTCGCTCTCCTCCGAGCTCGATAAATCGACATATGCAGACATTTCTGTACAAAAAACTTATCTTAATTATTTGTTGTCACCCAAAACCTTCAAGTGCACTCACTTTTGCCTGCTGTGGAACGTTTGGGTCGCCCGGTAGAATTGCGTGCGGATCCCCTGCCAGAGCTTGCGCTTGGCTTACTACTTTTACGTTTTTTATCATCTTCACTAATTGCCTCTTCATCTTCATCAATTTCCTCATCATCAACCTCCTCCTCTTCCTCATCGCCCTGTTCAATACAGAGCGATTCGTCTGGTTCCATTAAAAATTTGAGCACACGAGCAGCAATTTCATCCTTGCTGCCCTTACGATCCAATATAAGAATTTCGCAGATGGTGCGCAACGATTTGTTATCCACTTTCTTAATGGACTCATATTTCTTTTTGTATTCTGATGAATCCTTAGCGAACTCAAAACCAGCAAAGGAACGTAAATTCTTTTTCACCACATTGTTTTTACCTTGGGCACCAAAGCAAAGCTAGAATAAATAGAATTAGAATCTTTTGTTAAATCCTTTTTAATTAAATTTTTTTAATTTTACTTACCGCATGAAGCGTTTGAAGTCCATCAACGCGCGTCTTGTTAATATTTTCATTAATCCGATCAATCTCAGCCAGGGCAACCACATTCTCATCATCCTCTGGCACCTCATTGTTCTCGTCTAGGCCATCTCCATCGTCAGCATCGTCTTCATCCTTTTCATCATCTGATTTCTCCAATTTACCATTTTTGGCCTTTGAGTCACTCTTCTTAGCAGCTGCTGACTTATCAGCTGCTGCAGTTCCCGACTTCGACTTAGACCCATCTGTGGTATCATTTTTCTTCTTATCTGCATTGGCAGTTGTAGGCTTCTGTTCTTCCTCACTAACGTCGTCATCATCATCATCATCATTTTCTTCTACTCTATCATCGTCATCCTCATCAACATCCTCCTCCTCTTCATCGCCTTCATCATCGTCTTCATCAGCCTTCCCAGCACTCTTTTTGGAGCCATTGTTATTCAATTTTTTTATTGAGGCCGGTGCTGGTGATGCATCCTTTGAGTTCGTCTTTTTTCCTTTTTTTAAAAAAAAAAAAAAAAAAACAAATTATGTAAAGTGAAAGATAAAATTTTCTGTTTGGTAACAACTTATTTATTCTTAACTATCGTTTTGAAGCTTCAGGTTATTCCCCACAGTTTTGTTTTTTTATTTACAAAAATATTTTCAAGCTTGGGAAGTCCAATGCTAGTGTTTGGGACGCAAGGGACCATGAAATTGAAATTTAGTTTTCCTTGGCATTTACTATACAGAACCATATTATTCAGGGTTTAGTATGAACAATAGCCAAGGGTGATAATATTGATATGAATTTATTTTTTATTTTTAAGAGAAATAGAAAATATCGTAAAGTGTAGGTGTGACAGATTTTAAAACCTTTTGTTAAATAACTTCGACTTGATACGGATTCGAACCATATGTATAGACGAACGCGTGTTCTTCGAAATGACGATAAGGCTTGTTTCGCGGCCTTTTAGACAGCAGCGCCACAGCCAACGTAGCAACAACAACGGCGAAAACGTATAAGTATAATGAGCGAAATCAATTCGCCGCATTTTGTTTAACGCGCGCAAAATTCGTTTCATGATTTTTGTTTTTCTCTCTCTTTCTGCATTCAAACATCATACAGGCACGCAACAATACACATACACTCATTTCTATTTCGTAGTTGTGTTGGTGTGTATGCGCACTTGTGATGCTTTTATTTACCTGCATCCAATGTTGGCGCGGCCGCAGCCGCTGACTCTCCAACAGCTTTTTTATCACCGACGTCATCAGTAGCGGGTGGTGCTGCTGCACCGCCCTCCTTCTCCAAAGGTTTTCCTACCTCTGAATCGGGTGAACTAGGCTCCGCTGCATTTTCAATTGACTTCGATTCGCTTTTTTTATCGGCGGCGTTTTCTTTGGTCGCCGTCTCTGCCTCTGACACTGTGTTGGTATCCTATCATAAATCAAAACAAGAGTAAAAACACAATTTAATTACACTTAATACAAATTTTTTGGCGGCGTTTTCATTAGAGCACTTAAACTACCATTAAACTTTGTCTATTGCGCGGTCTTTGGCTTGTCCGTTTCGGATTTTCTCTCTTTTTTTTTATTATAATGCACAAGTTTTTTTAGAGCACAAGTTTTCTTTTGGGCTTTGCATTTGTGTATGCGTGTCTATGGGGGAATTGGGCATGCACACGTTGTCTCGCTTACACACATCAAAAACTAGACACGAACAACATACAAACGCAACGACGCCATGTTTATACACATAAACGAATGGTCGCAAGGGAGAAGAAGACCGATTTGTTAAGGCAAATATTTGTTGCGCTTTATTTACACATGAAACAAACTTGCCCGGTAGGCTTTATATAAATGGATTTATTTCACACACTTTTAACTTGATATTAAAACAATTTTCAGTAATTTACATACCATATTTTCAATGGTTTTATCTTTTTTTTCGTCAGCCGACATGCTTATGCTTATGTGTGTGGCGTTAGGGATGTGTACATATACATCGATTATTATGCACTTACGCTATCGAAAAGTGGCGGTGAAGTTAATTCACATATTTTCTTAATTCAAATTGCACTTAATATGCTATAAATAAGTGTAAATACAATTAATAAACATTGTAAATTATTCATGTCTTTCAAAACTCACTTTTTTTTGTTACTTAATATTTAATAATATCATTTTAAAAACGATAATTTATCGACAAAATGTACCATCAATAAAATGCACTTAGTTGACACTCATAACGAAACGCGTGCACAACATTTCTTACAAAAAGCGCGCGCAGTGTGTTTTATTAAAACATTAAATTGTGTCGAAGTTATTTAAAAGAATAAAGTGTAGTGCATAGTGTTCATCATGGGAATTTTGGGTCTTTCAAAATTAATTGCGGACTTGGCACCACTGGCAATACGCGAGAGTGAAATGAAAAACTTTTTTGGTACGTCTACAAGCCAAATAACGGCACTCCGTAAAATATTTGCAAAAATGATTTTAATTTGTATTTTTCAGGTCGCAAAGTAGCTATTGATGCCAGTATGTGTTTGTATCAATTTCTTATTGCCGTACGGTCTGAAGGCGCTCAACTGGCCACAGTCAACGGTGATCCAACCTCACATTTAATGGGCATGTTCTATCGCACAATACGTCTACTTGAAAATGGCATTAAGCCCGTCTATGTTTTCGATGGTTTGCCGCCAGACATGAAATCCGGTGAATTGGCAAAGCGTGCTGAACGACGTGAAGAGGCGGAAAAGGCACTGAAAGTAGCCACCGAGGCGGGCGATGAAGCGGAAATGGAGAAATTTAATCGCCGTTTAGTACGTGTCACTAAGGAGCACTCACGCGAGGCCAAAGAGTTGCTAAAATTGATGGGTGTACCCTATGTAGAAGCACCCTGCGAGGCTGAAGCGCAGTGTGCTGCGTTAGTTAAGGCTGGCAAGGTCTATGCCACGGCTACTGAGGATATGGATGCCTTAACTTTTGGCTCCACCAAATTGTTGCGCTATCTAACTTACAGTGAGGCGCGTAAAATGCCCGTAAAGGAGTTTAGTTATGATAAAGTGTTGCAAGGGCTCGAACTAACAAGTAATGAATTCATTGATCTCTGCATATTAATGGGCTGCGATTATTGCGAGAGCATCAAAGGTGTAGGACCCAAACGTGCTATTGAGCTAATTAAAAGCCACCGCGATATTGAAACTATTATTGAAAATCTCGATAAAAATAAGTACACAGTGCCAGAAAATTGGAATTATAAGCGAGCCCGCGAGCTCTTTATTGAACCAGATATAACTGATGCTAGTACAATTGATTTAAAGTGGGTAGAACCTGATGAGGAAGGCTTAGTAAAGTTTTTGTGTGGTGATAGACAGTTTAATGAAGATCGCGTTCGTGGTGGTGCCAAGAAATTGTTTAAGTCCAAGCAATCACAGACCCAAGTGCGACTCGATAGTTTTTTCAAAACATTACCCAGTACACCCAACGCCAATGCAAATGCAGCTAAGCGCAAAGCCGAGGAGGCTAAGAAAAGTGCCAACGCAAAGAAGGCAAAATTGGGCGGCGGCGGCGCTGGGCGTGGTAGGAGACCCAAATAAATCGCGTAAGCTTTTTTTTTAAAAAATTATACATTTTTCATTTTATTTCTACTGATAAACTTTAAGCTTATAAACTAAGTTCGTACGATTACATTGAACATTAATCTTAAGTTGAATTGGTCTTCCTTGTGGGCTACGGCGTGTTTGTAGTTATTGGCATGAGTGTGGGATAGGGATAGGGGTAAGGGTAAAGGCTAAAGGGGCTGTAGGGGCTGCCAGTAACTACAGTAAATACTGTTTAGCCAAGGCGCGCAGGAAACGTGATTTTCGAACCATAGCACTCTCTCGTTTAATTTCTTCATTATTATTCGCGTTCAGCTCCAAAGTACCCATCATCGAGATCTGTTATACAAAATAAAAAATGATTTTTATATTAAAGGATTATAAAATAAAGTGTTCTTTTATTTAACGTACGGCCTCCAGTTTGCGACTGTGTTCCCCTCTCTTGGCATGAAGATTGACAATAAATTCGAGAAGCGTTGTATCCCATATGCAGCTATAGTAAGCGTCCATGGCATCAGTGAAATTGGATGACTTTTCGCTAAGATTCTTGAAGACAATACCATAATCAACCTCTTCAAGGAATTGACATAGAACAGTTGCTTGCATATGACAGCCCAGATTAGCGGCACACCGTATCATCTTTCTGATGACATAGTCATCAGCTACATTACGTTGCAGTGGCATGGTGCAGTAATCCGTGCCGGTGACTAAGGCATTGACATAGCAGCGCATAGCTGATTCATTGTTGCCAATGGCTAACTCCAAATCACCCTTCATTTTGAGCCACGAAATAGTTTGTGGATAATGTCGTAGTGCCTCGGAGAGCAACCATTGGAGTGTTTCGCAGATGCTACGCAAACTGAAGTTGTTGGGGCTAGAAGAGGAAAATATAATTGGAATTAAACCTTCAATGGAATATTATATGTTTCCTACTTTGCTATGCTCGTTGGCCATAGTTGCATATATTCGCAGCTAAGATCATGATTGGGATCATCTTTCAATATATTGTGCATCTTCCCGAGTATGGAAATGGCCAAACCAAAGACACTTTGATGTCGTACGCGTTGCAAAAAGGCTTGAAGTGAGCTGCTGGCACCGGTTGATGCACGCTTAGGTATATTAAGGAACATTGTAAGCATTAGCTCCCAGGCATCGCGAAACACCTTTTTAGGTCCCTTCATTTTCTCCATTTCTAAAAATGTGGCAGCAAATGCCACTGGTAGTTCCAGCTGCGGTGCCCGCTTGTCCAGGAAAAGCAATGGAGGAAAATCCGTCAGATTAAGCAGCATAATGGCGCAACTTTCTAGTATGTCCAGTCTGGGTAAGACTGAATCTCCTGATTGCAATGCTCCAATGCATTGCTTACAACGTGAGCCAAGTGTCTGAAGATCGAGCGGCTTCTGATGCCATTCATCCAAGCACTGTGTGATTTGGATGTTAAGTATCTCCCATGTAATCAGCTTGCACATCACTTGAACATTACCAGCTAGCTCCTGGCGCTGTGTCTCAGACTTTAGAACGCTTAGCATGGAAACAGCATCTATGTAGTTGCCACGTGTTGACAGTTCACGTGCCCTACCAAGCAGCACATAGCTAAAGTCCTGCAGAAAGCTAACTGGCATGGCCATGATTATTGACTTCAGAGGCTGAGCCACCTCCCAATTGGGATTGATGGACCACAGTGGCTTCTCCGGTGCTGCACCACAAAGTTTCACTAGCAGAATCCTTACGTTATTAGCATTTGTACAGGAGAGTAATTGTCGCTCCAATGCAGCAACATCTACCCGACCTACTGCAACAATTAGAATCAATGGAAATAAATTTGGCTTGCTCCAAGAAATGAAGGATAATAAACGTACGCTTTGAGTGGCATATCCAATCATTCATTGTGGCTAATGAATTGTTAAGTACTGGTGGCGTACCCTGTTTCAGTTCATCATCCAAATCAGCCAGTTCTTCATCTGTAAAAATTCCCATACCTCGTGTTGTCTGCAGCAATAGCCGATATTGCGCCTGCTGCTGCTGTTGTTGTTGTTGAATCATGATGCAATCAATGAGGAAGTGTTTAAGTGCCGCGTGCTCAGCTTGGCTGCAGTACGTCAATGCTTCGCCTATCGCCTCCATAATGGGCTGTATGTAATCCATTTCGCGAAACTTTTCAAAGTACTCCTCGCTGCTAAAGATGTTGCCCCATTCAAAGACGGACCGTACTACATTGAGTGCAGCCACATGGAGCAAGAGTTTTCGTGGTTCTTTCAGCAGCCCCGTGGAGATGGCACCCTCAATATCCAATTCGACGTTACGTCGACTCACCAATGGAATCTCGCGTGCCCGATTGTCTAGGCGGAGTATGGGCACAATATTCGCATAGCTGTTGAGTAGACATTGATGAAAGCGTTCCAGTAACGTTTGTGGTTGCGCACTGATGCCGCATGCCTGCAACAGTCCCTCCAGCTCTGCGGGTCGTATGTGGCAGAAATAACGAATGCCACCAACAGGCATCATTTGAATATTGCTGTTGCAGGTAGCCGCTGATTCACGCGCCAGCACATACTGCTTCGTATGGAGGTAGTAATTGGCCAACTCGTAATGAAGCTGACCACGCAGTTCTTGGGGTGTAATGAGATGCATCATATCATAATTCTGTGATGTGCTTAGATTGTCGCATTGCAGGGTGACAAAACTATCATAGTGGAATACATGGAAGAGTTTGTTGGGTGCGGATAAACACAGTTGCTCCAAATATTCGATTGAAGGCTGAGTGGGTGAATCCAGAAACTGCTGCAGCTGATCACCCGTTTGGAACCTGTTAATGAAAAGATAATAACATTGTTTTCTATATTAAAATATGGACTTACATGAGGGGACGTGGTGCCTTTAGTGCGCTGTCTTTGTTAAGTTGCAGACGTAGCAGCATCATGTGGTAAATAGTAACTGCAAAACGTGCCGCGCGTTCATTGCCAGAGGATGCTAAAGGATCACAAAGTGAAATTATAAATAAAGGATAACAAACGCAATAAAGGATAACATACATATTTTGAAGTCAAAATCGCTGGAGAATGGAATGCTAACAGCACGTCCAAAGCTTATGGTACATAAATCCCGCAATAGACCCAGCTGCATAACAACAGGAAGACTTTTCTCCAGCACGTCCAGATCCCATTTAAGCCACGTGGCTACTTTAAGCTCCAGTATCTTTAAAGCCAACTGTTTCCGGCTTAAGTGCAGACCCTGCTGCTGTTGTACAATGGGACCCACATTAAGCGCCGGCGCAGCTATAGGTGAACCCGCATTGGCGCCAGTTATGCTCTGCAAATCACTGCCCGGTGTAGCAACATTGTTTGCCATTGTGGTATCCGGCGTCATGCTGATAAATTGCATTATAAGCTCCACAGCGCTGGGTTCTGCAAACAAGAGCACAGCGGTATGAGTTGGAAAACACTACTTTGATTCAGCATCCACACTTACCCGGATTCTTGCATTGTAGATGCTGTGTTATTTTGTGCGGATCCAAAAGGAATTCAAACCACAAAACTGTTTCGGCCGCCAGCGGCACTGGCTTGGGTTTTAAAGGATCCATTGTGTGAGTGTTTTTAAAAAACTTAAAATCCTAAATCTATTATTCATATGAACTGCGTGAACTAGATGCATTCGCTTTACTCAAAAACATATGTTTTCATATAACATTTTTTTTGTACGCTATAACAAACTGTTAAGACTGCCGCGTAATTTGCACACAATTGAAAATTGAACTTTATATAAGTAATTTTTATAGTTAAATCTCAATAACAACAATAGTAATAGAATGTGCTTCGATTTTAGTTAATATTTTGCATCGAAATTTTAATTTTACAACTATAACAATATTGTAAACAACAATTGTTAACAGCACATTAACAGTGCACGTGTTATCGATATTTTGCTCGTTTCACTTAAACATTAATCGAACTTGAATCTTTGGTTAATATTGTTGAACTTCTTTTTAACGTCAAAAAACTGACAAAAATAATTATAAATTAATATTAGAAACAGTTTCTAAACCGCAGAGCACATTAAATATGCCATTAAAGTGGAAATTTAATTTGAGAACTCTGTATAACATTAGCGTAGCGTTTGCAACAGGTTGTTGAACAGTCCGCGATAAATTTTTTGGGGTTGGAAACATTGTTAACAGCTTAGGCAGATGTGAGTAAAGCAAAGCGACTGGGAACAGTTTTTAATTGTTTGGGGTAAGGCACAATGTTGTAGAAATGAGAACACTTTTAAATTCCTTGCTCTACAGGGAAATTAGATGCTACATTTGGGAACACTTTACCTAGCACATAGTAGAAAATATCCTTGAAACCGAAACAATGTTAAGTTGTTCAGGGTTTAGAGCATTATGTAAACGGCTTATACAATAGACACATAAATTATGTATAAGCTTAAATAAAGCATATTAAATGCATTTTTATTATTATACTTATGGCGATTAATTGCATTTTCTTCAAACATTTTTTTATTTGACATCATAAAATTCTTATTTATGTCGTCTTATGCGCATAAACTCATAAACCCATACTACAAGAAAAGTACATAACTATTTTTTTAATTTTTTTATTGATTTTCTTATTTTTTTTCGTGTTCATTAAAAATGTAAAATAGTTTTAATGATACTTTACTGATTTATGCTAATATGTTTACTTTTTATCTAAAGGCGCCCAAAAGTTTTCTGTTAAGTTTTGTTTTATGATAGTATCTATGATACACATCGAGAAATATTTGGGATACTCTTTGACTAATGACTTATTAATTGTTTAGGCATTGAAATTAGGTTATATTGTTGCTAGTTGTTTAATTTTATAAATTTTTATATATACTTTAATAGTCGAAATTCATAAATTTCTCTCAGTGCAGGCGCTCCAATTCACTATAACTGCCACTTGCCTCATCGATTTCAGTCTTGTTTTACATAAAACTCTGTTGTTGCCGCCTTATCTTGAACTTTATGAGCATTTCATGGCATAAGCTGGAAATATTTAACGTTATTCAGGTGAATTTATGCAAATTATATATATATATATATATAAATAGTTTCCATTTTTTTTATTTTATGTTGTGGGGGGGGGGGGGGAGGCAGCTCTTGGCAACGACAAACCAAAAGCAAATAACAACAACCAAAACCCATAAAAATAATTCAGAAATTTTTAGAAACTTTTTTTTTTGCAGACAAAGCTAAAAGTTTTGTTACATAAAGCACATAATTATTTATTTAATTTAATTTATGCTTTAAATTAATTTTTTTTATTTTCTAAATTCTTTTAAAATTTCAATTTTCATTCCCATTTATCTATCTATATTTTGTTTATAATCAAAGCAATAAATTCTAATAATACGCAGACAACAAATATTTTTACAAGCGCTCTGTGTGTGGGTGTGTGTTTGTGTATGTGTGTTATATATATTTAATTTTAAATTATATATATTTTTTTAATAAGAACCGTTTTTAATCGCTTGAATTTTTTGTGTTTGATTATTTTATTTAATTTTCTCTTTATTTTTTTATTTGTTCTTTGAGGAAGATCCATAAAAATGTCACATGCGTTTAACGCATCTTAAATTTATTTGTTATACCCAAAATATATAAACATAAATCTTATGTGCTAAGAGAACATACTATATATTTTTATATATATAGAGGGAGTGTTATAGAATTGATCATTCATAAAAAATTATTCATATACTTATATAATTCCCTTCTATATTATTTCTATTCATATAATGTTCAAGTTGATCAGTGAACTCTTTGAAATCTATGCATTTAATGAGTTCAAAGATTGCTTCAAAGAATGTGCACACGCAACAGTTTCTGTATGCTCTTGATTTTGATTGAGAATGAATAAAAAAGGGTATATATAATATATACACTTAATCAGTTAATAAACTTTATAAATATATATAAACTAAAACTGAAACTGTTTGGTATTAAGTCAAAAATTAACTTAATTACAATATGAAAGTTTCACATAAAAGTTGCACATAAAACTGTCACATTTATAAGCTGCAATTTAAGTTTGTAAATTGACTTTTTACAGAGTATTTTTTAGTCGTACATAGTTGCTTATTGATTTTCTAAAATATATACAAAATCTCCTCTAAATAACATTAATTAAAGCGCCTAAGCTTGTCCAGAAACGTCTCCAGGTTCAGGTTATCAGTTGTGGCAACACTTGTTGAAATGTTTCTGATTAGAACTAAATTTTATATTGCTGACTATTAAGACTAATCTATTGCAAGTACAGTAAAAACTAGCTATATTGCTTACTTAAAAATAAAATTTTCAAATTAATATAGTAGCGCTTGAAGTCAACGAAAAGTAACTACAAATCCTTCTCAGTGATGTACTCTACACTTATATATGTATTATATACGACTAAGTGATACCCTTAACATTTCTGCATACCTACATTATGCAAATCCTTAACCTTTTTGTAAACTTCATTTAACAAATTTCGTCTTTTAAATTCAGTTGCAATCTAAACTCTTTCAGCTTGCATGTTTGGTTCGTTAGGTTTGAGTAACTACTGTGGCTTCTTATGTATAGCACATATAGCATAATTATGGCAAATATCAGTTGCCAGGGAAGCTGCTGATAGAATCGATTCAAATACAAATATTATTTGCATAATAATGGCGTTTGCTACATTTTGTTTTGAAATGAATGTAAATTTTTTGTTGTTTGTCGTTTGGAAAGTCTTGAAAGAAACTGTATAAAAGTTGCTTTAGTATATATGTGTATATATTATATATTTTTATAGCAACCCAAACAAAACCCTGAAATGATTCTATTGATTAAAACGTAAATTTGTTGTTCGATTGGAGGTTGATTTTTATATATATATAAAAGTTAAGTTTTGTTTGAAATTTTATGCAGGTTGATGTAGAGCTCGTGCCATTCACAAATGTCAAACTATTCAGCATATTTATGGCTTTTGACTTAAGCTTACATATACATATATACATATATATATACATATATTATATATACAGTAACTATATAACTGAGTGACCCAGTGAAATTTGTATTGTGTTGGTTTATTTTTGTTAACAATATTGAAAACTTGTTTTTGGAATTCGTTTAAAATTTTGAACGGAAGCTTCCAAACATTTTCTAAACACGAAACTCACATGACTTTTAGTTAAGTTAATTTTTGTGAATTTTCTTTTATTTATTTATTGCAAACTAGAGAAAAGCATTTACTTAAAGAAAATGTCGACGCTTATCCTGTCAGCTCAAACATTTGCTTATATTTTCTTATATATATAATTGTTGTTGTTAATATTTCAAAATGTCATTAATATAGCCATAAATTAACTAAATTCATTGCTATTGCTAAATCTTTAGCATACGTAAAGAAGGCAAAGAATTTTCTTTTGCTTTTCTCTTTTTCTTTCTAAATTTTTTTTACTTTTTTTTTTTATTTTTTTCTTTCGATTTAAATAAGTCTTAAAAATGTTTTTCAAGAATTTCATGTCTGTCGTCTGCTGGCAGGCGGCATGGAAACAACGACATGAAAATCTTTCAACAGTAGTTGACAGCGCCACACACATACATAGAATCACATACATTTATATACATACACATACACCTACGCACACCTACACACAATCAGGCAAACACACTTTAACAGAAATAACCCCAACCACAGAATTCTGCAGATCCCCAGCTACTCCGCACGCATCAAAAATTGTACAGAAATCTCTTAATTTTTTTTTCGAGTTGAATAATAAGCAAGAAATTTTTTTAAAATTGTGCCTAGGTTTTTCTGTTGCTGCTGCTGATTCTATTGCCACCGTGTCGCCGTTGATGGCTTCCCAAATGATGCGAGTTCTTTCGTAAGGCAAAAAAAAGAAATGTTCAGCATATTTCCACACTTCCTAGGGAAACACTTCAACTTAAAGCTCCCAAGTGTCGTACTTCCACCATAACGAATACTGTAGATATTTTCAATATTCCACCTTATATCATTAACTTATCAGTTTTATATCACAATTCTATATATAACTATATAAACTTACTAAAAGTTCCCCCACAAACCATGCAACTTGCATGAAACGACTGCTTCAGTCAGTTTGCAGCAACTTGCACTGTCAATTGCATGTAAACTTGCAACTTTTATTGCACTGCGTATTAGCTTTGTGTATACTATCTTTAACTAAGCTTTACTTTTAAACAAAATTGATACAAAAATCTACATTTTTTAAAATTTTTACAACAAATTTGCTTCGTCAAGTTTTGCCTTACATAATGCCTATGCAGTCGTATATACCCTATGTGTTTAGTGTATTATAAGTAATGAAAATGTCTTTGTCGCCGCAATGGTCTATAGCCGTGTGAGTTTTTTGGAAAAATAATTTTCAAATGTTCATTCGAAAATTGTTTTCAACATTTTATCTTTTTTTTTTCAAAAATGTTTCGTGCTGTCGCCACACTGAAAATTGTTTAACATAAGTATATATGCATATGTGTATAAATACATATATATATGTATGTGTATATATAAGTAGATGTCACATTTTGTTCTAATTCTGAAAATCGCCTCCAAAAACTTTGTCGTTTTGGGACATTTTATTGGTTCAAGTATTATTTTCAAAGTATTTCTTGCAATTAAGCGTTCTATTTTGGAAACGTTGACAATCCATCGAAATGGCTATGGGCATGGGCATGGGCACGGGCAGGGCTATAGGTATATGGATATGTAGTTGTTTGAACCAAGTTATGCGGAATTTGTGTTACTCACAGAGGGGCTGTGCAGGGTTGGAGGGGGAAGGTTATAGTGTAATATTCGTTTGCCTGGAAGCAGCAGCTGTCAACGTGCCAAACGATACTCCATCAATGGCAAAACATGCAACAGATAGTTTAGAGTCTTTACTCTTAGTCTTTGACACTACTATACATAACGGTAAATATATATATAGCTATTCTATTTTATATATATATATATATATTATAAAGTGTTGTCTATTGCGTTGAGTTTCTAACCTTTTCTTTGGCTTTGACGCATTCCGCAGTTGATTGCATGTTGCAGCTTTATTTTGATGGCTTTCTAAATTCCAAAATAGTTGCAACTTAATTTAAACTCATTAGTTACCTTATTATTAAACAAAATTTATTAAACTGTTAACTTTTATTTGTCATTTACCTGGCTAAAACTATCGAAAACTGAACTGTTCCCAACCTATTTGCTTATAGCCAATGCAGCACCCAAATGAAGTTGCATGTGGGAACAGTTGCAGCTTTGCATATGAAATTTTTTTATATGTTACAGCAACATTTCCTTGCGAAATTTTAATTTATTTTACTTAAATTCAGTTTAAAAAGTTTACATACTTTTTCTCTGAATAAACAGAGCTCAATTTTAGACAGATAAAATTTTTTCTTTTCCTCCAATTCTGCGTGCAGTTTCTCATGGAACAATTTCTTCTTTTCATATAACTATTATACATAGTTGATTCATAACGCTGTCATGTGCATGAAATGTGCATTTAAAGTATTCATCTTTCTCTCTCTCTTCTTACCCTTTCCCCCTTTCATATAATATCATTGATTTACTTACCACTTCTGTCACTTTTAGACCATTTTTCTCACATAAAAGATATATTTTACTTTATGGTATTTAAGGTTTATTCTGCAAAATCATTTAAACTAGTTTCATTCAAAGTTATTCATAGTTAAGTAGTATTGAATGCTTGGTTATTCATTGTATTTTGTGTTATGAATCTTCAATTGATTCGTGCATTTCATTGTTTAACAATATGCCGCTCACTTAGCCACGTTTTAGCCACGTTTTATTTGTTGTTGTAGTTCTCAACTCAACCTACCAGAGCAACTCAAGCCACATATAACAACATCTAACAACAATAACAACAACAACAACAAAAAAAGCTGATCAAATGATCAGCTCTTTTGATGATGGCCCCAGCAATGACACACATTTGTGTCAAAACGATTCAAAAAACGAGTCAAAACGAGCGCACTTCAAAAGGCCGCCACAA
The DNA here is from genome assembly GCA_037044455.1 of Zygothrica quintamaculata. Taxonomy (NCBI): domain Eukaryota; kingdom Metazoa; phylum Arthropoda; class Insecta; order Diptera; family Drosophilidae; genus Zygothrica; species Zygothrica quintamaculata. Next base: position 64,193 of record JBAMBS010001722.1, on the reverse strand, counting down.
AGAGCCAAAAAACACAATGTGGCCAAGTGCACAGCAACAGCAACAAACAAATAAATAAAAGAAAAAAAAATCAAAAGCAAATGCAAAGGCAAAAAAACTGAAAAAAAAAATACATAAACGGGAAGTTGGCCATACTGTATAGAAGTTGGCTAACACACAATAGCAACAACTACAACAACAGCAGCAGCAACAACAACAACAACAACAACAACAAGTGAAAGACAAATGTGTTGGCCATCAATTGTCAAAGTCAAACGAAGCCAACGAAACTGACGGATTTCCACTCGCAGTGTGAAATTATTTTCAACATACATTTTTTTTGTTGCTCTTCCTCTTTCCTTCTTTTTTTCTGTCATTTTTCTTACTTTTTTTTTGTGTATTAAACCTGTCACAATGCTGTTTAAATGGGGCATATTGATTGCATAGAAGTTTGGCGCTGATAGGAACGAGTTCAGGTTTCATTTATGTTACCAAATATCCGATTTTCATTAAGATTTTATACACTTTATAGATATATTTATATACTTGCAAGATAGTTATAACATGTATTAACATTTCCTTTCAAAGTTCATTATACTTGTACACACTGTACCATAAAAATCTTTAAGCGAAAGTTTGTCTAATAAAAACGCTGCAGCTCAAGGCATAACTTAGGCAGCTGCAAGCAAGCAACATTTTATTGCATGTAAACTTGCATGCTTGCTTCTACCTTATGCCTAACATATCCTTTATAATAGATAAACATATATATATAGTATAACTGAACAATTGCTTTTATATACATTTATGTTTAATAGCCTCAAAAAGTAATTCCAAATTTCCTTCTTTTTCTATGTGAATTCGATGTGAATCAATGCGACTTCCATGCAACTTTCTACAGGGTAACTGTTAGTTGCGCATGTTTGTTGTTAATAGTGTGTTTACTAACTTTAATTTTATAACTTAACTTCCTTATTAATTGTTTACTTATTAATACAAAAGCTTTTGTTCTTAAGGCTACTGTTTAGTAACCGAAATATGTTTTCAATTTTTTGAACTTATCACGCGCGCAACTTTTTCGTATAAAATGAGCAGAAAGAGTAATAAAAATTATTAACTATTTTTGTTGATATTGTTGTTGTTGTTGTTGCTTATGAGTCAACAATATGTTGCAGAGTAAATAGTAAATAAAACATTCACCACGTTTTGGGCCAGGTCCAGAACAAAACAGCTGGAAATTGTTATATTGCGGATGCAAATAAAACTTCAATTTGTTTTGTTTATTGAAACAGTTGCCAACTGTTTATATTATTATTACTGCTATTATTATTATTTCCCCAATGCCAACGGCCTTTTACAATTTTTTTTAAATTCTTAAATGTTTATAGTTTTTATTAACGGTTTCTCTTATTGTTATTAGCTTTTAGTTATTGTAATTGTTATTGCTCAAATTACACATCGTTTAAAATGTTTTAAAACTTATTTCAAAAGCTTTTCTATTGCTTTTACACACAATATTTTTGTAGATTGTATCAAATAGTCGGCTCTAACTATGGAAGCTTTAACTTTTTATACTTTTTTTTAACTAAAAAGTGAACTTTCGTTTCATACGATGAAAAAACCTACACTTCCTACAGAGTTTGCTAAAAATGGTACAAATATGGTACAAAAACCATAGCAAAATCTAGCAAATTGGTACCTTTTTGGTACAAAGGCAACTGAAGTCGCTTCTCTTGGCTTTCTTCTAAGAAATGTGGTTTGTTCCTTATAATATATATAAGTATATAATGAGAAATAGTTAGAATCTGCCTTCTTGCTGTAAATGTATACTCTATATCGAATTACTACTGTACTGTATACACATTTCTATAGTATTGCATAGTTGAACAGCTGTTTTTTTCTATAGTTATATTTCCTTATTTGTTTACTAGGTTCACTTCGTCTTTGAATCCATCGAAACTTTCAATGAGAGTCAACGAAAAAAAATGTATAGTTAAATTGTATAAGAATTGAAAAGTTTTCAGGGTTTTCCCTGTAAAAAAAAAATCAATTAAATGTACTTGCAGCAGGTAGCAACAGGTAGCGGCAGCAACTGCTGCTCTTGCTCTCTTCCTCTACTTTATGCCACAAGTTAAAAAAGTTGAGTCCAAGTCTGAGCTGGCTACAAGCATAGCCGCACTTATTAGTCTTTAAGTCTGTCTGTGTGCGTGTGCGTGTGTGTGTGTGTCTGTGTCTGTCTGTGTGTCTGCACTTAAATAAATCCTTCAGCAGAGGCTCGTCAAAAAGTGTTAACCACAAAGAGCATAAGTGGATTTGACAACTGTCAACGTTCTTTGCTCTTGCCTCTTGCATGCTAATCACGTTGCGCATTGCATTGCACCTTGCAACAGCAAGTGGCAGGGAGTGTGCGGGGGTTTTAAATAGTTGTCCCTTAACTGAAGATCTTTAACACAGCACTTGACTGTGTTTGCCATGGTACTTCACATGTGCCTTGGTTATACCAGGCTACTCTTGCTCCTCCTTTTCTCTCTCCTGTAGCTCATTAAAATCCAATACAAACAAATTTCTTTTGTTGTTTAGCGTAACGACTGCCAAGATAGAAGAAGAGAGTGAGAGAGCTGAACAGGATGTGCATTTGATTTATGTCCATGGCTTTAACTTATATGATATACTATATACATATGTGTATATATGTATATATATGCAGATATATGCTATCTATATCTAATCTAAAAGAGATCTGTTATAGTACACTTAATCTGCATAATTTAAGTTTTAGTTTTTTTTATTAACTTTAATTCAACATTCTTTTTCCACCTCTCTTTCTATGTGCTCATTATTGCATTTTATATGTTTCATTGATTGTCGCAGACATAAATATAGATAAACAGTTAAACAGGTGTATATCTTATGTATATATCTGCTGTGTTAGTTTTTAATTAAGCCCCGACTAGAAGGCGACTAATGAATTCAATCGAAGCGCATTGCTCATAAATTTTAATTATGTTCAGCGACCAATTTGGGGGTACAAGAAAAAAAAAACAGAGACACAGTAGAACCACCAACACTGAGACGAATCTCTTACATCTTTAACTCTATGGTTCTTATCCCCCTCTGCTTATCTGCCCCTCTTCTTACCAACTTTATCTTTAAGTGTGTCACACAGTCAGTGGCCAATTTAAATATTTAACCGAAACGCAGCCGCAACGAATTCAACGCGCAACACTTTAAAATTTCCTAGTATTAATACTATTAATACTATTATTATTATTATTATTGTTAGTCGTATATTATTCATTTTTATTGTTATTAAAAAAAGAGAAAAAAAAACATAAATTAAATTAAACACAAAATCTCAGGGCAGAGCGCGAGTATCGATGACTTTTGACTGGCTGCTGATTGGGCTTCGATCGCAGACACCAGGACATGCCATTGACCTCAACCTTCTCCCCCTTTCCTCTGGACTTATGCCTAGACAGCTGACATCCTTAACCATACACACACACACATTCACACACATACACATACATATCTCTGCTTATGCTTTATGCTCAATTTCTGTGCAACGCTTCATTGGGCAGCCAGCGATATGGATATAGGATGCGATTGCTTGAGATATGGATATGTATATGTATATGGATAGGTATAGTAGATGTTGTTGTTGTTGTTGTAGTACTACACTATGGTATAGTTTGAGAATAGTTTGGGTACGTGTAGAGGTTCAGTTGGTAAGCATTGAGTTTTGTATGAGCCATGCTTAGTGCTTATAAGCAGTAGGTGTCTGGTTACCAGCTAAGCACATGACACTTCACACATGTTTGCATACATGTGTACGCATACACACATACATGTATACTTACATATACAAACATAATGCGTCTCGTTGTGGTTCCATATCTAGCGTTTACAGTCTGAAACCCTTTGTAGCATTTCGTTGTGAGTTTTCCTGATGCGTCTGAGAACTTAACCGCAAAAATTACTTTAAAGCAGAGTCTATATTTTAGCTTAATCTATATTATATTATATATGAGATTTAGTGTGTAGTATAAGTATTTACTAAATTATATAATAGAGTCCCTAAAACTATAATCACTGATTTAAATCGCATGCTTTGAACGTGTTAAGCACTCGGATTATTGGCAAAAGGAGTAGAAATTTTACAGTTAAGATTATGCAAGTAAATTTTAAACCTAACCTACATTTTATATACTTTACTATATATACATATCTATATACTTACCTATATATATAACTATATATACTTATCATATTCTGCTATATAAATAACAACCTATAATTATGTTGAAAGTTCTAGCAAGTTCTGGCCTGAGGCGAACTTTTCCTTTGGCATAACTTCATTTCTTTTGAAACTATCTCTATGAAACTTGTAGAAAGTCTCAAGATTATGATAAGATATAAGAATAAATATCCTTAAATCTCAATATCTATAGTGTATTAATTGTCTTTTTAAAATCATTTTCCTTACCTTTGTCACAGAATGCTTTCGTTCTTTAGAGTCTCAGTGATTGATATATATATATAGACACCTATACACATATAAAGATATACTTATACATACATATATACCCATACATATATACCTTACTATATCCTTTATAGGTGCTTTATACCAATTAAGCATATGTCTGATTTATAGAGCCTTCCAAGGCAATTTCCTGCGATTCATTCTTGCAATCCTTACATACCACAGAGAGTAAGAGAAAGAGAAAGAGAGAGATCGATACATTCCTTTAAGCAATTCTTAGTGCTATGCTATATTATGCTTCTTTTTCTCTTTCGTAATAATAAAACGTAAATCAAGCAATTTGTCCTAAATAAGTCAAGTCTACATATTTCAGTTAACTTGAGTTGAGTTTTTTTCTATATTGAATTCTGTTTACGATACGCTTCAAGTCGCTTTTGACCATTGTTATAGCTCTTTCTGGCCCTGGCAATGCCATTTGCCATCTTTTATTTATGAACTTGGCACACTTGGACTGAACCAGAATCCTTTTTTGGACATATGGCGCGTTCTTCACTCAGTTTACCTACCTTACCTCCTTCCCCTATCTCCTACTCCTGTTTCTATCCCTTTAGATGTTTTTTTTGCTTTGTTCTTTGTCTTGCGACTTGTGGCTTGTGTCTGCTCTTTCACTGTAGCCATCCGTTATCTGTTGCGTTGTATCTGTTGTTTAACCTTTAACCAATTGGCTAACACTTTGGCTTACCAACAACATTGCCTAACAGGCCATAAATCTCTGATCTCTAGCTTCCAGAGCTTAGCCAGATTTTTACCCTTTTTGACTCCTTTTGCAGCACTTAAAAAGATGCTGCCAAAACTGACACTTTAACCAAAATGTGATAACTTAACATAAATATCATAATTATGTTTAATTATTTATTCAATTTTTAATTACTTGTTACTCTTTCCCCCCTCTGATTCATCACAGAAATTCCTATGGAAATTCATATTAGAAAATTTTATCTTCACAAATCTTTATTTCTTGCCTTGCTGCTTATATGAGAATATCTTGCACATAAATTGTTCACACCTTATGATTATAGTAGTGGGGGAGGGACACTTAATAGGCGTGGCAGAAGTAGGCGCATTTATTATAGCAACATTGTAGGCAATCCGTTGGCGCATCGACCGTTAAATAAATACTTAATTTTTATCACGCTCAACATTCAACCATACCATTCTCTCCCTCTTTCCCATATGATCTCACTCTCTTGGTATCTCTTTCTCTTATGATATATATATATATATATATATATATATATATATATATACAACATGTGAACCTGTTTCAACGTACATAAAGCAAATGTTTCATATATAAAATTCCTTTTGCTCATTGCGTACATTTGATAAGCTACACTCGGGAGACTCAATCCAATTCCATTCTTGCTTCCAGTTCCAGTCTACATTATCCCCTTCCTCTCCCTCTACCTCTTCCTCTGCATTTCAGTCGTTGGCCCAATACAGGGTCGACTTTATCGACGTTGCGCTTGAAGGCCTTTGGCTATTTATCACCAGCACTTTGTCCCCTTCTATACCAATGTTGCTCCACTGCCAGCTTCTGCCTCATCTTGCCCTGCTTCACAGCAGCAACAGTTGCTCCAGAACATGCGTGTGATATTTCTGTGGCTTTGCTGTGGGTCCCACAATTCCCGCTTCCATTGATTTCCAATCTGCGTTTTATCAAAAGGAAACATTTGGCAAATTTTACAAGAATTAAAAATATAAAAAACTAAAACTTAAAACTCGTTTGGGGAATTTGTTTTTAGGGTTTTTTTTATAGAAATTTTTACACTGGGGAAATGAAAATATATATGTATAAACCTCATAAATCATATGTTTATACCGATAAGTTTTAGTTGCATATAAAAACCTTTTCAAATTTATTAAACGAAATTTCATTTATTTTCAGTTTCTACAGAAAAAGTGAGAACGAGTGAGTGGAAGAGATTGAGGAGCGAAGCGTCTGCAGCATTTACTCAAAGTAAGTTTATAATTTTTGTTATATTGCAACATTTATTCTTATGCTACTTAACTGCTTTATCAAGGTGTAAAAAGAAGTCTTAAAACCACAAAAAATCTTAATTGAAAAAAACTATGATACAGACCTTATGCTAGCTGTAGATATTAAGCTGAAGCTGTGGCTTAGTCAATGTGGCGGCACCTGTTGCCAAGAAACATTTACTTGTCATTGTTCTTACCTCATGCCAGTTGCAAGTTACCCATCTTCCGTTGCCCATTGCCCATTGCCCATTGCCCATGGCCCATTGGCCGTTGCCAGTTGCCAGTTGCCACTTGTCAGTTGCAAGTTGCAATCATAGCCCTTATTCGCGCGCTTCCATTATCTTTGTGCCTTCTGTAGAGTTATTGAAACCCTTTATTTGTTTGCTGCTTTTAGCCAAATTACAGCCTTTCGACCAGTTTAATTTAGCCTGAACTCGCGTATTACCAATGCCAACTGGCTACCTGTAATTCGCGCTGTCTGTTGCACCCTTTTTTTTAAGGTTTGTTTGTGGCAAGCAAAAGTTAGTGAAAGCCGACGGCAAGTTGAGTTTTGAATTGAATTAATTTTAGCTTTACCCTTTGTTTTACTCAGGTTTAACAAGTGCCTAAAACCTTTTTCTCGAACCTTTTCGTAGTAGCTTTAATTCGCTTGCTGCAAATTTCCAATATTTGCTGCTAAGTTTCATTAGTTTTCCGGTTCATTTCGCTGGCTTAAACAAGCTTTAAACTTAACTTTTATATATAAAATTAACTAATTAAATAGTTTGTTTTTATATAAAACACACACTTTTTTAATGCATTTAGTTGCTGCGTTTATAATGCAACTGCAGCAACAATGCTTCGAAATCTGTTACTGATTTTGAGTCTAAAAAAAACTGGCAAAGTCCAACAGGTTGGCAAAGTCAATTGGCCTCAGCCTTACCCCATAAACAGCCTCCCCTTTGCCGCTTATATTCTCCTACCTACCTCTCTCTCTATTCCTCTCTCGCTCTCTTCCTCTCTCTCTCTAGAGCAGCATGCCAAGTCTCGATCGCTTGACTCTGCATCTGACTTCGCACAGCTCACAGTTAAACGCTTCACCTGTTCGCGCAAGGCGTGTGCTTGTCTTGCCATATAACTCTATGCCCCACCCCCGCCCGCATACTCCTCTAGACTACACTTTATACCATCTTTGGCTCGTATCGTAGCTTTTGGCTTTGCACTGCCCTGTGCAGCCCAGCCCCTCCCCGACTTGACTTGACTTCAATCGGCTTGGCTTGGCTTGGCTTAGTTTGCTTAGCCAACTTGACTTTTGCCAGCCAAGAGGCGTTAGTTATTAAAACAGCAGCAACAACAACAGCAACAGCAGCAGCAACAACAGCAACAGCAGCAGCAATCTCTAGTCTGGGACTTGAACTGAGTCCGGCATAAGCACAACGCGCGTGCTTCCTGGCCTGGCTAACAGACTGACTAACTGACTAACTGGCTAACTGGCTAACTGACTGACTGACTAGCTGCCGGTTGAAAACTTGTTTCGATTATGAAAATTCCAAGCATTAATAACTTTGTTGCTCCGTTGCGCTGCTGTTGTTGTTGTTGTTAAGGACGGCAGCGGCAACAGGCGGCAAACTTGCTACAAAATTTTGTGCTATAAATAAAGCAAAACACAAAAAGAAAAAAGATACAAAAAACAAAAACAGTAAAAATAAAAACAAAACCAAAAATGAAAATAAAACAAACGAGAAATTCAAAAATTTCGTATCTTAAAAGCCAAATGCATAAAATGGCCAACAGTAGCACTAAAAGATGGCTAAAATAAAATTGTGTTGCTCTTGTTGTTGTTGCTCTTGTTGTTGTTGTTGAGCATTTAATGTCGTTTGTCAGCTGCGGGTTACAAAAACTAGCTAATAATTACAACAACTATAGCGCAAGTTTTCATGCAACATGCAATATGCAATACACTATGCAACAAGTGTCAAACTTTTAGTACAGTTCAAAAGTTAATTGCATTGGTTAACTAATGCACAGATTTAAGTTAGTTTCAAATAAATAAAAGAAGTTTTTATAGTTTTTAATAAAAATTTTATTTATTTAATTATTATTTTTTATATACATCGATATATATTTAAATTAATAATAATTTTTATTGCTCAATTTTATTGCACTTAAAATATAAAATAATTTTTCAATTATTTATTTATTTATCTTCCAAGCAATGATCATTAACTCTATATATTATATATATATATATATATATATATATATATTTGTTGCATAGTGTTTCCATTAACCTGTTACTATCTGTCAGTTAGCTGTCGTCTTGCGTCTCTTGCTCTGTCTCTGCCACTGCCACTGCCACTTCCACTTCTATTTCCACTCTTCTTAAGTTAAGGTTCATTGCAATTTCTATGCAAATTTATCTAATTTTTTACGTGTTAAATTTATACGTAAACATTTACTCTTTTCTCTCGCTCTCGCTCTCTCACTGAATAGTTATAGTTATATATATGTGTATTTTTGCGTGTGTGTGTGTGTGTGTGTGTGTGTGTATATCTCGTCCCTATTTAGTAAGTAGTACATACGTTTAACTCATGCATATTCATAATTGTTTCATATCGTTGGGCAGGTTGCTGGCCAGGCTAATTGTTCATTGGGTTTTAATGATTAAAATCGGGTTTTTTTCGCTTTTTTTGCTTAACTTGGCTTTTTTTCTCACGTTAACGTTTTGACGTTAAAGTTCATGGTAATAGTTGCATTACTTTTCGCATTTTCATCAACATTTTTATATTAATTTCTAAATTCTAATGAACTCTTTGCATAGCAATCAGCTTTTGTCAGCTGTATGGAACTATTTCTTTTCATTTGCTTGTATAAAATTTGTTCGGCATCATTAACGCTTTTTAAACTATTCGTTCCAAGTTAATGGAAAACGTATGGAATAAAATAGTAATACGAAATACAATACGAAAACAAAAGAAAACTAAAACGTTAAGTTTTAATTACGAGCATGGCCTAATGTATTAGCCACACATGCGTGGCCCAGCCAGGTGTGCTGTTAACGTGGCCCCAATCCATAAATATCTATATACATACATATATAAATTTATATATATATAGGTGTATATATGCAGGTGTATTACCATATATACATATATTTATTGAATTAATAAAGTTATAAATACCAAACAAATGCAAATTTTAAACTATAAACTAAAGTCTACTTTAACTGCATATTCTACATATTTGTTTGAGGTCGTATCAATTATATACAATACATGCTTAAAACATACATTCACACATACATACTTACATTAATACATATTTATTTAACATTCATTCAACATCCTTTTGGCATACCTCCACTGCCTCTGCTGCTGCTTACACAATTTATCAATGGGCAGCGCCGCCGCCAAAGACAATGCAAGCAAATTGTGCGCCATTTTTGTTTCGTATTTATAGAATTTGCTTTTACTTACCCGTTCCACCTTTGCCCCCACTCCTATTGCTGCTCTGCGCACGCTCAGCTTGCAGCAGTAAAATCAAAATCAAATATCGAAAGCCTTTGTTCGGAGATGCGTTGCTTTGATATGATGCTGCATGTGCGAGTGAGGTAGCTGGCTATGCTTAGTTGTTGCCTAACTCTTTTGGCGCGTGCCATTAAATAATTGCTTGTATATCAATAGCAATAGAGAGTGTTGTAAAATAAGCTAAAGATAATGAGAGTGTCCTTACCTGCTTGTATGAGTGTTTGTATTCTACGATTGATCTTCTATGTATGTGTGCGTAATGTAGCCTGTGTTCTCTTTACTTTTGGCGCATACAAAATGCGTTCGCCTGCAATTTGAAATGTGGCTTTGTAGCGAACATGTTCGATAGCTTTTGAGCTGCTTAAAGCAATAAACTTGTCAAACATTTTATACTTTGCATTTAGAATCCAGTTCTAAAAGGCGCCCAGTACAGTTACTTCAAAGCAAATACTGTTCGTATGTATATGTATTGTGTATATGTATGTAGCGTGCATAGCATAGATGTTAACTTGAATGGTTGCAGCAGAAGAAGACAAGTATATAATGCTAATTGAATGCACCAAGAATAAGAGTGCCAACGCCGATCAGCAAGACGATCCATCGTGAAGTGGCATTGGTAAATAGGCGGCAGGCGTGTCCAAGACCAAAATGAATGAGCTCAAAAACGGACTTTAACCCAACAGCAGTAGCAGCAGCAGCTTGCTGCAACAAACAGTAGCAAGACAAGAGCAGTAACCGGAATGCCGCCTGCCCTCAAATTGGACGTTCAATTAACTGTGGCTATAAGTGGAGAGCAAAAAAGAGTTAGTTGCGCTAGGTACTCGTAGGTTTCGTTTGGTTAGTAGGGACCAATTGTCTGGCATGGCGCAGCATTTTTTTTTTTTTGCATTTTTTTAGCTGTTTTTTTTTTTTACTCTGGAGTGTTGCTAGTGGCACGAGTCATGTGGCCGCGTCTGCTTGCCACATTGATAAATGAACGCTAATAGGCTTGTGGTGCTTCTGTTGCTGTTGCACTTGGCTCGTTACTGTTTTTGACCCATTTTGGATGAGGTGTAATCAGTGCAGTCAAACTGCCAGGAAATAACTTCATTAGCTTTGATTACCAGCTTATGAGTGTATGTGTGTGTGTGTGTGTGTGTGTTTGTGTATATCGATTGTTGTTGAACTTTGTTACATTCATCAAACAATCGATTTGACAGGTTTTTCTATGGAATTAATGAGGTCAAAGATTTCTCTTGCTGCCTGTTATAAAGTTCAAATCTCAGCTGAAATTGCAGTTTCCTTTTTATGGTTGAAGTTGCTATTATTTAACACATCTGAGGGGGGTACTAAGTTCGATTTCACGACAAGCTTTTGAGCTTTGTTCTCACTGCTTTAAAAGCTCATCTTAGAAGCCATATGGCTTAAGATTAGGCCAATTTGATGCCACTTCTTTATGGCATAAATAATAAATATTTGAATAAGTTTTTAAGAGATAAAATCTTATATTTTATGATTTAAATTTTATTGCTAAATTCATAAAAAAAATATATATATATAATAATTTTAATTCATTTTTTAAACACACAAAAAATTTAATGCGTTGAACTCTTAAGCAACACAAAGGTAGCTGAGTTTTGATAGCATTTCCTTATAGTTCATAATCATTTAATGTTTAAAGGGTATTAATATTAATAATAATAAGACGAAGCAGCAGAAGAAGTAGAAGCAGAAGCAGAGGCATAGAGGAAGAGCGAAACAGAAATAACTTTTCATACAATATAAATGAGCTGGCTGAAAAGATCATTAATGCACAGTTAAGAGCCTACAGCTGCAAAGGTCTCTCAGGTTTCGCATGACTGTCACAGCCAGCTGCTTGTGTGTGTGTGTGTGTGTGTGTGTGTGTTGGTATAGAGGTATAGGTTGCATATCTTTTACGAGCCAAAGAAGAAGAGTCACAAGACGATTACGAGCTTGCTCTGGCTAGTTAAATACAATTTGAACCTGTTCTTTGGGTTACAGTTGTCGCTAGGGTGGACGATCTTTGGGGTTCTTTCATGGTTTCTTCTACAATTTACCAACTTTTGAGTCTCGTCTGTGGTCGTGCGTTGGTATTATTAACGATCATTATGAAGTTTTAACTTAAGTGGTCAATTAACATTTGCATGACTGAAATCGGAATTGGAAATTAGTGTTTAACTAATTTATGCAAAAACTGAAGAGCTGAACAGCAAAAGAAACTTTACTCTTTGATCAACTTAACTTCGATTTGTTTTTAAAGTTACTGTAAATTTGTATATTAGATTGCTTACGTTGTGATTTAGTATTTTCTATTTAAAACTTGTTCAATTACTCATATCAACAATTGTCCAATTACAATTTGAATTTCCATTTCAATTTCAACTCACTTCATCATAAGATCACAGCAAATCTTTCAATTAATCGTTTGTCTTCAACACATTGTTAGCTCTTAATTGATTTACTTCCATTAACTGTGATACTCAACCCTTTTCCATCTCCTCCTCCTCTACTTCTTTACGCTTTTTTTTTCAAATTTTTCTTGTCCCTCTTTTGGTCTCTTTGTTATCAGGTTACACACGTTATTTATGGGTCATGTACAATATTTTGATTAGTGTTTTGGGTACGAGAAATCTTTGATTATTTATTGAAATTTATAGTCAAAGATTGTCCAGTTCTTTCTTTACGCCCCTTCTTACACTCACTTTCCCCCTCTCCTCCCTTGGCCACACCGTAGTATATATATAACGTATACATATCTGTTATAGTTCTATTGGATATTAGCAACGCTGTCCAGCTCTGAGAGCTCTTGGACCTCTTGAGTTAAAAGGCGCCAACTGGCATTTCGTCTGATTTTGATATAACTTTATCAGTAGTCAATATATATATATATATATATATACCGATTAGATACTTACCTTCCATACTTTATTTAGTAGTTATGATTAGATACACTTGACTCTGTGATTAGACACTTTTAGATGTAGTTTTTAATGCCGCTTTTCAGCTGATGGCACTCAAAAGTCGTCATATGGCTAAGGTTGAGATTTGGCTAAATTATATAGGCACAAATGGCTAACTGTTATCGCCTAATACGTTACAATAGTTTCAATTTTCCAAAATCAAATAATAACTTAAGTTTTAATCAATGGCTAAATTTTAGTTGCGATAATACAGTTAAAAACCATTTGCAAGATTTGCCAAGGTTTTTTTTCTGGGATTTCTACTCTTTGTAGGTGGAAATTAGGGGAAGGAGGGGTTCAGTTAGGTAGTGGTGGGTGTAGGGAGATTGAGTTTTGGATTTCCTGGTTGCCTGGCAAAGTGCGGGGGGTGGCATTATCATTGACGTGTGGATATCATCGCGTGTTGTGGTTGAATTTTTTTTTATTTTTGATTAACAGCACCTAATCGATACAATCGGAGCCTCTACCCCTCTTTGCCTACCCCCTCTCTTTAGTTTTCTACATATATATTCGTATAATACTCTGAAGTGGTTTCCCTATCTAAATGTACTTTTTTTTTTATATATTTTTTCTATTGCCCAAGTTAAGTTTTTGATTGCCAACGCGCTGCTGGCTCTTGTCTGACAGCTTATGAAATAGCTAGCCCCTTGATAGTATGTCCAACTACAGTAAACACTCTGCTATATTATACCTCTGTCTCTCAGTTTTTTTCTATACAATACAATCTTAAAGAAACGAGTCCCTCTAGATGGTTATATAATACTGTTTTAGAGTAGAGTATTAATTGTTGTATATACCCTAGAGCATAGTAGGTTAAAGCCAACTTTAATTTATGTGCTCGCTTTTGCGCACATTAATCGACCTTGCCCGACTATATATATATACTATATATATGTAGCTCCGATATCTTGAAATATTAGTCTTAAACTTGTTGCAAACCCACAATTAACTGCGGTTCAGCAACAAGGTTCTGTGGTACAATGTCTAAGGTTAGTCTATATGCAGTTGGTATATGATTTTATTTCATTTTTTTTTGTTTATACTTTAAAAAGTTATTTTTACTTTGGAACTCTCCTAATTTCCTCAGTTTTGACTCTAAAGCAAAGTGAAATAAGTTTGTCTTGTTCATTAGAGTCGCTTCCAGGTTCATTAACAGGTGTTATATACCTTTCTCTGGTATTATGTTTGCTTCTCGTTCCGGTTTTAAATCGATGTCGCGTCTCGTTTCGAGTCTTCTCAGTTTTCTTCTTGAATTGGATTCCCCTCTGACAAATGGCAATCACTGTGCTAAGTACAGTAAATTTTATTTTCAAAACTATCATAAAACATTTATAACCCTGTACTTTAGACATATCTAACTCAAAGATATATACTTGTACAATATAAATGTGTGTATACTTTTTCATAGAGCGCAAAAGCATCTTTAAGTTTGTCTGTTCTCAACAATTGTTTCAGTTGTTTGTACAGTGGTTTTTTTATGATGCATCTGCCTACCTACATATAAAACTGATATGCCCACATTACATAGATTTCTATGTAACCAACCTAAGCTATAAATATATACATATAGTACATATATATGGAGTTAGTTTGTGCGTTTCTCTTACTATAACTGAACTTTATTTGTGTGCTCTTTGCAGCACTTTAACGCCGTACACGCCCATTTTTTATATACATAACTACACATATATATTCAGGTATAATAAAATCTGGCATTTTGTCACTAAACACTGGCGGAATTTTGAAAACAAACCGCCAGGAGCCTTACTCAAGACACGCAAAACAATAAAATAAAAAATCTTTAGTTAAAAAATGAAGCGGAACCATAAAACTTTTATATGTGTGAGTGTAGTTTTTTTTTTATTTCCTCTTCTTTTTTTGTCTCCTTTCAATGATGTGTTTACCTGCACATACACACACATGTACATATGAATGTACACATGTACATGAACTAAGCCCAAAAAGATCTGCTGGACAAACTGATGTCATCCAAAATCGTTGCGTTTCTGCGGCGGCTGCTGCAAAAAAAATATAAGAAACATTTTTTTTTACCAAATTGCTTTTTTTTGCCACAAAACCTCAGCAAGGGGTTCAAACTCCTTTTTTGGCTGTTTTTTTTTTCGTTGTATATTTTACACGCACTGAAAAACTTGTTTCACATTTCTTTTAGTATTTTTTCTGTTAAATTTTTGCTGTTTTTGTTTTGTTTTATGATGTAAAAGGACACGGACGACATCTTTACCTGACAGTATTAGAGTTATTATAAATTGGAATCTAATGCTGCCCGGTAAGATGTGAACAGATGTCCTTGCAAGTTGCTTTGACTGCAAGTCATAATTTCCAACACATAATTATTATTATTTCTCTTAATTGTTTAATTTACGAGTCTTGGGTACAGACCTTACGCTGTTTAATAAGCATTTTTCTTATTCCTACCAAAAGCTCTCAAAATACGCGTGTGTTTCAGTATTGACTTTTTTCCATTCGACTCAAATCCCGTAATGTCCAGCCAATTCTTCAAACGCATATTTTGAGAGCTTTGACAAAATCTATTATTTGGAGGGAATAACAACACTGAACTAAATGTATGTATGTATGTAGTGTATGTATGTGTATGTAAATGTAAAATGTGATTATGTAGAAAATTAAATGTTTTATTTGCCGACTAAATTTACTATATTAAAAAAGCCACTGACTTATGAAACCGTCGCCGTATTTTAGTTAGTTTTTAATAGAGAAAATCGAAAGAGTGTGGGGAGTGTTTGTGTATATGTGTGTGTGTGTGCCTGTGTATGCGTTAGTTAAAAGCGTTTGCGTTTGTTTTTAACTTTGAGCTAACATTAAGCTTACTTTACGTTTCCAACCAAACGATACAAAACTAATAAACTAACGCACATACTTAATATAACGTATTATACTATATATATATATGTATATGTTAAGTATGTATTAGTATTAGTTCTTTTTGGATTTGTATTGCCGACGCCAACAGCAAACTTTAAAACTTTGTACCGGTGCGCGTGATGCTTAGCCGGAGGAACGTTAGGGAAAGCAACGCCTACCAGCCGCAACGTTTCTAAACTTTCAAATGCTCTACCATATGCATGAACATACAAATATACATATATATATATATTCATCTGTATGTATGTATTTATGTATAAACGTTGGCGCTTTTATTGTTGATATATTTATAATTGAATCGATGTTGGCGCCAGTTGCCCCGAGCACATCAGTAATACGATTTGTGCGGTTTGTCAACCACACACACAAACGATGTGTAATACATAATATATATACATATACATATATATATTTATATATAAATATACATTTATATATGTCTGTATATATAAATATGTATTAACTTTTAATTGAATCTTTAACATGACACTTTTTATCATTTATATAAATTCGCGTTGTGCTTTCAATCACCGGAAATAGGTATGCCCGCACGTTCATACTCATACACACACACACACATGCATACACAGAGTTAGAAAGAACAACACGAAAGGAACTACGGAGGCAGCGGTAACCGTCGCGATCAAGCACCAAATAAGAATTGAGAAACGAACGAGAAAAAAATACGTTGAGAAACAGGCGAACAAAATCTCACTATATATATATTTTTTTTAAATATTCTAACAGAGGCAACAGCAGTCAATGTTAATGTTAAACTCAACGTGGTGCTGTTAAACAACAGACACAACTATCGAACATTGTTGTAATCGAACCGAAACCTGTTAAGCTTAACATAATTGGCTTCTGTTAACAGCGGCAATAGAAATTTCTATACCAAAAAAAAAAAAAAAAGTGCGGCAGGCGTTAAATTTTTGATTTCTATAATAGACGATTAATAATGTATAAAAAATGTATATACACAATGAATGATGTCAAAAGTGATGCATACACACACATACATATATATATATTTATAAATACATTTATATACAGTGTAAGTGTTGGTGTGGAATATTATAAAAAGAGTTTTGTATATAGTCATGTATGCCATATAGCCGTCGGTCGGTCTGTATGTTTGTCTGACCATTGCTGATCTCAGAGGGACACACCAAATTTGGTGGCATACCCACAGATCCAGTTTATAGTCGCTCCCGCCAAAAATTATTTATATATAAAAATTTGTTAAATGCAATCACATTTCTTATGCTTTACGTCAGAATTATTGAAAGTTAAATGAAAGGTTTTCCCTTTAGTTTTTCTAATTAAAGCATAACTCCCTCAAGTAAAGCATTCTAAATATCCTATACAACATTTCAGTTTAATATTTTTAGATTAAATATTATTATTACCTGTTTACTTAACAGTTAACTCTTCTCAGTTTAACTTTACTCTTCTCTTCCTATAAATTCTGTTTTAGTTGTATGAATTGTTTGATGGAGAAATTCAAGTTAGGTTTATATTTATTTCACTTATATTGATTTAATATAATTTTTAGATTTTTATATATATTTTTTATATTATATTGATGATTTTTTTTAATTTTAATATATTAATTTCTATTAATATATTTTTTATTATATTTATGATATTTTTTTTAATTTTTGGTTTTTTTTGGAACACGTGCAAAGTGTCAAAGTCCGCGTTTCATTTCAAATCTGTATCAAATTTTTCTATATATATTTGTGTATATTTTTTTTCGGAAAATGTGTGAAACACGCCTCAGCGCATTGTCAAGGTGTTAAAATTCTATACACACACGCACACACACTTTAAAACTGTTTGGTTTTTAAGAGTTTCATATTATAATTTATATATTTTGCAATATATTTTTGACACGGTTTTTAGTGTTTTTTTTCTTGGTTTTTAGCAGCAAAACACAGACACATTTTTAATGTTCTTTTCTCAATGTTCCTTAAGGGCTTTTTATGTCCATGTCCTGTGCAGTTTGTGTTTATAAAGTTGTTGCAGTAGTTTGGGATTTGGAGCATCCTAGAAATTGTTGCTGTGGTAGTGAAGCGACTAAATGAGACTAAGTTGACTGCCTCGATTGTTGCACGTGGTATAAGTGTGGCATAGAGCGCACGTTCATGCCGCCAAGAACGTATATAAATTTTTTTTTTTTTGTTGATTTTATTATGTTGTAAATGTAATGTTTGCAGCTTAAAGTTGGTAATAAGTTTTCTGTAGCATCTTTATTCAACTCTCTCTCTTTTGCTTTCTGCCTATCTCTCGCTGTGTCCACCCGGGTGGCAACATGTAGCCAAAGTTGTTAAGTAAACTCAAGCGCGGAGCGAAAAGACGTCCAACAGCGCACGCGGCACACGATCAACTGTAACGGTAAAAAGCGAAACAAGTTTGATATAAGGTTTAACAGACGTTGACGTAGACAAGAAACTCTGTTACGACAAGCACCAACATGTTGCATTGTGCTTCTATGTGTGTGTGTGTGTGTGTGCATGCGTGTGTTCATGTTATTTTGCTTTCTGCTGTTATCCATAAAGTGTGGTGTGTGCTGCCGCTGCCGCTGCCGCTGCTGCTGCTGCTGCTGCTGCTGCTGTTAACGTGGTCTGCTGGTTTGACTCTCTATTAATAGAGAGTGAGAGAGCAGGTTCTACACTTTCCCTCTCCCTCTCGCTCTCTCTCTCTCTAACTCTCTGTTTTGCTTTTTCTCTTTCACTGTGTTTGCCTCTCGCTCTGCTGCTGTATGTATTAGTTAGTAAGTACGTTTTATTTGTTGTCGCATTTCTATTAGCTTGACATTTCGTACGCTGCGCTGTGTTATTGCTGTTGCTTGCAACTAAAGCGCCATCTCGTTTTAACTTCAAATTTAGCTGCCGCTTGCTGCCAGCGCTGTAGCTGTCTTACTCGCAACAAACATGTTGCAACCGCATGGTTTTTTGGTTTTATGTTCGATCGTTGTACATAGTACAATTTGTCTTACAACGTTATGCCACTGGTTACGTTACAATTATGTATGATATGTGTGTGTGCGTGTGCGCGTGTGTGTGTGTGTGTGTGTGTGTGTGTGTGTGTGTGTGTGTGTGTGTGTGTGTGCGTTGTGCTTCTATATTATACGTATAATTTACTTAAAGTACTTTAATGAGCTTATTTATTTTATTTTAATTATATATCTTAACACCTTATAATATTAATTTATTATGGGTTAATTGTTTTTTTTATTATAATTTTTATTTAATTAAAAATATATTTTTTAAATTAAAACAATTTTTTTAAATAGTAAATTTTTTAAATTATTTTTTGATATTTTTTATTTTTTGATATTCTATAATTTTTTTTTAATTTAACATATATAATTTTAGTTTAGTTTTATTTTCAGGTTCTTAAAAATCCAGTCAAAATCAGGGTAATTGAACTTTTAGAAAGAACATGAAATGAAAACAACGGAAGAGCTTTTAAATTTAAAGAATTTGTGTTTTTTTTTTTTTTAGAGGTTTTTTCGGTTTTTTTGTTTGGTTTTTTTTTGGTTTATATTCCAATTCGCAGCGCTCCTCAGCTGTCCGTTTTTGGACATGTTCACTCAATTAATAAGAGCAGAAAGATTTTTGCGCTCGTTTCGACTTGCACCCTACAAAGAAGGCAAAGTACCTAAGAAGGATCAGCTTTTTGTACCTATATAGTATCCTTATATGTTATACTTATATGTAATGCATATTGTATACATATGTATGTTTGTCTCTCCATTTGTCTGTCTATCTGTCTGACTCTCCGTTGCTCTAGAATTTTCTTTAGGTTAAAAAACTGAGACCAGTTTTCATTCGGCTGGACTTGGTAGGGTCTCACACTGTCAACACAAGCCTAAGCTCACACAAGATTTTTGGGTTTTACTAAAGCTTTTTGTGTTGTTCTTGTTGTTGTTGTTGTTGCTGTGTATGTTGTTGTTACCGCCT
This sequence comes from Zygothrica quintamaculata, assembly GCA_037044455.1. Taxonomy (NCBI): domain Eukaryota; kingdom Metazoa; phylum Arthropoda; class Insecta; order Diptera; family Drosophilidae; genus Zygothrica; species Zygothrica quintamaculata. The sequence goes on along the minus strand of JBAMBS010001722.1, from coordinate 44,350 downwards.
TTTGGGCAGAGAGATCATTGTCAGGTCCGGTTTTTTTTTCTGCTTTTATAAAAGAGACGCGTCTCATGTAGTTTTTAAATTTCAATTTTTCGCTTAACTCATTTTTTTTTTTTGGGTTAAAGGACCACAGAGTTCCACGGGCCCCTACACATCACTTCGAACCTGCCCCCCCCCCCCCTTGCTTGTGCCAGGCATATGCAATCTGTTAAGATGCCTGCTGTATTTTACCTTCTTGCAACTAATTAAAAATTTGTATGTACATAGGAAATATCATTCTTGATCCTTAAGGATTCTAATAATATGCTTATTATGTTGTTTTAACTCTTATCATTAACTATTGCCAATGAAAGGTTTTTTATTTGTATTTGAAATTTATTGAAAGTTCAAATGAAAATGATCTAAAACTCTTTCACTCCTAGGAAAATGCCCAGAAACTAGACGGAATGGAAGAATCTTAGATCATTTTTCTTTTTTTTTTTTTTTGGTTTTGATACAATTTTCCACTTAAAAGTGTTTCAATTCTTATTGAGAGACTCCTTCTCACGTTGACGCTCCTCACGCTGACGCTCCTCACGTTCACGCTGCTCACGTTGACGCTCCTCACGCTGACGTTTACGCTCCTCACGCTGACGTTTACGCTCCTCACGCTGACGTTTACGCTCGTCTTCAATCTCACGCTGGATGCTATCTATTCTCTGCTTCTCTGATACACACATCTTATATCCAACGCATATCCAGCAACAATTGGGGTATTCAATTGATGTTGAAACACCATCGGTCAGGCACTTCTGATACGTAACTGGTACCTGGCAACTTTAAATATATCCTATGGAATGTACATATATACACATATATATATGCATATGTCTACTTACTAATAGATAAAAGCATCACCCTTTAAATTGTTGCACACAATAATGCCACATACATTTGGATCCTTATGGCTTATGCCAACTTCAAATTCTTCTCCTTCAGGTGATATACAGCCAGACGCTAAATGTGTAAATATATATATATATATATCTGTCAATATATAAATATATATATATATATATATCTGTTGTGTATACCTGTTACATTTAATTTTATATAATGCACTAATGCTCTCGCATATGACACAGCTCCAATGAGCATTATTAAAATGCAAGAAAAGTTTTTCATTTTTTTCTTAATTTTTTTTTCAAATATTTTTTACTAATTTTTTTTTTGATTTTTTTTTTTATTGTTTATTTATTATTTATTATTAATATTTTTTATTATGTATTTTTTTTGTTTTTATTTTTTGTTCACGGTTTTTAGTTGTGGCAAAAGAAGAAGCTCAATCAATGCATTTACTTTAACTGAATTATCTTTAGTTTTGCATTGAGTTTATATAGAAGCTGTAAAATTGTAAGTAGATATTAAGCTAACTGATGTAACAGTTGCAGTAACATTTATTTTCCACTGAAGTTTTGAATGTAATTCAACTTAATTTAATGATTTAATTGATTTTAATTTCAACTTAAACTAAATATAACATGATAGCAATTGCATCTTAAACTAAAATGATTTTAGGCATAAAGAAAGGAGATATTATTATATATTACACAATAGAAAAATATATCTATATATATATATATATATATATATATGTTAATATGATATATTATTTTCTAGTTTCTGGGTCTGGCTTTGCACATGCGATATAGTTAACACACTTCCAGCAGCATTCGGGGAAATCTACATTTGTTAAAACTCCAGTGCTCTTACAGTTCTCAAATGCAGCTGGACGCTGGCAACTATATATGATTTGATATGATATATGTATATATATAAATACATTTTTTTCTTCTCTAACTTACTAATGTATCAAAGAATCGCCGTCTTTGTTTTGGCATACAAAAACACCGCATACTTTTGGATCATTTGCAGTTTTTCCAACTTCTATTTCGATTCCGTCAGGGGTTTTACATCCATTATCTAAACACAGCCATATATTGACATATATATATATTTCATATATTTGATTCTATATATAATATTATTTACCTGTTTTTTCTAACTTCATATAATGCACCAACGCTCTAGTACATACCACAGCTTCCAACAGGATAATTAGAGTCAAACAAAAGTTTTTCATTCTGTTTCCTTTTTTCTTTATTGGCTTTTTATTAGAATTCTTTTTTTTATAACTGAATTTCCATGCATGGAATCACAACAACTGAATTGCCTTACGCTATGCATTTGCATTTTATACACAGGTGCATTAATGCTAGGAATCTGTTGCAACACTTGCTGCATATACTTTCCTATGAAAATTCAACTTAAACCCCTTAAAATCCTATTGAAACTACCATGTAAACCATATCAATGATAACGAAACGTTGCATGGTTGCAAGCTGCTGTTGCAACTATACAGCCATACAGAAATTTCAATATAAAAATGGGCTCTAAATATGAGCTATAAGTATAGGTATCTTTGAACTGTTATACACTTAAGATTTTAGGCATAAATATAGGTAAATATATATCTACATATATATAGCTGTAATTATGTATATATATTATATAGTATGATATTATGTTTGTTGTACACATTTGATATAGTTAACACATTTCCAGCAGCATTCGGGGAAAGCTATTGTTGTTAAAACGCCAGTGTTCGGACAGTTCTCAAACATAACTGTACGCTCGCAACTATATGATATGATATAATATATAATATATTATAGTCATAAATATATTATTATATATATATATATATATTGTTGTTCTATAACTTACTAATGTATCAAAGAGTCGCCTTGTTTGTTTTGGCATACAAATTCGCCGCATACTTTTGGATCCTTTGCACTTTCGCCAACAGCTATTTCGATTCCGTCAGGGGTTTTACAACCTTTGTCTAAACACAAACACATCCATATAAATATATTTGATTCAATATATATAATCTATTATACCTGTTTTTTCTAACTGCATATAATGTACTAATGCTCTAGTACATATTATAGCTTCGAAAAGGATAATCAAAGTCCAACAAGTACTTTTCATTGTGTTTTTTCTATATTTCATTATAACGTTATATCTGAATTTCCATGCATGGAATCACAACAACTGAAATGCCTTACGCTATGCATTTGCATTTTATATACAGTTGTATTAGGATAAGGAATCTGCTGCAAGACGTTTTGCATTTATTTTCCAATGAAAAATTCTACTGCAACCCCAACGATCTTATTGAAACTTTATATATATCAAAGATAAGGAAACGATGCATTATTTCAAGTAATTATAGCAACAGTACATTTATAATGAAATATTAGGTATAATAAAGATGTTATTATTAAAGGTATTTCTTAAGCATTAATATATAAATTTATATATAAATAGATAGAAATATAGGTATAAATATAGGCATAAATTCAGGTATAAATATACTTATAGATTTATCTATAAATATATATACATATAATTAGGTATAATTGCTATCTGAAGTCTAATTTGATATAAAAATAAGACTCTTAATGAAAATATAGGTCTAACTTTAGGCATACAAGTAGGTATAAGTTCAGATACATATATATGCCTGAACAGAGATATAGCCTAGAATATATCTACATATATATGCAGTGGTTAAAATGTAGGCATAAATCAATGCAACTTGCAAGAATTAATAAAACTAGCTGTAAGTTCTCTTAGTATATATACACATATGAATTTATATATATATATTTGTATAGGTACAAAGTTGAATGTAGATTGAAATAGCATAAATAAGTTAAAACTTTAGTAGTATCTTCGATTATAATTTCGGCTCTGTCTTTGACGTAGTCTTCGCTGGGTACCGGCGGAAGACGATGCCTTTTGCTTGGCCTCAACTGCTGCACAGGCCGCTCTGTAGGCAGCTTGTTTGGTCTTCTCGTAATCCTCTCGAGCATTGTTCAGTTGCTTTTGCAGGCTGGCCATACGATTTTTAGCTGCCTCCAGCAGTTGCACCTTAACGGCCATTTCTTGTTGTGAGCCCAAGGCAACAGTTTGTATGACAGCGAGATTATCCTTAACAGTTTTTTGTAGATCCGTTAACGTTTCGTATTGAGTAGTTGCAGCACGTGCCGCGTCAATGGCTGAATTCATATTGCTTTCCGTATTCTGTAGGGAGCTGGATTCCTCTTCGACTACGGCATGTGCCTCATTCAATTCCTGTTCCAATTGTTGCACAATCATTTGCTTGCCCGTTAGCGCTGCTTCAGCTGCTTTGGCCGATTGGAAGGCTTTCTCGGCCAGCTCCTGTTTAATGTGCTGTGCAGCCAATTGTCCTGCTGCATGCTGCGCCTCATTGGCTGCCTTTGCGTCCTGTGCTGCTTTTATGGCAATACTCGAGGACTTTTGCTTTGGATCACCTTGTTGTATTACCTGTTTAACATCACATTTCTTTTCAACTTGATCACAATTTTGTCCTCTTCTGGTTGCATCCTGATTACCAGTTGCACCCACACCGAAATCAGACACACCCACATTTCCAGTAGGTTGCGTCAAACGACTTTGCCTCTTAACTTCCATTACATTTGCCCCAGTATCTATGGCCGCAAAATCATCATATATATTATGTGGCAATATCATGCGTTTCTTGTGACGTCTCTAAATGGAAATGGCCAATGCAAAGAACAAAACAACAAACATAGCTAAAACAATGCTATCTCTTACCTTAATAAGACGATAGCCTGTAACATCCATATTTGGTAACAAAAAGGTCAGGAAACCAGCGATAAATAGCCAAATGAACACGCTTCGTATTCGCATTAAGAAATATATATAAAACGATTCTCATTGTCGTAAATTGTATTTAGTTTTTTTTTTTTGACAGGATTTACTAAATGATCACAGTTGCTATGATTATACTATTACTTCAATCAATCAATCACTTCAACCTCTTATTCAGTTTAATTCTCATATAATCAATCATTACAATTTATATAGTTTGTCTGTCCTTTCCATTTCCAAATATCGTTCTATTCTATAGATTGTAGAGTGAAATATGGAAAAATTTCAATATGTATAATTTTCTTTATATTTTTAATCATATTTTTTTAAAGGAAAAAAATATGGTTTTTTTTATTTTTATTTTAACAATTATTTATTTTATTAATTATTTTTTTTTTATTATTATTATTATTTTATTATTATTATTGTTATTTTATTATTATTATTATTATTTTATTATATAAATTTATTTGTTTTTATTATTTTATTTTATTACTCTTTTATATTTATTATTTTTTTTAATTTTATTTTATAATTTTTTTTATTATTTTTTATTATTATTATTTATTTTTATTTTTACTATTTTTATTATTATTAATATTTTTTTTTCAATGTAAAATTTTTTGTAATGAGGCTTCGCATTGGGCTAAGGGAGAAGGCTAAAAAAGTACAGATAATTCGATCAAGTCTTTACGTATTAGAGTTGTACATTAGCAAAGTGTTTACTGTACTATTAACATGCACTATTTGTGTTGAAAGCACAAAATAAACTACAGCAAAATGTGACTCAATAAAGGAATCGTTTGGGTTTGTCACTTGCTGATACAAAAGGGAAAATTGTTTATTGTTTATTGTTTATAGTACAATATATGAGAACTGTATACAAACAGTGTAAAAGTACTCATACAATAGTATCGATACTGCATATAAATATAAAAAGCAAATGTAATACTGCTTAAATATCAGTTAAGAAGTTTGTTGCAACATTTAAAGTTGTACTTTAAGTGGAGCGAGAGAAAGAGGAATGAGTAGTTTTTGTGAAGGATGCGTTATCCTGATTGGTTTGCTCTTTTGTGCCAGTGCATTGGTGGACTTTCAATCATTTGAAAAGGGAGGTAAACTATATATATATATAAACGTTATATATATATATTGTTTTATATATAAACTGTTTGTTTTGTGTCTCAGCGGATGGCTGCAAGTATGGTGATGCTGAACTTAAGGTGGGAGAGTCAACACAGGATACTAAAACTTGTGGCTTAGCTGTGTGTTTGGATACTAATGGCAGCGGTATAATATATTTGTATGTATTTGTATACATGTATATATATATAAATATTAATATATATATTTATATTCATATCCTAGTTGCCAGCAAACAGTTGGCTTCGAGCGTTGCGAAAACGATAGCGTCAATACAGAAGGAGATTTTCCGGACTGTTGCTGGCAGTGCATGTTGTGTGTGGATTGCACGAAAACATGAACAATACCAACAATAATTTAAGCATATATACATAGTATACAGTATTTTTAGTATACTAAATGTTGCCTATAAACTTTGCTTTCTTTTTTATCCATTTTTAAATTTCTTGTCAAGTTTTTCTTTTTGTGTTTAAATTTGCTTTAGAAGCAAAGTTAGAACTAACGCTTGTCTCTATCTTAACTGCACTTAGGTGTGTGTAGAGTGTGTGTATAGTATGTGTGAGTGTGTTTGTATTTGCTTGCAGCACCTCAACATTCCATTTGCGTCTCATTTGCTGTCTAGTCGCCGCCTGTCTGTCTCTTTGTCTGTCCGTCACACTGTCTATCTGTCTGTCTGTACGTCTGTCTGTCTATTTGTCTGTTTGTCTATTTGGGTGTATGTCTGTCTAGCTGTCTGCCTCTATCTGTGTCTGTCTAAGTGTCTTTGTATCTTATAGATACACAGCGCAACATTCTAAAGTGTCTACAAGTGATGAGCACGGCATTTAGTTGCAATTTTCAGTTTCACTTTGCGACGACGTCGACGTCGCTGACAAAGAACCAAAAGCACAAAATAAAACAAAATACAAATAAATACATACATACACACGTATATGCATAATACATATATATCTCTATTATATATATATATATATATATATATAGTTGAATTGCTATAAAAATGTGAACTATGCTTCATTTTAATGCTAAAAGCGTGAAAAACTTTATAGTATACAAAATAGTCGAAGACGCCTCACACAAACACACAAACTGACAAACAGACATTGCAACAATTGGACAGACAACCATAAAATTATAGTCTCAGTTGGCGTATATATATATATATATATATATATTTCCATACAGTAAAAGCTCACAAATTGCGAAAATTCAAAAATTTGTTGAACATTTTTAGTAAATAAATTCCATAAAATGCAGTCCAATTATAGCTATACTAAACTTAATTTATATTTTAAAAATATACCATAAATTAACTACATAATATATAGAAATATTTATTTATAACTAGAGCTATATATATTGCTCACTACAGTACACACCGCCTGGCGTGTACAAACGTTTATATAAGGCGCAGTAAACCGCAGGTCAAGTTATATGCATGCACTTTAAGGACTTAGTAAGCTCAGTTAAAGTGAAGTAAATTTACTGTAAATATATACCATTTTTTACTATAATTATTAGGCATGAAAAAAGCATATTTTGTAGGTGCCACGCCTACAGAAATTTTCGCTTTTTTAAGCAAAAACCTACAGCAATTCAAAGGGCGCACACTTATAAAGAATTTCTTATATTAAAAACTGCAGCTTACTGCAACTTTGAGGCTAATTTTAAGCCGCATTTAATTAACCAAATGTAAAGTTGTCTAAGAAGTATTTTAACTAACTGAATTTAACTTACTGATGGCTTTTAGCAAAATCCAATTGGACTTTTACCCTGCCAATTGGAGCTAAGCAAAGCCAAACATTTTATACATCACTTTTCCACGCTTAATTTCAAGTTAATTTAAATTAATAAGGACAACTAGAAGCTTTTCCAAATTATAATTAATAATTAAGTATGAAGTAAATTGGATGATTTTGAAATAGTTCTGTTAACATTTTGTAAAACATTTTCAATATTTTTATTTAGTTTTTGGAGGCAAAGTTCAAGAATTTTTTTTTATTCATGCGTTAGGAACATGAACATTGTCTGTGCGAGGTTAAAGGCTAAAAAACAGCCTGATAACTATATAGTATCAATAGTATAGTCAATGTAATTACAGTAATACACAGTGAATACTCATAATATTCACTCTTAAGTATTCATAAAGACTCATCATGCCATGTCAAACTGTGTCAAAATCCTATAAAAATTTCTGATTGCATTAAATAATCAGCTTGATAACCTCAAAGTTGTACAACATGTTGGTTGCCAGTTGCTGGTGGCGCTGTGTTATATATGTGATGTGTGTGTGTGTGCGTGTGTGTGTGTGTGTGTGGCAGTGGCCAGTGGGTCACCACAACAAAAATATTTTTGTTGCTGCCACACACAAAAAAAACAAAATACAAACTAAAACTTAATTTAAAGCTGACATTTGATGTTTAAAACTTAAACTGATAAGCAGTCAGTGGCAGCTACAGTCTTGACTCGCTAAAGTGCACCTATTACAATCTTAAGTGCAACTATTGCTATTATACTTGCAACATGCCACTAATTGCTGAGCATATGTAGACTTCCTATGAGCATTTTTCTATTGCTCTTCTTGTGGTACATGTTCAGAGTGTTTACTGTATTTGAAATATATAGAAATATATTTATTTTTAATGCCCTATTAAAATAGAATTCTCAAAATGCGATTGCGACGCGCCGCAACAACAAACATTAAAAATTCATTTTGTTTCTTATCAACAAAACACTCTACCATATGCATACGACAACCAGCAGCAACAACAACAACAACAACAACAACCAGCAGCAGCAACAACAACAACTAAAACCAGCAACATTTTGATAAGCTAAAGTAAAAACTGTTTATGACAAGCACATTTGCTTTGGTTTTGTGTCAAAGTTCAAATTTAATATTTGATTTTCGTTTTTTTTTTCATTTGAAATTAGATTTTTAAAATGAATATAAATATATATATACACTAAGTATATATATTATATGCTATAATCATTAGTATATAACTGTCTTATCAGTGGGTCAATTTTGAAATTGAACTCAAAAAAATAGCTCTTAAAATGGAACGACAAAAAACTCCCTGGAGGCGGGGCAACATTTAAAAATTTTCGAATTGAATTTATAATGGAATGTTGCTTGTGCCACGATAAGCTAAAGTTGTTTCAGGAATGAGATATATATATGTGAGTTATATTTAGTGCATTTGGTATAGAGATGCATTGATTTAAGTGCAACAAGTTGCAGCAGCAACCACTGGCAGGCAGTCCAGTTATGTGTGGCAGCCGCATTTAAATTGAACCAAAAACTGTTGCCTTTGGGGCTATCAACTGCAACACGTCACGTAACGGGCAACGTTCAACTGACAAGCGGCAAATAAGCAATGCAAAAGAAGCAGAGCAACAGCTTATATATATATATATATATATATATATACTATATACTATATATATGTATATATGTATAGTTGATAGCAGCATTGAGATGTGCTGTGCTGCTTTTAATTGCAAGTTATCTTTATAAATAGAAAACATGACGTGGTGACTCCAAGGAGCAGCAGCAGCAGCAGCAGCAGCAGCAGCAGCAGGGCATAAAGGAGCTACAGTTCGATTTATGCATGGACAGCACACACACACACACACACGCACGCATACAGACGCATACTCACACACAAAGACTAACGAGCAATGCATAAATCAATGGCAGGGTTGGGGTAGGGTACAACAACAAACTAGAAGAAACCACAAACCAAAGACTGAAGACGCACACCAGAAGCCAATGCGAAAAGCAAAAAGTATTAGAAAGAGACAGAAACAGAGAGAAACAGCAAAGAAAAAAAATGAACTGGCACTGGCCATAAATGAGTAATTGCTGACGTTGCCGTTACCAAGAGCATGGTTGGGAACAGTAGGTACTGCACAACACATTAGGAGGTAGGCGGGCGGGAGGGAACGGTTGTGCAAGTTTGAAGTCTGGTTCCGTTTTTAGCGGAGACAACAACCCATAAATGTGCGCGCCTAGACAAATACCGAAAGCAAATAAACAAATAAAGACAAAGTAGAAGCAGCTGCCTGTTGGATCAATGTTGCAGAGAGTGAGAGGGGAGGAGTGGTAAGGTATACTTAGTGACCATACCGGGCATTGGCATTCAATTACAATTACAACAGCCCCCATGCCGATAGCATTAGGTTTAACTCTTTTTCTTAACTCAACGCAACTCAACTCGACCTCGACTTCTGTTGAAGAGAAAAAAAAAGTCTTGGAGAAGTTTTCTTGTTCTGGTTTGAAGTCTTTGGGCTTGGCTTTTTGGTATTGCCTGCTGCTTCCAGGTAACTTCTCTCTAACGGTATGTTATAATACTTGTTTACCATCAATACCAATACCAATACCAATAGCAATAGATATCTATAACTGCAGCTACAACAATTTTCAATACCATTTTCAATTTCCATCTTCAACTGCAACTTCAGCTTCAACTTCAACTACAACTCCTTTTTTTTTATTTTTATTTCTATTTGTATCTTCTGCTGTGTCTGTTGACAAAGTCACTTTGGGTACATGTCTCGCTGGGTACATGGTACGCCTTGTGGTACAACCTGAAGTACAACAAAAATAGTAATTTTACTCGCTTCATTGGCATTGGTAGCTCGTCAACAACAACAGCAGCAGCAGCAACTGCAGCTGGCAGAGTGAAGCCTATAAAGCGTGGCAATAGGCATTTGTTACCGGGTTTTGCTTTCTTGGCCATAAAGAGGCTGAATGACTAAACGTTTAATACACATTCATACACATACACACACACACACTCACACACGCATATTCATAGTTGTTCAAGTGAATAGAAGCACTTCTTGTTGCACGTTGTTTGACTTGCTCTAGACTGCTGCATGTTGTTGCGGGCGTGGCTGCAGCCCATATAGAAATTCTGCTCATGGATGTTACGTTATGTCTAAAGAATGTCAAATCACATGACACAAGCAACAGTAATAACAACAACCACCGCAACAACAACAACAACAACAACCTGCAACATAAACGCGTTTCTTGCATTTTATAACACAAATAAAAATATGTCTTAATTTGATAGGAAATTGGCTCAGAAATTGTACAAGAGTTGGTCAAAACGTTGTACAAATGCAAAGCTATTGTTGTTGTTGTTCTTGCTGCACTTTTGTGTGTGTATGTATATATGTGAGTGTGTGTGCGAGTATTGCACATTTGAGTGAAAGATACAAAATTACACGCAATGTGCAACATTTATGCGAGACGCGACAATAATATTTCTATGGCAGAAACTTCACACTTAATGTATTTTGAAGAAGAAGAGAAATAGATAGACAGAGACAGAGAGGGAAAGAAAACAAAAAGAAACAAAAACAAAACCTTCAAAGTAGTTGCACATGTTGCCAAAGGCAACCCAAATTATTGTTGGCCGAGCAGAGCGGCAGCAGACGACGACGACGATGGCGACTAGTCAATGCTTTAAGGAATATGGCAGAAAATAATTAAAACATATTTAAAAATAGTTTGCCATATGGATGACGACGACAACAACAACAACAACAACAACAACAACAACAACAACAACAACAACAACAACAACAACAACAACAACAACAACAACAACAACGATATGGCACGGCTGTGTTATGTGTGTTGTTTGTTGTCTGTTGTCTGTTGGTTGTTGGTTGTTAGTTGTTGGTGACGTGGCTGGTCAGTCCCCAAGAACAGCAACAACAAACAACAAGTAAAAGCATTTTGTCTGGCCAAAAACAAAACTCAGACGCCAACGCCAACGCCTGCGTCAGCGCCAGCGCTAAGCAACGTCTGTGCATTGACCGTGCCACATACAGATACAGATACATAGTTAGAGATGCATAGATACAAAGTACATAGTTAGATATAGATACATATACATATTTATATAGATACAGATATATTTATATCTCTATTCAATCGTCCTTTCATTGCTGCCTTTTGGTTGAGTTTCAATCAATAGAAATTGGCATAAAAAAGTAAATAAAATGACAAGTAAAAATAGTAAATAGAAAAATTTGCAAGTTAAAAACAATTTTCGTATCTCTTTTTTTATTATATTCCTTCTCTTCTCTCTGTTAGCAGCTAAAAATACAAATTTTTTTATAGTTGGAAAAACTGCGCCAGGCAGGCGCTAATGTTCTTCTTTTAGTTTTTGTTAGTTGCTTACTAAAAGTGCCTAAAAAGTATCTGCCAGCCGCTGGCAGCCAGGCTGTGTATCTGTTAGATGCTGCAAATTTATTTTCGTCATAATACCCTACAACCATTAAAGTTTAACACAAATATCTAGGGTATATTAGTTGATATAGAAGTGTTATTAAAAGTGCCTTTTTATACACTTTCTGTTCCACTTTTATTCACTCTTCTCTCTTATTATCCATATACTCCGCAATTTAGTTTAGTTTATCTGCTGTAGGGTATCTGTAGTTCGTCTATGCCATATGTTATAGACTCATTCCATTTTGTTGTAGTTGGTTTAGGTTTGCGCGTGCGAAAATTTTACAAATGAAAATTGTAATATTTTCGACAGATAACAAATTTGTCTTGTCTTTTAGTTGTTTCTTAGCCCTTTTTCTACTATTTCTCTTAGCCAGTTTCTATTAAGTTATTTTTCGTAATTTTATTTAATGCAAATATTACAACTTTGTTTAACTATAAATTAAGCTTAATTAGTGTTTATGTTTTATATAATTTTTTTTTCTATAATTCAGTAATCATTTCTCTATAATTTCTAATTCAAAGCAAGTGAAAAGCTGCTGCTAAGTTCAATCAATCAATCAATAAGTTAGCTACCTGCATTATTCATTAGTTTTATGCAATGCAGTCCACAGAAGAATCTCAGACAGAAGACGCTTCTACAGCTGTAGATTGCTAACGATTGCTTTAACTTGCTGCAAATTAATTTTAAGCACTTTTGCTGCTGGCGCCGTTCACTCAATTTCCCCTTGTATCTTTTTATTCTTTATCCCCACATACACACACACACATACACAGTTGATCTCCTTTATATATATATGTGTGTGTGCGTGTGTATAATTGTAATGGCAAATAAATTACTTGGCGCAGAATTACAAATCGTTGCGATTAGCAATTAAAATTGCAAAAACAAAAGCAACAAACAAAAAGACATCGATTCATATGAGCTGCTCGACTGCTACTTGGCACACTCAGCACATGGTCTCTCTCTCTCTCTCTCTCTCTCTCTCTCTCTCTCTCTCTTTCTCTCTCTCTGTGTTTCTCTTTCGCTCTTTTTCTCTGTCTCCAGTTCTCTGTATTGAGTTAATCTCTTAATTACTTGAAACTTACAGTTGCAGTCAACAACTCAGTCGCAGTCGCCGTTGCAGTTGCTGTCGCTGCCAGCGTCAACAGGTGCGCACTTATTAACTCATTAAATAAAAATTACAGTTCGATTTGCGTTTAGTTTGCTGAAAAGCATTTCAATTGCTGCGACACTCGCACATTTGCAACTCTTTTAAATTTTGCAATGCGTGTCAATTGCTGCAATTTGTACCAACACATTAAGCACACACATACACACGCACAGCTGTACCACCAATTGATTAGGGTGTTTCAAGTTTTCAATAAGATAAATTTATAGAAAAGCCATAAAGAGTGATGGATTGCAGCCACAGCTGTGCCACAACGTGTATCTGCAGTTCTTTTCAAATTGTACCCACAGTTGTACCCATAGCTGTACCTACACATGTACACACTTTTGTACCTAAAGTTGTACCACAACCTAGTCAATGCATCATATTTAAATAGTAATAAATTTGCAATAATTTTAATAGAAAGCAGTTTAGTGATAACCAAATGTACCCATACTTGTACCCAAAGTTGTACCTAAAGTAGTATATGCATCCCTGGTACCCAACAGTGTGTACCAAACACATCCAGAGGCTGGTAATAAAGGATAACCAATATCTGAGAATTAGCTCAAAGTCGTTTATCTTTTTTTTCTGTTCTTTCTCCTGTTTTATGGGTTATAATTATTTTGATACCTTTGTTTTATAATTAAAAGTGAATTAATCATAATTATTTATTATTAAATTGTTATTCATATTTATATATATCTATACATATATCTATATATATTATTGCTGAGTCGCCCTAGTTTAAATATTTACAGCGTTTCTTGGCAAATGCAAATTGAATTTGTTAAATGATTTTTTTTTCGTTTTTGTTTTCTTTTTTGTTGGCAAATCTTGAAACTTGTTTTGCGTGAGTTTGCAATTAACGTTGTTCGCTTGTATATCCATCTATCATAATTTTATTTAGTTAATTATAATTCTAACCTATGTACTTGTATTTACAACTTGTCCATATATCTGTGTATCTATGTGTGTGTGTGAGAGTGATAGTATATGTGTGGATATCTTAATGCTTGTCTGCTTCGTGTTAAAGATGCCATTAAGATACGTAACGCAGATACTGCGTTGACATAAAGTTGTTGTCAGCTAATGAGAAGGTTAAAAAAACTCAAACAGACATATGCCAATTGGCTTCCTAGTAATAGCAACTAACTAAAATTATAATATTTATACTAATTTTGTGCTGAAACCTGTATAAAATACACAAAATTTTAAGCTGTAACTGAACAGAAACTGCATGCTGAAGTTAGTATCTATTTATAGTTGCTGTCTAGAGTTTATCCAAAAAAACCAGATGGAAATCGAAACTAGTAACTCTTGACTAAATAATAATTGATAACTAAGTCGAACTATTGACTGCTTGCGTTTTTTATAATAATTTTCTGTATGCTTTCAATAACCATACAAATTGCTGCCTCGATTTATCTACACAACTTTTGCTGCAACTTTATCAACTTTTAACAGTTATTATTAATGTATTTTTTTTTATTATTATATTTTTTATAAAAACTACAATTAAAACTCTTGTAAATTACATTTTTTTTATTAAGTTTAAAGTCACAAATCAATGCCTAGATTTTATATGAAAACTGCACCAATTATTTCGACGTGCGCGCAAAACGAGCTGCAACTTCCGCAAAGCAATTTACACAAGAAAATGGAAAACGTTTTGACTTAAGCATGCAGAAAATGAAATCAAAATAAAAATGACAATAAAAAAATATTTTAAAAAAATATACAAAAAAAAAACATTCCTTAAAAAGGCAATTCAGATTTTCCCACCGCATTCTCAGACAAGCAAAAAAAAAAAGAAAAAGAAAATAAGTGTAATCCAATTAAATAAGTAAACGCAAACCCAAGTGACGGCGTCGGTTATGTGATACACTTGCCATATATATATACTACACACATACACATATATATATAGTTATATGTAGTAGGAAATATGCTTGTATCAGCTGATTCTATTTAGAATTATTGAATGAAAGAGCGAGTGTTGTGTGTACGAGTGTGCGAGTGTGTGTGGAACTTGATCTCATATTTTGTGTTTAATTTCTTCACTTGAAAGTTGTCCATTGTATGCCAATTGAGTCATCGCGGGATTAGCCATATCCATAGCCTACATATACCCCAAAGTAAGCGTACCAGTAACAGTACAACTACCACTACCAGTGCCAGTACCAGTACCAGATTACTAAAGTACCATAATGCCAGTGTCAAGTAAACTCACAGATCACAAATAAATAAAAAAAAAATCTGCCTTAGCGATAATAAATAACAAAAGCTTTGAGGCACGGTTATTGGATATGAAGCGGATCAGAGCAGTAACTTTAACGGATATACAATATGTACATATATCTATATATATATATATATATATATGTATATGTATGTATATTGTACATGTTGAATGTTTCTCATAATAAAGCACATTATGATGATATCTGGTGGCAAACCAGAAACATAACCAGAACTTAAACTTCTTCTCTACAAGCGGAATATATAAAATGGATTTATCAGCGCTTTTTGTTTTATTATACAAATATATATAATAATATTATTATATACTTATACTTATACAACAAAAACCTTAACTCAAAAATACTTTGAAGCACACTTAAGATTAGATAACAGCCACAAAGTCTTGCTTGAAACTTGCCCCTAAAAAGGAAATAACTCAAATTTTTGGTACATACGAAATGTACAATATAAATTTAAGCTTATATCTTTTATACCTTCAGTAGATATATAGGGTACAAGAGGTTATACTGATCTTTTGCTTTGTTCTTAAGTTCATATAAAGTAAATATATTTAGGTACAATATTGCAATGAGTTGCATGTGTTTTACTAGTGTACCATTGCTGTTCATAAAATCTAATTCGAATATTTAAATGCTGCTTCACACTTTAGGGTACTATCGGGTGGCTAAGTAATCCCTATTTGCCTTCTGGCATCTTTTGAAGTGTATGCGGCATATTGATGTTTGACAGATGTCAGCTCCTTTAGCATTTCCTGTCCTTTCTTTTTAGGGCTTAAGTGTAAGAGAGTAGATAGAATGTATATATTCATAATGACATCTTGACTAATGCGTCTTTTGTTCTTTAACCCGTAGGTGTTGGCTTAGACACAACAATATGATAATGTTGATGACGTTCTGACAGCACAAATGAGAGCCACCTACAAAGTGCATACAAATATATATGTATATATAAAATTATATATATAAATATATAAATACTCAAACAGGCGACAAACAATAACAACAACAACAACAACAATGAAACAAACAAACAAATGAACAAATATTTGCTCTAACGGCAGGAGAAGCAACAGCAGCAGCAGCAACAGCAGCAGCAACAGCAAAAGCAGCAGTAGAACTGAACTGGAGCTGGAGCTGAAAGCGATAAAATGCTGTTTATGATAAATACATAATACCAATGTACACACATATGTACAGGCACATACACATAAACATATGTACCGGGTAGGTAAGTATGTATATTTATACGTAAGCAATATTTCTTTTTTGTCTCCTTTTATTTTCTTCTTTTAAATGGGCCACAGACGTATTGTCTACGGCATTTGGCACAACCAGATCCATAAAGAGTATATATATATATATACATATAGTATAGATATATTGCTGTATATATTATATAGACTATATCTATAAAGTTTACAAAAGAGTGTGAGTTAGTCAGCGAAAGAGGGGGTGTAGGGAATATAAAGCACAGAAGCAGAGAATAGACGTGTTCGAGTGTCAAAGTGACAGTTTTTTTTGTTGTTTTTTTTCCTCTTTTTTTTTGAAATTGATTACAGCGACAATTGTCTGCGTTGGCCGTTGTATAAATAAGGCAGCGATAATTTTGAAATGACATACTAAAAACGATATGGTCTATAGATATATGTAATAGATTAAAGATGGTCCGATATACGTCTATATATAAATATATATTTGGACACATGCTTGTACATATCAGTATAGTGGCACAGAATTGATTGACAACGCACGCGTGTTAAATGCATTAATATGTGTCAAGTTATTGCTTGAAGTATACAATTAAATACGAGTAATTGATATAATGTTAATCACATATCAAAGTTTATACAAGTATTAACTTCTCCAACATTTCACATATCAGCAATAAGCCAACACTTCAAACCAGTTGTTGTTAGACATTTTGAACTATACAATACTCCGTCTAAACTTGATTCAAATATGAGGAACATAGTAAAATTGGTATATTTAGAATTGTTTGGTATATGAAATTGGCACAGTTTGTGGTTCAAGTCTGTACTCTATTGTAAGCAGCAAGTAACAAATAAATTCTTATTCATGTCTGCTTTATTATTGTTAAATATCAAACTTTTCAATGGTAGTTGTATAAATAGAATCAATACCGATTTATGGAAGTGCAAAGCTGACAAAAGACAACAACAAAATCGCATAAGAGATAAGTAGCAGATGTACAAAACGTATGAAATTGTTGTTGCTGTGCGCGTAGGCAGCAGCAAAGAATGAAGATAAGAAACGAATCAATGCAAAATTGTTCTTGTCGTTTGCCGCTGCATTGCATATGTATTGACTGTGCAGAGTCTATGCATTGCCTATGCCTTGTTCATGCATTGTCTATGTATTGGTTATGTTTTGCGTAAAGCAGGTAGCGAGCATCGTTCGCTGCTACTTAAGAGCAATTACAAAAGTTAGTTGAACAGAAAGAGTTGTGAAAAAAAACGTGTTGGTTTTTGTGTGCTTAAAAAATTATTTTCATTGGATTAAAAGTAATTTAATAAATCAAATATTGGATAAATTATTGGGTATGTACTCTTCAATCTATAAATGCCAGTTGATTTTTTACTTGAAAACAACGTTAATCGTCTAAACGTTTTGCATATCAAAACGGACGGAACGTAGAAGTTGGAGGAGGCCTAACCCGTTTTTTTGCGTCAATATTTTTTTTTTCTATACAAATGTACATAGAATCTTAATTGAGCCTCGCATATATTGCATACATTCTTTGCATGCCCACACGACACCAGAAATTAATCGGCATAGCTATATACCTATACATACATATATAGATGTATATATTAATAAATATAAGTATATATGTATGTGTGTATAAATGTGTTTGTGTGCTTGTGAAAAGTCGTAATTGTTGGTAAACCTCAGCAAGGTTATTGGAGGTACGCGACGCCGGCTGTCAAATATTGGCAAACAAATTGACGGCAAATTGAAATAAGAGAAAAATGAAAATAACTAAAAACGCGTCACTAACGAACGTTGCGAGTGCACAAAAGGTGATATTTATGGATAGCAAGTGGGGCAGCGTGGCAAGCAACAAACACTTATACACACATACATATACACTCGTGGCACACAAGGTGACCAGTTGCACAGTTTGTCCAGTTGTAAGATTGTTCAGTTGTTGTCCAAGTTCCAGTTCAAGTTACTGCGACCAAGTTTTGGGTCGATCACACCTGGTTGGAAATTGGAATTGGAATGAGAATAAGAATAAGAATAAGAATGAGAATGGGAATGGGAATGGGGAATTGGAATGAGAATGTGAATGCGAGTGCGAATGCGATTGAGAATGCTTATGGGGTTGGGGTTGGAGTTGCTGCTGTGTTGTAACAGTGGACTGCGGACTGCGATTGGGCCGAGCCCTGCAAATAAATTAAGTGCCATGTGAAAATATTTCACGGGTGCTAAAGTCCGCACTAAATATGTTTTGTACTCAAACTTGTAGTTTGAAGTTGTTGTTATTGTTATTGTTATCGTTATTGTTGTTATTTTTGTGTTATTCTTGCTGCTGTTGTTGTTGTTGTTGTTGCAGGCATTGTTATTGCTGCAGTATCCATGAGATACAAATCGGCGTTGTCGTTGCGGTTCATTAATTCCACGGCGTTTGACAAATGCAGCGCCAGGAAACGACAAACGACGACGACGACGACGACGACGGCGACGACGAACCATGGACTGATTTGAATACTATTTGGTCGATGTGGCGGCATTTGCATTTTTAAACGATTTTCCCATTTGGGTATTTGGTTTAGGGGCTTGTTGTTCAAATTATGTATGTAAATGTGTGTGCTGACGGTTCGAGTTGTCATGGGTTATCAACATTTGAACCCGCACTTAACGATAAGAGGAAGCTACAATACAGTACATACCACACACACACACACACACAGACACACACAGATACCTAAAAATATAAATATATATAGAAACATGTTTTATGTAAGAGTATATATTACCATGTGCATTAATGTATATACATATATCTATCTATATGTATCTGTTTTTTCTTTTCTTTTGTAACTGCACATGATTTCTTACCACGCCCCATACATAACTGCAGCATACCACAGCCAGATGAAAAGCGAGAAGCTCAAGCTTGAAGAATCTCTCTGAGAGATTTGCACATGGGCAAAACAAATTGTAAAAAATTACCAAATGGTAACCTTAAAACTAGGTACTTTATATGCAACTATTGTACCCAAAAAAACAATTGAAATTTCTTCAACATTTTGTTGTTATTTAGTTATAAACAAAAACTCTAAAGTTGCTGTTTAAATTTAACTAAAACTTAGTTTTATACCTAAACAATCTTTGCCTAATAAGCTATAATGAATTTCTTATCAATTTCCCAGGAGTATCAATATTCCCTGTGCTTGTATAAGTGTAGCGCATGCGCGTGGTTTCATATGCCCAAAAGTTTTCGTGCACATTCCCCACATAACCCAATCCACAGCAACAAAATTCAACAAAATTAATGTTGGCAATCTGTAAATTCTTGTAAAGCGTAATTCAAACTTGACACAGACACACACACACACACACTCACATACACACACTCAGCTAAGTTTCTGCACAGCTGCATAAATGTACAGGAAAGACGAGGACGGGCCTCCATTTGATTACCCTTCATAATCTTAAGCAGAATTAGATAGTTGAAGAAAGAATTTGTTGTTAATTTTTCTATTGTGCAAATTTTTCAGTTCAATAACAAAATATATAAGTAAAAATATAATTTAATTAAATTATGCTAATAATTAATTATATATTTGATTGATTTGCGGCTAAAGAACTTTTAGAATTTATCATAAAATTGTAATTATAATAATGATTGATGAGGCTTCGACTTGGGGTAACTATATACTGTTTGTGTGCAAATAATTATCGATAGATATTGATCGATTATAAGCTACACAGCGACAGCTTAAGAATTACTTAACTTCTAAAATGATAGTCCTTAGGACATGCTGTCAGAGTATCCTTCAATTTGCTTATCAAAACTGTTGCTAGTTTTCTATATATTATAATACTATAACTGATTGATCAACTCTTGTTACTCTCTACAGTTCGAACTTATCTTCTACGTTTACTATAGGTTATAGCTTATTGTTTGACTCTCTTAGAAAGTGTATCAAAAGTGCGGCTTTGTGTTTAGTCTTTATGGTGTTCTTGATCATTTTTGTTGGCTTTTATTAATATTATTACTTAGGTTTATTTTTATTTTATGCAATTTATTTGCACCATGGCATATTTCTTGCATGTTGTTGTTGTTGTTCTCTCCGTCTTTCTCTCTCTCTCTCTCTCGTTCTCTCTTCTTATTTTAATTAAAAATGTAGCTGAGAACTGAAATATATATAGTTTTTTGTATGGAAAAGGAAACATCGTCACACAGCGTTCTCTTTGCCACTTTGCCTTGGCTGTGGCAAGCGTTGTAGCTGTTGTTGTTGCTGTTGTTGTTGGTAGTGTTGCTGTGTTTGGTTGCATGTTGCTTGTGTTGCAGGTTTACAAGACGACAACGCTTGTACAACATGCTTTGCTGCAACGCGCCAGCGTTGCATGCCGCCAACCGGGCGGCCACTCAAATAGACAGCCAGGCAGACTTTAAGACCAACAGACGGACAGACGGACGGATGGACGGACAGACAGACGGAGCGACAGCCAAGCGAAATGATCGACGATGTTGCAAAGTATTAAAGTCAGCGACACAATCTGCATATTAAACAAGAAACCAATGCTGTAACAACAAACCGTTTAATGTATACTCTAACTAATGGATACTTTAACTGAAGTATAAACTAACCAAAGGATAAACGTACAAAAATGGATGAAAAAGAGATTCCTTTAATGCAAACTTCTGACTTATTTAGAACTCTTTTAATAGCAACAGTATCAGCTTTGAAATGTTATAGTACAAGTATACAGTGAAGCCTTTTATAGATGGAATTCGTATATAGGCCTTCTATAAGAATCGATCGCGGTTCCGCGGAAAGGAACGCAAAAGCACCCTCAAATATGGCTTCAGCATTCTTCTTCTTTTTATTTATCAATGAACTCTACTGAAGTACAACTTCTACAACCAATATCAAGTCTATTGTTGTCTCTTTCTTATGGTATATCCTGATCTATTCTGAAAAGGATTGACTATTGGTAAGAGAAATTAATTCTAGAAAGAACCAAATTTAATTTATCTTTTTCGTTTTTGGTTGAGAGACTCATCTGCAATTTAGAGAGACTCCACACATTATTTGTGTCCACTGGGAGAGTCTTCACTGTAGTCACAGTAGGCAGTGAAACGGTTGATACAAACAATTTTGACAAACTTGGCTAGAATGTTGAGGTGTTCATTGTTAGGGTAGAAAAATATGCAACAGCAATTGAAACTGCAACTTGTTGCACTCTACATACACACACACATACATATATATATATACATATAGCATATGTATGTAGTTATGTAAGAAAATTAATACACAACTGATTCGAGTAGACCCGCCAGACGAGCTTCGCAGGTGTTTTTCTTGGGCTTTGGCCCGGCCTAGAGAACCGGAAGATGCCGGCCAGGACTTGAGTTAAGCTAACAGCTGATTGCTTTGTGGCGTTAAATTTTGCTTTTGGCCCGGCTAAAAGCTAATGAAGCATTTCAATTCCGAAGCGAATTCATGTTGCTATTCATTAAAATTATGCACCCAAACTAAATGTGTGTGTTTACAGAATGTTTTGTGAGTGTTGTTGTTCTTTAAGTGAGTGAGTGAGTGTTTGTGTTGTATTCGTAAACGCATTCATATGAATAATTACATTCGTATTTTATATGCATTTTCTGAACTTTTGCCACAACTTCCGTTTGCTACAAACCGAAAGGAAAATGACAGAATTGACAAATTCAAATTAGTTGTTGCATATGTATGTTTCATACGGATATAGCAACAATACACACAGATACATATATATATATGCATTGTACACTCGACTTTGAAATCTGTACTGAATTATGACTTCAATATAATTAAGTTTAAGTTAAATTCAAATATTAGCTTATCTGACAGATACTTCAGTGATATCGAAAAGCTTGATTAAGTTTTAAATGCTCGCAAATCAAGTTTCATTGCATTAGAAATATGAAATAATCTTACATATTATACAGATATGACAAATAGATATTATTAACGACATTTTATTGAATAGCTGATGAGTCATCGATGCTGATTGAAACTGCACCTAGAGCAGCTGTGCTTACTCCTACCTGGAAATAGGTGTTGAGCGTGGATACAACTCGCAATTGAATGATTCAAGCTGATTGTCATGTAACTAAGTAACTGATGACGCTACAGATACAGATACATAGATATAGATGCCGATACAGATGTTTATATTTACACTATCTCTATACGTATCTGTGTCTGTATCTCTAGTAACTCTGTATCTCTGTATCTATGCGTGTCTCTATAAATGTATCTGTATCTGTATCTGTATCTGAATCTGTATTTGCTGTTAGCTCTGGATCTGATTCTAGTTGCCTTTTGTAATGTAATTGAACTAAATGTGGCGACTGCGTGTGACATTTTTGTGCTGTGGCTGCCGATAGTCGATTGTGGATTGTGGATTGGCGTCTCCTCTGGCAAAGCCATAGAAAAACGTCAAGCGATGCAGCTGATGAGCATGTGAGTGCTTCATACTATATATATATATATATATATATTTGATTCTGTGTATCTCTGTTTATATGCTGCTTGCTGATATCTAGTAGAGCGTCGACGTTGCCATCGTCGTCGTCGTCGTCGTCGTCGTCGTTGCCTTGTGGCCAATGTAGCGCGACCATTGATGAAAGCTGAAAGCGACCCGGGCTGTTGGTCATTGAACTGGCTGACTGACTGCCTGCCTGCCTGTCTTTGCTTTGATTTTACTCAAAAAAAAAAACAGAAAAAAATAACTAAAATATTTAAGTAGTTCGACAACAACAACAATAGATCGTCAAATGACTTTTCCGCTTATCTGCTGTTAATTGTTTGGGTCTTGCTGCTTAATGCTTGATTCCAACAACAAAAATAAAGAAAGAAAGAAAAAAACGTAGAAGAGAAGGCCAAAATTAAATGCTTAAAGAGTTGTGGAATGGTTCACTTCGTTTCGATTTCGATTTCGTTTTCAATTTTGTTCCTTAGCATAGCAGCACCCCTTTGCCCCCTGTTGCAAGCAGAAGCAGCAGCAGCAGCAGCAGCAGCACCTGCTTTGCCAGCAACAATTGTTGTAGGTATCTATACCTTTTTGCTTTTGGGTATCTAAAACTAAAACTTGGCAGCGTTGTGCGTTGAAGTGTCAATTTTGAAATGTGACTCGATTTTCAGCGTAATTTTCACTGATTTTTCACAAGTTTTCACAGTTTTCTATTGTTGGCAATTGCACAAAAATTTCATCCTTTTTTTCTGTTGTTGTTC
Organism: Zygothrica quintamaculata; assembly: GCA_037044455.1. NCBI lineage: Eukaryota > Metazoa > Arthropoda > Insecta > Diptera > Drosophilidae > Zygothrica > Zygothrica quintamaculata. Next base: position 20,331 of record JBAMBS010001722.1, on the reverse strand, counting down.
GCTTTGTTTTTTAGGGCAACACAAACACACAAAACTATGGTATGTTATGTATACCTATTTAGTATATATAGTATAGTATATAATACTAAGTATATGCTATACATTTGAGCATTAGTCATAGCTACTAAAGTCTAGTAACTGTCAGGAACAGGCAAGTCAATGGAAGTTTCTTTTGCTGCCTTCAATTTGAGACACATTTTAATGCATTAAACAAAACTATTTAACATTTCATTGAACTATATATGTATAGCTGTATGTGTGTGTGTGTGTGTGTGCGTGTATGTGTGTGTTGCATTGACATATAAATTATTTAGCGTTTATGCCACGGCCCAGTATTTTGAAATTCATACCAAAACTGAGCACAGAATTCATTGCGTACGCAATACCCTACAGCAGCATGGAGGATATTGCTTTGCATAGCAAGAATGTAACATAAAAAGCTTTATAATAGAAAATTGTGTATAATTTATAGTAACTGGTTTATGGTAGCACCTTATGGTAATCGTTTTTATAGGGTATCTTAGCGTTGTGTTAGCCTAACCTTTGCCCCTACGCAACGAAGTGACAATTAATTTCCATGCGCCTCACCTCGTGATATCAATTGCGTATGCAGAGCCATTTGGTCAGTTTCTGAATACAAATCCAAAAGTTTAGCATAAAGAAAGAAGTAGAGAAAGAGACCGTACAAGAAGTAGAGAGAGATGGAGTAAGAGCGAGAGAGAGGGAGAGATAGAAATAGTTTAAAATGTTGCATTATACAACAATGTAGAGATATGGTAAATGTTTGGAATATTTAATGCTAACCAAGTGTTCTAAGTGCTAGCCCAACAGCAACTGTTGCTGTTGTTGCTGGTGTTGTTGTTGCTGCTGCTGTTGTTAGTATTTTGGTGCACAATTAATATGCAATACAATTACAATTGCATTTGCTATAAAAAAAAGTAAACTAGAAATGCATTTTGTATGCATAACTCAAAGCAAACTTTAACTACAGTAAAAACTGCCACCCAATGCACAGCTGTCAATAAATATGTATGCTAAGCGCATGCTACAGTTGAACTACTATTTGGCTATTAAATTGTTTAAGTACCTAACTGTTTAAGTGTTTAACAGTTAACAATTCAATTAGTTTAAACTGTTTATTTTATTTGTTATAGAATTTGTTTCGGCTAACGATTGAGGTCTAAAGCAATGTTTTGAGGTGAAAGCATATTATTGACTTGATTTGATATATCAATTGGTTTATATATATATATATATATATACACTGATATATACTTTCCAAAATATGTATCATATATCAATCTATGCGTATGTGTGTCTGTGTGTGTATGTGTATTACTTAGCTAACTCAATTATGTGCAACTCATATTAACTTTGACTGAGGGCAGCAAAATGTGTGTGTTCACTTGTGGGTTTTCACTTTCACAAACGCCGGCAAACTGAGGGCTAGCTTTAGCTACATATATACATATAACTATGTATCTATCTCTATGTATATGTATATGTGCTGATATCTATGTATATGTATATATGTATGTATGTATCTGTGGCAACTGCTCGACTTTCAGGCGTCACATGAGCAATTGAGTGCTGTCATAATAAGCATAAGAAACAGACGCACAAATAACAACAACAACAACAAGAACAATAACAACAATTGACAGTTATAGATATAGACAAAAAAAAAATAGTAAAAAAAAGTATCTGTATCTGCAGCTGTCAACCAAACGTTGCCACTCTGCGGTTCATTGGCTTCTGCTTCTGGGCAAACTTCATTCAAACAACAACTTATACGGCATATACAATAATAGAAGTAATAATTGTTATAATTATCATCTTAATAATAATAATTAACAGCTTTTCAAGTTGGCCATATAATGTTTGGCATTTATTTAAAACAGTTAACAAAACCAATGCCAAAAACTAACTTTATGCTAGAAGCATATAACTATATACTCTTTCTATGCATGTTGGTTATTAATCATATGTGTGTGTGTGACTGTCTCACACATGCAAACATATGCCTAAGGCGTGAAAGTCATAGTAATTTACACAACTTAACAACAACAGCAACAACAACAGCGACTCTTTGGTCCACAATGTTAACTCCTTTCGTCATAACAATTAATATTTTTTTTTTTCTTTTTTTAACTTCTCAAAACACGTGCAAATGCGCCTCGTGCAGCTCGTTTGAGCCATAAATTATAGAAATATATTTTGGAATGTGCTTATAAAATCGAATTTACATCAATTCTATGTGGTTCTGGGCCAAAAGAATAGCCAAAATATTATTGACTTGTTAACAAAACGAATTGATTTTTTTTATATGTATTTCAACCAATTTCAGTTAAAGTTAAAAATCTAGATAAAGATAGAGAAAAAGATACAAAGATAGATAGAAAAGAGGAACAAAACTGTTTAATTTTTATGCATAAATTCAAAATGAAATTTGCTTTAGATTTGATTTCTGTTAGAAAGAAGAATTCATTAAAATTTGCCTAGATTTTAGAGGGAAGAATGCTGTAGAATATATCTATGTTTTTGGCAGAAGAATTCTCTAGTTTTAGCTTACACTTTCAAAGAAAATTTATATTAAGTTTGCCCACAGTTTAGAAAGAATTCTCTAGAGTTTGCCTTCCTCTTAGAGAAACTAATTCTCCACAGTTTGCTTACATTTTTGATAGGAAACTTCTTCCAAAAACTTCTCAGAAATAACTGAAAATGCTGTAGCATATTTTGTTTTATTTCTACTTAGTCCTTTCTCCTCATTATCCTTGCTTTCATCTATTGAAAGTCACCCAATTAAGTTCAATTAAAGACTCCAAATGTTAGCCATAATAGAAGCTTGTTAATTTGTTCAAATTGTTTGATCTAATTAAGGGCTCAATTGTAATAGAAACTACCTCAAATTTTGTTTAAAGTAAACTGAAAATGCGGAAAATAAAGTAAATACTTTTGGCCTTGGCAAAAGGCCTTCAAATGGCCTAAAGAATTTATAACTGAAATTCCAAAGCAAAAGCAAAAAGTAAACCAAAAACTAAAGCAAAAAGCACTTAAAGTCACTTGGCAACAAAATGCTTATAGCAGCACTTACATACAGCTGTAAATAGTTATATATATATATATATATATATAAATATAGTATATATAGAATGTATACATGATAAATCGGCTTAAGTTTATATAGCAAAGCTTGGAATGTTTTGGTGCTTAAGCAAACCTCTTTTGGTACTTCAACTCTCAACTTCAAGTTAAGTATTTATATGGAATAACAATTGGTTCAGGCTTGAATTTAGCCCAAAGTTAGGGTATGAAATAGTCAAGTATTTTCCATTTTCTTAGTGAATTTTCCACTTCCAAATTTAAAATCAAACTTGCAGCTGCCTAAATTTGTATCTCTACCAAGCAATTAGAATAAATTAAGTTTAAAAAAAAAATGTTATCGATCGTTACTAATGCAGGTGAAATCAGTGTTAGAAGCGGGAGGCAGCAGGGCGGGGCAGCGGTCAGGTGTCTACGTTTCAATACAACGGAATGTAAATTTCAACGCTTTAAATGAAACCAAAAAAAAATAAAAAAAAATGCCTCAAAGATGTATCTAAAAAAAACTCGAATTCGAATTGGAATACGAATTTCAAACTGTTGAATCTAAATTGAGGTTTAATTTTCATTGTTTAAAAGAGAGAGAGAGAAAACCTGTTCTGATTTCTAGTGTTAGCCAGGCTAAAATACCTACCTATCCACCCCACACCTCTGCGCCTAGTGATCGGCCCAATCGACACACATAAGAAAAAAATCAAAAAAAAAAAAGTAGTTGTCTTTATTGCGGCCCAATCTTATGGCCACTTTTGTTGACTTAATTTATTGACATTAGTATTTGTTGTTGCTTAAGTTGGGCTCTTGTTTTTCGGTTATTTTTTGTTGTTTTTTTTCTGTTTTTTTTTTATTATAAATTTTAGCAGTTGATTTGGTTTTTATGTAAAAATAAATTTTGTTCATGCATTCCTAGCATAAGAGTGACTGAGAGAGAGAGGGAGAGCAAGAGTGAGAGAGGGAGTGACACCTGACTTTGGTTTAAGTCTTAACCGGTTCGGTACGCCTTATAACAGCTGTTTCTGTTGCTGTTTCTGTTGCTGTTTCTGTTTCTGTTTCTGGCCAGGTTGATTAGCTTGAAAGATGCGGCTTAGATAGAGCTAATGAGATTAAACTATTCCCATTGCTATTGCCAAGTTAACAGCTTGAACTAAGCCAACGTTTTGCCTGTTATACACGCTTTAATATTATTAGGAAATTGCCGTTAACAAATTCATAAAAAATAAGACTTAGATATATACTATATATATATATATGTGTGTATATAGACAGTTATCAAATAGAATTGTAATTAATTTTATATACATCATAAAATTGCACAAGTCTTTTATGGCAGACATTTAAAATGTGTGTCTTTTGACCAAGTGCCTTATGGCCAATAGCAACCACAGCTATTTGTGCTTGTTTCTTGTTTCTATAGAGTTGATCTGAGTTGTAAATCTTCAAACACTTAAACTTAAATATATATAAAAAACGAAACTTTAACAAAATTTAAATATAAATAAAAATATAATAAAAAGACAAAAAAAAAATGTCTTTTCACGCCGAAATGCAATAAGCAACGCGTCAAAGAGGCAACGCCCACATTTTCACATTAATGAAAAACAAAAACAAAAAACAATTTTAAAAAATTTAAAAAAAGAAAGAGAAAAATGTATACAAAACTTTTTTTTAACTCACCTCGGTTATAAAATCGTATAAAAAATTTTTGGAATCAACTCAAAAACTCACGCACAAAATTTTCATTTGATTTTCAGTTCTCTCCCGCTGAAAATTTCTCAATCTTTTTGGACTTGTTCAAAATTTCACAACTCTTTTCCTTTTATCTTTTGTTACTCTTTTGACGCGTTAAATTCTTTGTGTATTTTTTTTCATTTTATTTTTTTATTTTTATAATTTATTGGCGCAGTTTTTGTGACAAAGTTTTTCTTTGTTGTTTATTTTTATTGTTTATCTTTTTTTTATATATATTTTTTTTTGTAAGCAGCTTTGCTTTCTGTTCGTTATGTTTGCTAAATTTGTTTAAATATTTTGTTTAAATTGATATAAAATATTTAGGAATTTCCTTGAAGAGATTTTCTTCTGGCATAATTTGGCAGCAATTTGCTGTGAATTTGTCACAATATTTTCATATAAAAAGCAACCACAAATGTCAGAGAGCATTTGCTATATATACAAACACTTATAAACATAGCTGATTATATATAAAATAATATTTATTTTATATATATATATTTTCTTAAATTTTCAGCTGCTTTCAGTTGAGAAAACTTATGTAAAAGCAGCCGCGCTGAAAAGTATGCTATGAATTATGCATGGTCTCAGGCAAGGCTAGCTGCTAAACGGCACTTTATATATAAAAAAAATATATATATGCCAAATATTGTATGTGTTCACTACCAATGTCCTTTTTTTGGTGTTCTATAGCGTACTTTGTCTTCTTCTTCTTTATGCTTAAGCAAACGATTTGCCTTGTTTTTCTTTCATTGTGCAACTCAATTCAAGTTCAAACGTTTCAATTTAAAATTCAATTTGTGTAAGTTTTTTTTTTTAAGTTTGTTCCTTTCTTTACTCTTTTGTTTCTAACTTTATACAAATAACTGTTATTTAGTGTAATTTGTTCAAGGCTCTTTTCACACCCACAAAGTATCACTAAGCACTTGGTTCCTGCTCGAACTAGGCAGCAGCTAGGAGCTGCGGCGACTAAATGAAACAACGTTGCATGTCCAGGCATGAAGTCTTCTACCTCTTCAACAACTTTAGCACACACAGACACACATGTATACATATACACATATAATCTAATGCTTACCAATACAAGCGGAATAATTTTTATTCGCAAAAAAAAAGAAAGTAAAAAACATAAAAGAAAATTTTAAGCCCAACAAAAAGTAAGCGACTTTCAGTTATCCTGTAGGTGGCCATAATTACTAGGGAACAGAATTGTTATGAATACTTCTAAACTATATATTATATAACTAATATATTATATAATGTATAGTTATATATACATATAATTTCTATATGTATCTGTAGCATCATCGAAAGTTTACACAAAATTTGCTTTGCTTTTCGTTTGTTACAAAATTTGGTAACATTCTTACAGTTGCAATTGCTACACGGTACAACTAGGATATGGCTATAATAAACATACCTCACACGTGTACAGTCAGCACAAATACATACACAAACATACATATATATATATATATATATATACATATATATTGGGTGGTGTTCAGCGTCTGCGCAGTGCAAAGGTAAAATTTTTGAATGTTTGCATTTGTTGCTTGTGTGTGTGTGTGTGTGTGTCTAGCTATGTATATGTGTATGTGTAGCTACGTATGTATGTGTATTCTTATTGTTATTGTTGTTGCAGTATTGTTGAAATTTCCGCATATCATGTTAATCGCCAAAATACACGCAAATGTTTTGCTACTGGCTTCAGTTGGTCGCAGCGCCCAAAAGTATGTCGCATTTATTTCTATTTGCCACAACCCAAACCATAAGAAAACAAGTAATAAAGCTGTAGTCAGTTGTACTCGACTAAGAGAACACCTTTTGTATAGATCTCTATATAATATCTATATAATATTACATTACAATGGGAAATTAAATTTTTTTGTATTTTCGAAACTTTGCTTGGCTATAACTCTGACAAATATGGACCGATTTCAAAAGAATATACTTTTTTGGAGTCCTGGGACTTAGTCCTGTCGAATGCGATTGTTTTTATTCAAATCTGAGAGATTGACCATTTTTGCCAATTTTTGCAGTGTTACCCCTTGGCAAAATTGCAACTGAAAAAAATTTTTGGTCTTGTTTTTGTTGTTTTTTGATGGCAAACGTTAGTACAGATCCTTACGAGTCCTGCAAGGTATAACAAATTGTAATCGGTGCAGTATTGTGAAAGATATAGCTTGTTGAAGTAATGGCAGCCGCTGCTTGTGATCCTCATCATAACCTTTTATCATTTTTTCAAAAAGCAAAAGGAGCTGAAAAGTAATACAGATGCGCTTAAATATTTTTTTTTGGCAACGCTTAGCCTTTAGCCCTTGTTCCTCTCTCTTTCACTCTCTTCTCTCCTTCTCTCTCATAGAGCTGGAAAAAAGCACAGCCGGACAGGAATTACGTTATTGCCTGTAATTAATTTTAGTTGGTATACATTAAAACAGAAAGAGAGCGCAAAAGAGAGCATGGGAGAGTGAGGGAGAGGAAGAGAAAGGCAGGGTAAAAGCGCTGGCAAAACGCATTTGAATTTATTTCATTTGTTTTGCATATTTTGCGGCAAAAGAACACAAAAAATGAATTGTTGGCCCAAAGCATAATATGCTGGCCATTTGCAGTTGTTTGACCCTGCGACAGTTGCCAAACAGAATGATGGATTACGCTGCAAAGTAGGACATCAAATGTGCTCTTCTACAAGGATTCTTGAAGAGTGAATTCAATGTCCTTTTACTGCTACACTACACATGTGTGTGTGTGTGTGTGTGTGTATGTGTCTGTGCGTGTGTGTGTGTAAAGGAACGCACAGTGGGACTTGGTATACGATTAGTTGCTTAAGTGCAAGCAAATTGTGTTAATTAGTTTAATTAATAAAAATGATGAAATATACCAAGAGAGAGAGAAAGAGTCAGACGAAGCAGAGCAAGTTCTTAATGACCACCTAAGGTTACATTACAGCCCAAAACAACAGCTTAATAATAACTGTAATTAAATGTAACTCAAATGAATCCAACTGTAGGCAATGCCATATAATTTTGGTCATATAAACTGAAAGAATCCTGCGAGCAGGAAAATACCTAAGGATTAGTATAATTTTTGACTCGTGCAAAATGTGTATTACCATACACACACACACACACACAAACACACATGTATGTTTTATAATATCCATAGGGAAATTTAGCAAAGTGTTGACGGTTGGCAAATGTAGCTAAAGTTTCATGTGAACTGTGGCATTGCACGACATTGCGTATACGCAGCATTGGCGCCTGTAGGAGCTTTTCTTTTATATTCGTTCTGTTTTTATTATTATTATTTTTTTTTATTTTATTATTATTATTTTATATATGTATTTTGGGTATACACAACAGTTATAATGATGGCCAAGAATCCATTTTGTTTTGTCGATGACAGTTATGACTGCTTAATGACACACTTATTTGCATTTTTGTTGTTCGTTTCCATTTTGGCTGCTTCTTGTTTGGCTTCAGCTGTGTCCTGTGTGTGTATGTATTTGTGTGTGTGTGTGTGTGTGTGTGTGTGACATAATCAACTGATACTTTCCTTGTTGTAAGCTCTTGTTGATTGGTTTTCTTGCTGACAGTTGCCATTGGCGACTATTAGCCAAACTTGTAAACGTTTTTGTTTTGTGTTTGTTTTTTGGCCGCAAGTCTTGAATTGAAACATTTAAAGCGAAAAACATAAAAAGCGAATGCAAGAGTAAACTAGCTAACAACATGTCATGCTTCAAATTAATTAAGCAAAGCTAGCATTACACACACATACATGCACATGCACGGGGTGTGTGTTGTATGTGTGTGAGCGCACTTAACTTGTGACTGCTGGTTGACAGGATGTTTGTTGCTGTACGCATCATTTAATTACGTTAATTGAAAGCGCGTCGCTTTTATATTGCTCTTTGTAATGTGTATACATATGTATATATATATATACATATATATGTATGTGTGTCTGCACATTATATCAACTGCGAGTGGTGGGTGTTTAACTTATCGTAGAGTATCAGGGGGAATGACTGCGTTCTGTGTCCTGTTGTCGTGTGATGACGTTTGCCTGCAACCTAACAGTTAAGCTATATAATAGATAGGAGTATGTTATAGACACACACATACATATAAATAAGTGTGTTAAGTATATAATATATATAAGCTTTAATTAAAACACTAATTAACATGATTTTAAAGAGCTATTCTTTATGCTTGCAGTGGACAGCTCCTTGTTCTATTGGGAAGACTCACAACTTTTGCCAACAAATGCAACTGTAAAGGATGTTCTCTTAGTAAGCTAGCATATAAATCGAATTTGAATGATATGGCTATAGTTAAGTATAAATTTTTAAAGGTAATTGTCTGAGTTTAGTATATTTTAGCTATAATCTCTTTCTAGTATACAAATTTCTAGCACAAACTGAGGTAAAGGACACCAACTTTTTTGACTGTTATATTTGAAGCTACTTTAAAGCAATTGCTGCGAGCTTTTATAATAGAAATGGAAATGCTTACAGCATGTGGTATAATGTTGCATTATAAGATTAGATTGTGCTCTACACTTGACTAATTCTTGTCTGTTACAGGCAACGATTCTATGCAAATGGCAATTGTCAGCAGCAAAGGATTTACGCAACAAAATTATAAGCTAAACACACACCAACAGGATAACTAAAGGATGCTAATAGCTCCACAAAATGGCTACCAATTGGATTTTACAACACATACAAAATGGTTTTCTTTTTGCCAACCCTTGCAAAGTTGTGAAAATGCTACAGAGATTTGCGACATGCGCAGCATCCAATGATTTGCAACCCTCAATGCCAACTGCTACTGCCAATTGTCTAGGGATGTTACATTGATAGTATACCAATTGTAAGTTAACATCCCCGCTGCACTGCTCTAGTCTACTATATTATATTCATATCTTGTATTGGTATGGAATATCCATATAGCAATGGGATCTGAGAATGCCACTCAAACAGCAGGCGGCCATTAAATGCTTAGAGTTATGGTGGCAGACGCAACCCAAATGAGACGCAACAAATTTTCTGCTGCCACAAAATGTAGACCATAAAGTTTTTTCTGCTGTTTCCAACAACATACACTCATTCCATAATAATATACCACTGCCGTTGCCACTGCCACTGCCACTGCCCCTGCCCCTGCCGCTTTGACGTTGGCAACCGCCCACCTTAAAAAAATAACAAAAAAGAAACAAAAAAAGCTAAAGAAATGGAAAAACGGTTGAGTTAAACATTTCTAATTTATTGATGTTTCCGTCGTTGGGAAAGTTCTTGTGGAAAACTGCCAAAAAAAAAAAAAAAACCAACTCAAATTTATGATGATTAAGAAAAATCACAAAATACTTAAGAATTCTATAGATAGTACAATATACGACTAATGTCTTGTCTCTGTTTGTGTATGCGTGTATGTGTGTGTCGCTTGTCTTAATTCTTATAATTTGTTTGTTTTCTTAAAAATAGACAATTCAAACATCACAAGACAAACAACAACACCAACACAAGAGCAACACCAACAGCAACAACAACATTGGCGCTTGAAGGCCCTGAAATTTAATTTAAGGCAAATGTCGTCAACTTTTAAGCACTTTTTTAATACCCTGCAAATCTCAAAGGATAACTTAAAGTTGATTTTGGGTCACAAGTTGCTTAACTAAATCTAATTCTTAAATAAATCTTTTAATACATATCTTTATATCTACATATATATATAGATATATATACATATATATATATATATATATGTATTTGTATAGCTCTAAAACGAAACCAAACAATAATTTGTAACTTTTTGAAAGATTCACAAAGCAAAACAACACCAAAAAATCGATAAAGCAAACAAAAGGCAGTCACAAGCACAAACTATTTATTTATTTTTCATTTTGTATTTTTTGTTTTTCGCTTTTGCTTTTGTGTTTGCCTTTAAAGTAGGTTTATGGGTACAAAATAAAAACCACAACAACACAACACAAACACGCAAAATGTGTGCATAGATAAACGTTAACTACCCTAGACCCAAATGCATTGCCAACTCTGGTAAATACTCTTGCCATAAAACCTAACCAAAAGCTAAATAAACGAAAGGTTTTTGCTACTTCCACTAAGAGCTCAGCTGTAATAGTCAAAGATTGTACATATATATATGTATATATATATATATATATAAATATATAATATATATATATTTAAACAATATAATTAAGTCAATGTATCATATTTAATAATTTAATCATGTTATATATTAGTCTTTTGCTGACTCTGAGCTATTTCTAAATGGCATTTAAAATTTTACATTGACATACAATATATGGTGTATCTTTGGCAATTCTGGACTGATTAAAATTTTGTATACCTTGCAGGACTCGTAAGGATCGGGACTAACGTTTGGCATTAAACAGCAACAAAAACAACACCAAAAATTTTTTTCAGTTTTTTGCAATTTTGCCAAGGGGTTACACTGCAAAAATTTGCGAAAATGGTCGATGATTCGAATTTGAAAAAAACTAAGCGCATTCAACAGGACTAAGTCTCAGGACTTCAAAGAAGTATATTCTCTTGAAATCGGTAAATATTTGCCGGAGTTATAGCCACACAAAGTTTCGAAAATACAAAAATCTTATTTTTTTCCACAGGTTAGACAACAGAACCTGACAAGAACCCGCCCAGGACGACGCCACAACAGACGTCGACCACATAGCCTTATAAGCCACATACCGAGAATAGGAATAATTTAAGTTTCTTAAATTGTTTTTATAATCATTATTTATATTGTATATTTTATAAGTTAGAGCTACACGTTAATGGTTACCCGGCGCGCTCAACCAGAACGAATTAATTGAGACAAAGGATATAAAGAGGTTACCTGTTTACATCGTATTCCTTTATTAAATTTAATTATAAAAATTTAAAATTTAATAACTACAATAATAATAATAATAATTAATAAAATCAACCAATTAAAATGTATAAAAGTCCATAAAAAATAGTTTAATAAATATATATTTCAAATGGGTTTGCATTCTTTTCAGTGTTTTGCGATTTTGCCAAGGAGTAACACTGCAAAAATTGGCGAAAATGGTCGATCTCTCAGATTTGAATAAAACCAATCGCATTCGACAGGACTAAGCCTCAGGACACCAAAAAAGTATATCCCTTTGAAATCGGTCCATATTCGCCAGAGTTAGAGCCAATTTAAGTAAATAAATTGTCATTTTTACCACTATAGACCTTTCATATCCTTTATGTCCTTGCATATCCTTGCGAATCCTCAGTCAAAATTTAGTACCTTTCGATTGACACCAAGCACACTGCGCTACGTCTTGTAGTTTCGGAGTTATTAGCAATTTTCCCTTTGTGTGTGTTGGTGTGTGTGGATATGTGCGCCACGAATTTTTGTCATTTTTGCCAAGGCAAATTTCAGCCCTTTTCATTTCAAAGTAACAGGCGAACATAATGCAGGAGTAGTACGAATCTATAGAAAATTGCGAATATCTCGTAAACTAAGGGACGTAGCGGGGTGGGCGTGGTGTCAATCGAAAGCTTGTCATAAGGTCCTTCTTTTGAATTTAGATTCGCAAGAATATGCAAGGATATACAGGAGATAAAAGGACTTTAGTGGTAAAGTTGGCTCTAATTCTGCAAAAAAAAAAGTGTAGCATACTTTTACTGTCGAAAATTTTTGGCAAAAAAGTGTAGCATACTTTTATCGTACTTCCTTTTCACTCAAGGCTTGAGTGGGTTTTTGAGTGGGTTTTTGGGATTTGAGTGACTTTTGAGTGAAATTTCTAGTGCAGCTACCTGCTGCTGGATTCTGTTCGCCTGTTACTTTAAAATGAAAAATCGGTAAATTTGGCAAATTTACAACAATTTTTTCCGGCTGGTGGTTGTTGTAGCGAGGGAAGTTTGTAAAGTTTTCGAATTTCAATAGCGAGGGGTGTATGAAGAGTTTCAAAAATGTTAAAAAATGAGAAAACGTGTAAAATTTGTATTTTTCATCGTATTTATTCAATTTTTTTTTTCCGTTTTACATATATATTGTATACATATACTTATATGTAACATATATTCTTATAAATTATAGTCTTATATTACATATATTGGATAAATATCTTATTTTAACCGATATTTGTTTGGAATTTTAACTGTTTTATATATTTCTTAACATTACGTGTATATTATCATTGTTTTTAGCTTAAATATATACAAATTTTCTTACATGTTATATTATATAAAACCGTACAATGTTATATATATATATATATTTGATAAATATCTTAATTTAACCGATATTTGTTTGGATTTTTAACAGTTTTATAATTTTTTCTTAACATTTTGTCTATATAATAATTGTTTTTAGTTTAAATATATACAAGTTTGCTTATATTTTATATTATATATATACGTACAATTATTCTTATAGTATATATCTTATATTTTTATCTTATATTATTATTTTATTTTATTATTATCTTATTATTAGTAGTATATATATATTTATTTATATTTTATTGTGGCAATGGTCCCCAGGCTCAGCAATATCTCCAAAGTGAGCCGGAAACTGGCGCAGACTTATCTCCTCTGATTTAGTCCTTTGTGCAGCTGGTTGCAGGCTGTTTGTAGCTCTGTTGATATTGCCAGTAACGGTTTAGCAGTTGTATTCAGCTGTGTCCTTGTGCATATCCACAATTTATTGGAAGACATTATTCATCTTACCCAAAGCCTATAAAGAATATTCAAATTTGAGTATAGGATCTATATTGGCATAATTTTTCTACTTACATCTTCGTGTCTTCAATGCAGCCTGATCTGGGCATGCTGAGTTTCAACTCTTCGCTAAGAAATATGAATTATATCGTTGACAATTCACGTCTTCTTATAGTTTGCACATTAATAATCTGAAAATAAAAAGTAAGAACAATTATAATATATATTATAGGCTTGTATATAAAATTATTTAGAATTAGTTCCACATTTTACTTTGTTAGAAGTTAGTTAGTTTGTTAGTAGTCTTACTTCTATTGTTTTTTATATTTTATCAAGATCTATTGTTGCTGTCCGCTATTCACGATAACAACAGTAAATGCAGTAGGTACGAAATGAAGGCAAACGAATTAGCGAGATAAGAAATTGACTGCTGCACGCGACGAAAATTATAAGGCGATTGATTTGTTAGAGCAAGAGAGATAGAAAGAGCAGAGTAAAGCGGCAATTTAGTCAATTCCACGAATGCACTAAATTCAGCGGGATTGAGGTTAAGTAAAATGCTAATATATAAATTAAAGCTATGCATAAAATTATATATAATCTTTTAAAATTATATATAAATTATTTTCTACTTAAAAATCTAATTCTAATTAATAATATATTGAAGAAAAGGAAGTATGATTAACTACAAACTTACGATAACAATAGTTAAACAAACTTTGTGCCTATTTTAATCACTTTAAGAGCTGCTATACTTTTAAGGGGTTAAAGGTTATAGACTGTAGATAATGCTAATATAGGTTGTATCTGTTGTAACTGTATCCCACTATTTATTTTCACATATTATATTCATTAGGAGCCATTCAATTTGCATGTTCCATGACAACGTGGCTCAAATTGTTTTAGTTGAACGACCCGTTTCCGGGTTGAAGCAGTTTTTTAGACCAGGCCAAAACAGACTTGCCCAATTCGGTTGGATTATCATATATACTTTTTTGGTTTTTTGTTTTGTGTTAGTAAGCAGCAGTCATAGCTGGTTGGTGACATAGTTCTTGTTACCCTTTCCAACTCACTCAATAAGTGTCCCTTGCATGTTTAGTGTGCATTCGGCAGGACACTAACTACAACTACACAACTACAACAACTACAACAACCACAATAACAACTACAACAACAACAAAAATAATGAGTAAAGTTTAAAAAAAAAGTAACATAGACAATAGAAAAAGTACCTTTCTCTCTTGTTGAACGCATGTCCTTTTTGGGCTGCATCTAGTGACAACGGCTCCCTGGGCGCTCTTGTTAGGTTCCACCAAATAGCCAAATAGCGACAATAGACAAACGGCAAACGACAAAGGACAATGGACAAATGTGTCCTGAGCCATCGCTGAAGCCTGTAAAGTGGCCGCGTTCCAACAGCTACTTCCACCTCCTGTTACAGCTCCAGCTCCGTTTTTGTACATAAATTTCCAACGTTCCTTTTTAATGTTAGCCATTTGTTTATTTAGCTGGTGTGTTGCTGTCTGTGTCCCAAATCCCACTCTCATACCCAATCCCCTATTCGCATGCTCATGGATATACCCTTAAAGTATACGGTATACGGGTCAGTTGGCTTCCTGCCCAGGCAACAGCGTCTGGGGCTTCGGTTTCTATTATATGGCTCTTATCGGCATTATGCGGTTTTCTCTCTTTCTCTCTCGCTTCTTCTGTTGATTTAGTGGAGCAGCCTGTTGAGCTCTACGCTTCAGTGCGAATATACATAAAAGGACACTCCCAGTCCCAGTGCGTTGCTCCAACACCATCAACACCCCCATCATATTTACAGTGGGTCTTCGTGTGTTTGCATTACCTAATTGCAGGACATTCAAAATAATTTTGACTTGCCTTTAGTAGCTGCGCTGTAAAAGGAAAATGAGAAAAACTATTTTAATATTAATGAGCTATTAGAAAATTATTTTTCTTTAAAGAAAGGTTAAATGCAAGTTGCTAAGGATACAAAGGATATGCATGCAAAGAGTTGGCTGCGTTAGTTTATATTTAACAAAATATTGGCAATGATCTTAACAACAATTAGCTAAGAGTTTGAAGGATATTCTATATATATATCCTTTACTTGGGGCGTATCATCATCTGAACTGTCTTATAGCTATATAAGTCGCCACGCCATTGATACCAGGTGATGCCACGCCCATACTGTTCAGTTTTATAGTCACCGCCTAGATAGAGTCCATTCAGATTACTAAAAAGTTAAAATTATATTAAATTAATGTTCATATATCCTTTAACTCCTGACTAGGCTTACCTGTAGTGGGTTTTCTTGTACCACCAGGCACCTGTGAACTGTGCTGCACAGTTCATGGAGCTGTTATCATTTTGCTTATCAAAGGTACTGAACTTGGCATCCTGATGATATCTGAGTCCATCTCCAGCAGTCCCTGTATATTCACCCAGTGTATTCAGACCATAGAGATTGGCTTCGTTTCCAATTGCGAAATCCGAATATTTGGCAAAGCGGGTTTTACCCTCGAAATCTTCCAGATGTACATAGAGCTCATGTGTCTGTGATGCAGTTAGCGTATATAAATTATCCAGTCCAATAAAGAAACTGTTATCTAGTACACCAAATCCCTGCTGATAGGCTGACCACTTCCTGTAGAAGTTAATATTTTCATCCACTCGACGCTGAATAACCAGCCAAGGGCTACCAGTTAAGGACACGTCACAATAAACAAACATAACTCCCCCTCCCTTGGGTTGTATTCTATAGATGCCATTCTTAAGTGGTTTAAGAGCTGTACAGGATTCAGGAAAACTTCTATAATTTAGACAGGTTGTCCTAAGTTCTGACCAGGCTAAGGCCAAAAAGAAAACTAACAAAAAAATGCACACAAAAATCTTCATTGCTGTGCAATACTCGGAATACTGAGGTAAGAACTGATCATATCTTGTCTTTATATAGTTAATATTATTCCATTACTGATTGAATGATAAGATTACAAATCAGATTTAATATTGACTTATTCATAGTTACGTTAAATTAATTTCATTAACAAACGGGAGGTCCATCAGTTAAAAAAGGATTATCTCACCGAAACACACAAGAACTAGTTAAGTCTTGGTTGAGACTTATATATTCCTGATACTTTGATTCTATATAAGATTTACGTATAAATACTATACAAAGGGTATTTACTATTTGTGTTTTTTTTTCTAAATTTCTACTTCTCAAGTACTTCCTATCTATACAGCGATATAGAGATATATATAGAGATAGCAACGATGATATGGAAGTGATCCCCTGTTATCACTTAATTTCTATTTTTAATTGTTGCCAAAGACTACAAAACGCTGAAGGAGTTTAGTTCCAACCCAACTCTACAGCTAATAAACCCGCAGCACAACTCATTTTCAAATGCACTAACAACAATAAGCGAAACATAGATGGCGCTGTTCAAGTGCCCACTGTGTTAACAATACATAAGCTCAACGTGTTAGATTACGTGCAAGATTTCTTATGCTTGCTATAAAGTTAATTAATTGAAGCATTTATTTCTGTTACATGTCAGCTTCATAAGAAATCTTGCATATAAAAGTTGTATAACTATATTTTTTAATTATGTTCGTTATATATTTTGAAATCGAGGCACAAATTAAACCTCAGTTATTGATTTAAATAAGAAATGTGTTTATATATTACCACATTATAAATGTTGAAGTGGCCTTTACTTTGGTCTTATCATCATGGTAACTGCCTTAAGCGAATAATTGTGACCTTTCCATGAAGCCCAGGTGATGCCACGACCAAATTGAGTATTGGAAAAGTCGCCTCCCAAGTAGAGCCCATTTAGATTACTATAAAAATGAATTTAAAATGATTAGACTCAATGTTATAATATATAGGATTCAAGTATTATTACATACCATGTGTGACAATTCTTGTACCACCAGGCACCAGTGTATTGAATTGCACAGTTTGATTTGTCAACATCATTTTGCTTATCATATGTACTGAACTTTGAGCCCTTGTGATATGCAAATGAATCTCCAGCATTGCCAGAGAAGGTACCCAATTTATTCAGACCGTACAAATCGGCCTCATTTCCAATGGCGAACTCAGAGTATTTGGCAACCCGTTGTTCACCAAGAAAGTCCTCCATATGTATATAAAGCTCATGAGGACGTGATATAGTTAGAGCATGTAAATTGTTTAGTCCAATAAAGAAGTTCTTTTCTATATCACCAAAGCCTTGCTGATAGGCTGACCATTTTCTGTAGAAGTTGGTGCTTTCATCTACACGACGCTGCACAACCATCCAAGGGGAGCCAGTTAGGGCCACATTACAATACACAGACATAACTCCTAAACCTTTCGGTTCAATTTTATAGACACCATTTTTCTTGGGCTTAGCAGCTGTACATGATTCCGGATACTTCTTGTCGAATAAATAATGCGTGCTGTTTACAGCTGAGGCAAACGCCACACAGAAAACCGACAAAAGAATGCAGACTAAAGTCTTCATTGTTGGTTGGTACTTGGAGCACTGAAGGAAGCACTGATCGTAAGCCTTCTTTATATAGTTAAGTAGTATTTTTGTAATAAGTTTTAATAGATAGTGTGATTAGATTGCAATTCGTTTTAATAAGTGTGTTATATTAAGTTATACAAAAGTTATCAGTAAATGAAGGATTTAATGCACTTTACGAAGCCAATGCACATATAAGCTTTAAGTATATGGCTTATGTAATCACTGACCTTATCACATAGTGCTTGATATAAAATAAATCAAATTTTTGTGGACTTGCAACATTAAAATTTGATTTTTACTTCAGTAATAAAAAAACACTTATGCACTTAATTTCTCACTTGTAAAAAAAAAAATCAACCTCTCAACAGTAGCTCTCGATGAATACTGATTTGGGCAAGATTAAATTTAACATAAGCATATAATGGCTCAACTATTGCTGCTCTCTGCATAAGCACCAGTAAGTGTGCAAAATTGTTCTTGCATTTTGCGTGGCCTATGCATTGCCTATGCTGTGTGCAATACAGGTAGTGAGCATCGTTCAATGACTGGAAAGAGTTATGGTGTGAGAGAACGGAAAGAGTTGTGGTGTAAGAGATGTGACTATCGCTCTTTCTAAAGGCAAGGCTCTTAGCCACCGTGAAGTAAGTTTTTTGAATGAATAATAACGCTATTTAATAATGGCAATGAAAATGTTATTATTAAATAATAATAAAATATTTTTAAATAAAAATATCTGAAATATATGAGCTCAATTGTTCTGGTGTACAATTGAATTTATAAAGGTTTTCTGCCACATTATATTAACACATGCTATGTATGAGATATTTACCTCATATATAATAAATATATATGTTTCGTATCTCCATAGGATATTTGTGTCAAAACAATTACGACAGTAAATATGTTAAACACACACCGCTCATCATATACAGCTTTTACTCCACATCATAACAACGCAGCTATGATAGTTGAGACATTTGGGGTCTCTAAGAGTCATGCCTCAACTCAATATGTGGGTCTTAAAATACGTATATGAATATGAATATATAATAATATGAATATTATGAATATGTTGTGTTTTATATATTTTAGTTAGTTTCAGTTATGTCGAAAGATTTATCATATTTATATTTTATATATACAATTAATGCTTTACTTTTTTCCTCTTTTTAATGAATGCATACAAAAAACTTCATTGCTATGCAATACTTGGAATACTTAAATTAGAACTGATCATATCTTGTCTTTATATAGTTAATATTATTCCATTACTGATTGAATGATAAGATTACAAATCAGATTTAATATTGACTTAATCATAGTTACGTTAAATTAGTTTCATTAACAAACGGGAGGTCTATCAGTTAAAAAAGGATTATCTCACTGAAACAAACAAGAACTAGTTGAGTCTTGGTTATATATTCCTGATACTTTGATACTATATAAGATTTACATATATAAACTATACAACGGGTATTTACTATTTGTGTTTTTTTTTCTAAATTTCTACTTCTCAAGTACTTCCTATCTATACAGCGATATAGAGATATATATAGAGATAGCAACGATGATAAGGAAGTGATCCCTGGTATCAGTTAATTTCTATTTTTAATTATTGCGAAAGCCTACAAAACGCTGAAGGAGTTCAGTTCCAACCCAACTCTACAGTTAATAAACCCGCAGCACAACTTACTAACAAATGCACTAAAGCGAAACATAGATGGCGCTGTTTAAGTGTCCACTGTGTTAGTAAAAATACATAAGCTCAACGTGTTAGATTACGTGCAAGATTTCTTATGCTTGCTATAAAGTTATTTAATTGAAGCATTTATTTCTGTTACATGTCAGCTTCATAAGAAATCTTGCATATAAAAGTTGTATAACTATATTTTTTAAGTATGTTCGTTATATATTTTGAAATCGAGGCACAAATTAAACCTCAGTTATTGATTTAAATAAGAAATGTGTTTATATATTACCACATTATAAATGTTGAAGTGTCCTTTACTTTGGTCTGATCATCATGGTAACTGCCTTAAGCGAATAATTGTGACCTTTCCATGAACTCCAAACGATGCCACGGCCATCCTGTTGATATGAATAATCGCCTCCCAAGTAAAGTCCATTTAGATTACTATAAAAATCAATTTATAAATGAAAACAATCAACGATATAATATATGGGATTCAAGTACTATAACATACCTTGTGTGACAATTCTTGTACCACCAGGCACCAGTGTATTTGATTGCAC
>JBAMBS010001720.1:110000-117500 GCA_037044455.1 Zygothrica quintamaculata | reverse complement strand
AGGTGATTGGGTGTGAGTGTGGATGTGAGTGTGGGAAGGGGCAGAGAAATAAAGATGCGGAATGGAAGGCCATGGCTAAGAGGCAAACGATACGATATAAGGCCAAAAGGGTTACCCACATAGCCAAGGGGCGAGCTTAATAAAAATGTAAAGCACGTGGAGCAGCATACCCAAAAGGTAACAACATGGACTAAAGGTGAAGTAAAAATAGTGCAGCATGTTTTGCGGCGCTTGCCGCTGTACATATGAAATGGCATAGTTCAACTGGCTGTTAACAGTTGCGGCGCCAAAAACCAGACAATGTAGAGTAAATGGAGAACAAAAACAACAAAATTAAAGCCAAAAACAGAAAAAAAATAAACAAAAATAAAAAGAGAAAAAAAAAAATACCAAAAGAAAACCTTTTGCTACATAGGGCAAAAGCAGAGCAGAACAAGCACAAAAAGGATTTGCACAATGTTTAGTCGCTGTTGCAGCAATTTTCTACAATTACCACAGGGGCACAGGTGGCAGTGGCAGTGGCAGTGGCAGTGGCGGCCACAAGGACGAGGCAGGACGACGGCATAAAATGCACACAATTTTCAGTGATTCCTTTTTAGCCTTAGCCCAGGCAAAGCGAAAGCCAACGCCAAAGCCAAAGCAAAAGCAGTGAAAATAATATTAAAGGCCATTAGGCTCATATAGACAAGTTAAGTGGCTCTTTTTAGTGTCGCCCGTGTCCTGGTCCCAGTTGCTCTTACTGTGCGCTCTTGTTCTCGTCGTCATGTGCGCCGCGTGTATGTGTTTGTGTGTGTGTGTGTATGTACGTGTGTTGGCAGGTTTTAGATTTTATTTTATGCCTCGGCTGTTGTCAAGGCAAAAGAAGTCATTAACGTGTCGTTGTCTTTGATGCTCATGTTCATGCTCGAGCAGCAGCAGCAACCGAAACCAAAAAATAATAAAAAGAAAGGAAGAAAAAAAAAAATGAAAAAGAAAACCAAATTAAATTAGTTAACCACATGGCAACTTTTGTCTACCAGGCAATAGAATAACAGAAGACAACCAAAAGGTTGTAGGTACTACCTAACAGTGAGAAAGAGAGAACGGGTTTAAATAGAGCCAGTAGTACGTGGTGGTTGCCACTAATTGTTGCATGTTATGTTTTTGCTTATCTTTGGGCTGCCCTCAGGCGCAGTCAGCTCGAAATCTGCCCTAGACAAGTAATTGTATTTTAAATGTTAGCCAAAGGTGAAAAAGTCAGCCAGCAATGTCGCGTCTATAAATTATACAAGAAATGGCAACAAAATGGCAGCGAAAGAAACAAAAAAAAAAAATATTTACAAATACCAGAACAAAGTCGCTGACAACGCTTAAAACTCATGTGCTCTCATGTAACTTCTGCTGCTGCTTCTTCTTCTAATATATATATATATATATACTATATGTTTATACCGATGTGTATATTCATTTTTTTTTTGTATTTTGTTTCTTCTTTCGTTTTATTTTTACAGCTGCCTTTTGGCTGGGCACTTTTGCCAATTGACATGTAAATTGACATTTAATGGTTGCTAATGAGCGTCTGAGGATTAGTTCCTCCGCAGACAGACAGACAACATGGTGCACAGGACGAGCACAGAATGAGCTGAGCATGGAAAGACTTTGTTATTTGCATAGGTGCTAAAGAGCATGAGGAATTGAGAAAGCTGTATAGTATGCTATGCTATGCTAAGGGGATTAATAGTACAATGAACTAACTAATTTGGAAAAAAATAAACTTGCTTGGATTTAGGATTTTATCTTATTAAACAAGTTTATATATATTGGTAATATTTTCATTCCAATCATGTTTAATTTTCTTCAATCTTTTCATACGAACGCCTATTAGTTGGCCAAAAAGAGAATCTAATACCAAATTGAAGTCAATAAATCATTAAGTAAACAAATAAATACTCAATTAATTTTCACAGCTTAGCACAAAGAACGTTGCTTGCTGGCAGACAGCTTGTTAGCTGTCGGCCTGTTGCAAGTAATCTAGGGATCTGCTACAGGAAATCTCCTTATAATGCGACCAATTCATATTTGAAAACTTTTAATCAGATTATGCTGTTTATGGACGTCTGCCAGGACTCTGTATGGCAATGTAAATATATTTAAGTTATTAATTATTTTGTTGGTACTTTCGAAATGGCCAAAGCTTTCTATTCATAATTACAAATTTGATGATGATGATGAAGCATGCAACATTTACTTTGCTTGTCTTGAATAACATTTATTTGGGCAAAAATTATATTGAAATCTTGTATATGTATAAATAACTGCAACTTCAATTATAAATTTGTATATATATATATATATATATATATATGTGGGTGTGTGTATATGTATAAGCATTTACTTGTCCATCAGAATGTTGCATTCATCTATGTTTATATTGTTTTAATTATTGAATTCGTAATTACAGGAAATGAGTATCAAAGCAATAGCAAAGTATTGCCTCATAAACATAATAATAATATTAATATTAAAGTGCATTTTGTTGCACGAATATGAAAACATATTTATTCTTTTATTTGTAGCTAATTTTGTGGCCAGCATCGGGCTGTGATTGATGATGATGACTAATTAATATCTAATTAGCGACAAACTTGCAAAACATTCGACATTCATTTGACAATATATAGGAGCTCATTCATAACAATCAACTCTTAGTGAATGCAATAGAAAAGAAAGTAAAGAAAGTGGAGAAAGTAGTAGAGAAAGTTGATTTTTTTTATATGCATAAAATAAAGTTGTAAATTAGAGATAGTAGCCACAATTTATGTTATCAATTGTGCAACATTTGGTAGAACAACTAACTTATGTTTATGTTGAAATTTGAGTCAAATACTCAATTACAATAAGAGAGACTACCACACCCCGCTATGCGTATATTTCATGTGGAGTTGGATATAGGGAGGTAAGGGCAATTGTTTAGTCGCTGCAGGCGAATAATACTGAGACCATTTTTATGGCAGGCAATATAGTCTGACTGGCATCCTCTGGCAGTGTCTCTGTTGGCATGATGGCAAGCTGACATCTCCTCTGCCCAGCATAGCCTAGCCCCAGCAGAGTAGAGCAGAGCAGAGGAGAGAATAGGAGAGGAGAGCAGAGCAGAGCACAGATGTCGAGGTGTCAGTATTTATACAGCAAATAAGCTAAATTTTTCCTTTATGACTCCCACAACGGGCAAACAGTTGGTGGATGAATGCCGGCAACATTGCCAGACAATTGTGTGGCAATTGTCAAAAGTCTGCCAACCGACAGGACTTGACGACTTTCTGTCTTCTGCCTTCTGCCTTCTACGTTCTACCAACTACCTACTGCCTTTCTACGTTCTTCAAAATGATTCTGCCATACAACTGTGCTGACGTTTATATATGACTAGTGATAAGTCAGCGTCGCCCAAGACGTTGACACCAAGTGCAAGTGGGGTACACTGCCAGGGCTATCGGATGGTTGTATGGAGGAGAGTTGTACTGAATGTTTCGTCGTGTCTCATTTTGCGCTTTGTTGTCGTTATGATGCCATGAATAGGAATCCTTTGGGTGTCTTTGGAACCTTAAAGCGCACAGTTTATTTGTCAGTTTCAAAATTTACAGTAATAAGCGCAAAACTTGAGTATAGGCTGGGGACACAATGACAACATGGCATGGCGTGCAAATGACATGTAGAGGGTAAAATGCTTGCAACAGCTATACACATACACACACATACTTACATAAATATAGATTTAGAAAATGAGAGAGAGAGAGAGAGAGAGAGAAGTGTATGTGCTGGAAGAGCCATCATCTACAGCTGAATTCAGAAGTAAATTAGTTATTAGCGTTGTAAGTAGTTGAAAAGTTCTACAGAGTTTTGGTAGAAAACTCTTCTAGAGTTTTTGGGATGAATCTTTTGGCATTGGCATTGGCATGCCAAAAGCGGCGCTAAAATGCGCCTAATTGTTAATTAGTGTCAGCGTGAATTAGTATTTACAGCATGGCAGTAGACATACAGACAGTAAAAAGCATTGAGACAGTTAGACGGACCAACAGACAACAGACAAGAGAGAAAAGAAGACCAACGTCAGAGCCACAGAACATTTCAATGGGCGCATTTTTAGGCATTTTGCATGGAAAGCCAGTCGAAAGTTTTTGTTTGCCAACGAACAACGGAAATTGTACAAAATTCAACGGCAGAGACCCCAAAAGGACGAAAGACGAAAGCCAGAAAGTTTGTCTTTAGACTCTACTTTACTCTACTCTGTGGTATTGAAGTGTTAATTAATATTGAAAAGGATCAACTTTTGTGTGACTTTAGCTTCTCTGTGTGTGTGTGTGTGTGTGTGTGTGTGTGTGTGTGTATGCCAAGCAAATGAAAATTGAAAAGGAATCCATGGAGACTCAAATAGGATGAGATTAAATGTTAAGTAAGGGGTTAATTCTATAAGAAATTCCACTACAAAAACTTTCCTTTCTTGACATGTATTCGTATTAGTATTGGAATTGCTATTACCATAAAACATATTTACCAAAATTCATTATAAACAAAGATTATACAAATATATTTAAGCTATATAAATAGATTACTCAAAACATATAATTATAAAGCATTGCAGCAGGAGCCTTGAAAGTTACTAATACTTTTGCATTTTTGGACACGATCTGGTAATAAATATGCAGCTGCCTCCTTTGCTTGCATAGATGAAAGGTGACTGGTGGCTGATGGCTGGTAGATGGTGGATGGTGAATGGTGGACGATGGACGTTGGAGCAGGCAATCTTGACATGCCATTAACATTTCATGTGCACCTTGACGTTGTCTTTTGCCAGCCGCAGACAACGCTGTCGACGACGTTAACGTTGCTGCTGCTGCTGCTGCTTCTGCTGCAGCTACAGCCGGCGTTGACTATCACACTAAAAGTCAATATAAAGTAAAATTTTTTTTATGACCTCGGGATTATCATTTTGTGCTGCAGCTTGACATGAAATTGGCTGCACTGTGGGTAACCAGAAATTGGCTATAAAACCAAAGAGCGACGACCAAAAGGTGCTCCACAACGCATCTTCTCTTGCCCCCACTTTCACTCACTCACTCTGTGTCTCTCTCCACCTTCAATGGTAACAAGAACTCCTATGCTTTCGCTCAGTAGCTCAAAGTCTTTTCCACCTACTATAGCCCCAAACCAATTCCGACATTCTATAAAAAATATAGAAATTTTTATTTTAAGTAGTGACGCGTCAGGGATAATGTTAATGGCACATAGCATTTTCATTTCAAACGCATAAAAGTGTCCAATGTCTGTCCACGGGAAATGTTTAAAAAAAAAAACAGACAAGAAAAAAATAATATAAAATAAAAATAAGAGAGAAAGAGTAGGAGAACAAGTTAAACGAGAGGTAGAAGAAAGCAGTGCAAAAGAAATGTCAAACCAACGTTGTCGTATCGCATTTGGGTTTTCTCTTTGTCACTGACGCTTTATGTGCGCAGATTTTCCTTCTTTCTATATATATATATATATATTTATAATATATTTATATATATATATATATATGTATTAAATATATATATATATGTATATGTACATATTCATATAATAAGGGGAACGCGTATCTCTCACGATAAAGTGGAATTTAAAGTTTATGATCTAGACAAAAGGACTAGCAAAACTCTGCTGCTTCTTATATGCATATAAATATATATATATATATATATATATATATCTATATATGTATATAATTTTATATATATATATATATAACGTATGCTTTATAATTATATGACCAGCATTTTTTTATAACTCTACTCAACTCAACTCAACGTAACTCGACTCGACTCGAAATGTTATGTGCGCTTTGACCCAGCCTCCGGCTGTTGGCCAGCCTTTGGCTATGAGCTTTACTTCTCTCTCCTCATCTACACACTGGTAACATTAAATGAGCTTGAAATGATGCTGGAGATTGCCTGAAATAGGCAATAGACGAGCACATAAATTCCAGCTATGAAAATGCCCACAGAATTGTTATGACTATGGGTAGTTAATATGACACAGTAATTCCTTTTTTATATTTATTATTTTTTCTTTAAATAAGACAAGCCACAGAAATATTTATACTTTATTTTAAAATAAACACACAAAAATTACATTATTATGTCAAAAGTTTCTTACCAAAATGACACAATATATAAAATGTATTTTCTTTTTTTTATTTTGTTTCTTTTTCTACTATTTTTAAAGATAGATTAAAAAACTAGATAGAAAAAAAACTAATGCACATACAAAAAAGGTAGCTTTAAAAAGTTTTCATATCATTTAGCTAATTATTTGTTTCAAGCACACACACACACGCAGATATAAAAACATACACACATACACATACACATACATATAAATAGATATAAAAAATATATTTTTTTATATGCTTACGTTTAGAAACTTTGTATACCGCGCTCTGCCGACTGCTCATAAGCAGCTTAATACTTGGAATGTTCTGCGTTTAGCTTGATAATCGTTGATTATTGTTGTTGTTGTTGTTGTTGTTTTTGTAGTTTTAGTCGTTGTTATTGTTGTTGTTTTTATGGAATGTATTTTGAAATAGGTTGCTTTTCGTTTTTGTTTTAATTTGATAAAGGATTTTACTGAGATTTTGCACTTTTAAGCTCAATAAGTTTGCGAGATTGGTTTTGGCTTTATTTTATTTTATTTGAAGAAGGTTTATTTGTAAGAAGGTTTTGTTTTTCTATTTTTTTGTTATTCCTACAGTTTAAACTATTGTCTTAAAGGCTTTAAGAGTAATTACACAGATTATTTGCTGGCTATTGTTTATTGAGAGTTAATATTTATAGTTTAAGGAAAGATTTTCAGTTAAGTATTCATTAGTATAGTAAGCTTCTAATTAATCATGGCTTAATGTAACTTTGCACTACGTGGCATATGTGTTATAATAATAATACTATTATTAATTAATAACATCTAATTATCTGCTTAATATCTAAGCCAAATGTGTACTATATAATTAGTATATCAATGACTCTTTTAAGTAACTGAGTTCTAGGAATTTATTTGCAATAATAATCCTGGCAACTAATCACTCAACTACTTTCTTTATGGACGTTTACTGAACGGCTCGTTGTATCACTTGAAGTGAATTTAATAAACATATATATATATATATCTTTAATAGCTAATCGTATATATATATAATTATAATTATATTACTATTATTATTATTATTATTATTAATGTGCGTATGTTGGTTTTTCTTTTTATTATTATTATATCTTTGATTTGATTTCGTTTTGATTACACATTCCAAGCATTATTGACGAAAGCTTCCATATTTGCTTCTCAGCTGCTGCCTTTAGTTCAATGCCGCCATTTTGCTGTCATTGGCCATGCTAAGTGCTAGAATTCGTTATGGTTTTCGTTTTGTTTTTGTTTTTTTGTTGTTTTTATTTATTTTTTATTTTATTTTGATTTTTGATTTTTTTTTTATATTTGGTT
>JBAMBS010001720.1:0-105000 GCA_037044455.1 Zygothrica quintamaculata | reverse complement strand
TAAGTTGACTGCAATAAAGGACAAATTTAAATTGCCGAATGATGCATTCAAGGATAACGACAATTAAGACAAATTGCAAAAAGACATTTAAGGAAGGGAAAAGTAAAAGAAAACAATAGCATAAATAGTGGAATGAAATGCATAAAACAGTGAGCAAATATTATAACAGCATATAGAGTCAGAAGTTGTTTAACTATAGAGTAAGGACTAACAAGGATAACTCATTAAATATACTAATAATATTTCACTATAAGCAAATTGAAATTTTGTTTTTTATTTTTGTGGGGGAAGGATATGGTATATCTTGTGTGTGCAGCTCACGTAACAGTGTGCCCAAAGTTTACAAAGATTTCTTCTTAGAACTAAGCACATCATTTTGCATTTCTTATACGAAACTCAATTTCGCTTTAATAAATATTTCAATATATATGCTTGAAAGACAAGTCAAGGCCTTAAAAAAATACACGCCTACGCACTTGAGACACACACACACGTACCTATAAGCATATATAAGGCTGCCTTTGTAACTGCTCCGCCTACTATATATATATATATATCGGGTGCTGTCCTTGCCCCAGTCGCTGTCTGCTTGTCACACGCCGTTGTGCCATTGTAAATGGAGTCAAGAAAGCAAAAGTCACTTTTTCAATTTTCAAAATTAAAAAAAAAGAAAATAAATAAAAAAAAAATGGAATAAGCCCCCCCTCTCTTCACCCACTCTGCCCATACCTAGTCTCTCGAAATTCTAGCAGCCTTTTTAAATTCACGCAGAAAAGTAGGCAATGCTTTCTGCCACCGCCGCTCACCCTTGTCAGAAGGGGTCTCTGCATTTCGTTTAGTGACTTTTTTTCTGTATTTTTCTTGTAGCCCTGTGACAATGTGTCAACGTGTTTCACAGTACATATACACACACACATACATGTGTGTGTCTGAGTTTGTATATGTGAAAGCAGAAGTGCAAAAAAAAACCCACTTGATAAGGGTTTATCAATGCGACACAGTAACTTAGTGATTTACTCGTGTGTGCGTAGAATTTGTGTTCTGCTTCTTATTCCATTTTTTTTTTATTTATTTTCTTTTTTTTTAATTTTGAAAATTGAAAAAGTGACTTTTGCTTTCTTGACTCCATTTACAATGGCACAACGGCGTGTGACAAGCAGACAGCGACTGGGGCAAGGACAGCACCCGATATATATATATATATAGTAGGCGGAGCAGTTACAAAGGCAGCCTTATATATGCTTATAGGTACGTGTGTGTGTGTCTCAAGTGCGTAGGCGTGTATTTTTTTAAGGCCTTGACTTGTCTTTCAAGCATATATATTGAAATATTTATTAAAGCGAAATTGAGTTTCGTATAAGAAATGCAAAATGATGTGCTTAGTTCTAAGAAGAAATCTTTGTAAACTTTGGGCACACTGTTACGTGAGCTGCACACACAAGATATACCATATCCTTCCCCCACAAAAACAAAATTTCAATTTGCTTATAGTGAAATATTATTAGTATATTTAATGAGTTATCCTTGTTAGTCCTTACTCTATAGTTAAACAACTTCTGACTCTATATGCTGTTATAATATTTGCTCACTGTTTTATGCATTTCATTCCACTATTTATGCTATTGTTTTCTTTTACTTTTCCCTTCCTTAAATGTCTTTTTGCAATTTGTCTTAATTGTCGTTATCCTTGAATGCATCATTCGGCAATTTAAATTTGTCCTTTATTGCAGTCAACTTACAACTTACAACAAAAGTTACAAATAAAACCAAAGAGAAAAAAAATTACTGCGGCTTACACGTATTTTTCTCTCTTTTATTCTCCACTATCTCTGTCCTTTTTGCCTTTAACTGTCTCGCGTTTGCATTGCAGCGAAAATGTTTACGAAAAATCGCGTTTCATCTTATGGAATCATTTTTGGCTTTCAAGGATTGCTGAGCTGCTGCTGCTGCTTGCCACTACCTGTACTCATCACAGGGTTACGAGTTACTGTTTAAAATAAATAACAACATTGCACATACAGACACACACACGCACACATACTCACATACACTCACATACAGAAAAACATAAACCAAATAAATTGGTTTCGTAACCGCAAAAGCCAAAAACGAACAGTTCCAGAGGCAGAAAGTAAAAAGCCGAAAACAGAAACCAATGCAAAAACAGTAGCAGAAACTGAAAGAGAAAGAGTAAAGAGAGAGAGAGAGGGAGAGAGGGAGAGAGTGCTGGGACACAGAATCAAGCCTGATCCAAGCTGAGTCGAGAGTCACGGCAGGCACTTTACCATCAATTCAATTCAATCAGACATCAAGCATATATAAAATTTTCACTCGCAACACACGAATTATACAATCAATGTATATATATATCGGCCCAGCCGCCCAAACACCCAACTGGCAACTGCCTTCTCTTCCTCCATATTATGCCACCCAGGTGCAAGCTCTTTGCTACCTTCTTAATACTTCAAGCAACATCTACCCATTCCCACTTAAAAAAAAAGGAAATAAAATGCGGCAGGCACGTTGCAACACTATTACTTATTTGGCATAGCATACAGACAGGCGCAGACGTCGACGATGGCGTCTGACTGAAATGAACTACGTTTGTTTGTGATTGTGTGTGTTGTATGTGTGTGTGTGTGTGGCTCAGGTGTGCAACAAATATAAGAACGAGATGAAAAGAGACAGTTATATTTAAAGTGATAGCTTAGGCAGGAGTGCGGAGAGGGGAAATAAGAGTAAAAGAGGCAAAAAGGACTTAACAGGCAGGGCTCTAAAATGCAATAATCTTTCGGCGCCGACGTCGTCAGCGTTTAAACGTGACTTTTAAGCATGATGTTGTAATATTTTAACCTGACTAAGAATGGCTACATATAGCGGCGAAATAACCAAAGAGAAATAATAGTGGAAGTAGTAATAGTAGTAGTAGTAGTAGAAGTAGAGGGGATAGAATGGAAAAGAGGAAGCAGTAGAGAGGAAGTTGAACTGGCAGAACTGTTTCCCATTGTTGTGTGTGTCTGAAAATTGTTACAAATGCCCCCAGCGTGCATTTTATGGCCAGTGCGATAAATAAAATGTTGCAACACAGCCCGCACACACACACACACACACACACACAAGCTTAACACAAAAAAAAGTATATATATATATATATATATATATATGTATTAATATATATGTGCAAATAATATGGAAGTCTTTTGCTTGAAAAGGTAGTTCTAGTCCAAGAGCTTCTACTGGCTTTCATACCAATGCCAGACAAACAATAACATAAATTTTGTTAGCTATTGTATGTATATGTGCCTCTGTGTGTGTGTGAGTGTGTGCCAAGTAATTGTGCAATATGTTTTAGAGGCTAGGCAGCATTCACAACTACTTAGGTCAGAGCGTAGAGTAAGAGGCAAAAACCTTGACCACAATGTCGAAGATGTTGCCAGCGTTATTAAGGCTGTAGCTGTAGGCGGCTTTAGTGGCACTTACGAGCATATTTTACCAAGAAGTCGAACATTGTTGTATGAAGAAAAAAAAAAAAACAAAATATATATATATATAAAATAGGAGAGAAGAAGCAGCAGCAGTACAATATCATTCACATTTAGGGAACATGTTTTTGTAGCTTAGTTGGGCTTAGTAGGTCTTAGACGGCAGAGCACTTTGAACACTTTTATTGATACAAATTTATATGCTGTGAGAATTTATAGCAAATATTATTTTAAAAAAACCATATATATATATATATATATATATTAAATACTTACTAAGCTTTAGTTTTTTATTTAATATAGAAAGCAACTAGTTAGTCTTTTGCCATGTTTGTAGACTGAAACTTATTGAAAGCAATCTGCAGTTGGTTAAATGTCCATTTTATTGCTAAATACTTTGCCTACTTTGTCCTCAATTACAATTACTGTTTATATCATCCTTCTTTCAGCACTACTTTTATCCCTTTAGTGTATTATTTCCGTTTACTCTCTCCTCATCTCTCGACCACTCTCTTTAATGCGTAATTGTAATTGCAAGCGAAAAAAAAAAAAAATTCCTTCAGTCTCTCTTCGTGCTATTAACCCAAGTAACCCAAGCTCAAACTTAGCTGCCACCAACAACACACACACACACTCTCTCTCTCTCTCTCTATCTCGTTATGTCCAATGTACTTTCCGCTTTGGCCCTGGCTTAGACAAGTTTGCTGCTAAGCCAACATAAGACCCGCAAGCGTTTCTCATACACAGAATAGAAAAGTAAGAGCCAAAACGAAAGGCAACAAACTATACAACTTGTTAGTGTAGTAGTTGTCGGTTGTTGTTACGATTCTTCTTCTTCTTCTTCTTCTTCTCGTTCTTCTTCTTCTATATTTTTGTTGTTGTTTCTGCTATTGCTTGTGTTACTCAGTTGTTATCGTTGTGGTGTTTGTCTTAGTTAAATTCCAAAAAGCGTAACGGGTAAACGAGTAACGAGCAGAGCAGTTCAGAGCGACGTCAACTGTGGCTGCATTGAGTGCGGCTTAAGTGTTCATCGACTCAACCGCACCAAATACACAAAGATCCGGCTTTTCCTTCCATTTGGTCTACTACATGCTCAACCCTATATCTATCATAGACACACACTCTCATACACACACCCCGAAGGCTGTCAATAGTCTGCAACTGAGGCTGAGACTGTTGCAGACTCGACTCTGAGGCATGTGCTGCAAGTTCAATTAATTGCGCGCAACGAGCAAACAAAATAAACAACAATAGCAGCAACAACAGCAACAGCAGCAGTAGCAGCAGCAACACCCACAGAGCAACAGCAACACTAACACCAACACAGCCGCAACCACAAAAATTAAATTAAAGTAGAGCATTGGCTTTTCTCCTAGCCCACACACACACACACACACACTCACATACATAGCAGATATGCAGCAATGACACTAGCTGAAATTTTGGCAAAAAAAATTCAATAAAATTCTTATAAGAATTGAAAAATATTACAAAAAAGATTTTTCAAACTGTCTTAAAAATTCAATAAAAATTTTATGAGAAAATTTTACCAAAAATACAAAAATAAAAATATACAAAAAATTGTGTA
This sequence comes from Zygothrica quintamaculata, assembly GCA_037044455.1. Lineage (NCBI taxonomy): Eukaryota > Metazoa > Arthropoda > Insecta > Diptera > Drosophilidae > Zygothrica > Zygothrica quintamaculata. The sequence continues at coordinate 99,930 of JBAMBS010001720.1, read as the reverse complement.
CTCAAAATATATTTTCAATATTTAGATTAATCTAGTAGCAATCCATTTTCAGCTTGTATCATGTGATGAACTATAGCAATTTCTATTGCTTACACCTAACTCTCTTTACTTTTCTTATACATTTCTCTACCCTTTTTGCCAGTGTGTGTGTGTGTGTGTGTGTGTGTGTAAATGAGTGATGTGCATTGAGAACGCTAAAACACTTTTGTTTACTCCTCTGTGTTGTTATGTTCTTGTGCGTGTGTGAGTGTTTGTGTGTGTTGCTTGGGGGCTAGACGAAGACGTATGGTTATTGTGATGACTCTTGTTTTTGCCACCCAACCCGAGAAAATTGATAAATATTGCAAAAAACACACACACACAAACATGCATTATAGATATATATATATGAATAAACACACACACATATATATATATATATATATATATATATATATATATATAGAAAATATAATTTAATTAAAATGTTTTATGTAAGACATGTTTATTGAAGCATTTTCTCAACTTACTTGGCAATTTGATTGACGTCTGACTTGAGGTTGTTTTAGTTTGTTGTTTATCGTTTCATTTGTTTGTTTGTGGCATTTACTGTCAAGGTGTTGAGCTGTTTTCCACTTATGCTTCAAAAAGTTGCAACAAAGTTTAACATTGATTTGTAAAATAGTTTGAGTTATTTGTTTTAACCATGCAATAGATTTTCAATTAGTTATTTAAGACTTTTGTGATGGGGCTCAATTGACGAGACATTTCCAATCAACATAACAATAATTTCTCTACATAAAATCAAGTATAAATATATATATTTATAATTAAATAATAGTTTATATATATTTAATTAATAATTCAAATAAATATTCATATCTATATATTTATAAATCATTTTATTATTATTATTATTATTGTTATTATAATCGTGCTATGACGTGTGTTGTTCCTATGTCGTATGTTACTCTATTATTCTCCTTAGCAATCTAGTAAATATATATATATATATATACTTCTAGTATATATCTATGTTGTGTTATATATGTATATATATATAAATATATATATATTTATATTTTAAATATGTATACATATATAATTAAATTAACCTAAAAACGTTTATATTAAAATTCTCTTTTAATTTTGTTACAATTTTTTTTTGTTTTGTGTTTTAAAATATAATAAAATTTTTATATCTCAGTGTTGTTGTTTCCTTGATGTTGTGCGTAAATAAAAAGTTAATAAAACAAAAAAAAAATTTTTTTAAAAATCAATTAAATATATAGAAAAGTTAGTAACTTTTCTTTGGTTTTTTTTTTGTTTATTTTTTCTGTTATCACTAAATGCAAAAATTATGCTCAATGTTGTGCAAATATTTACCTTAAAAAAATTTTAATTAAAACAAAATAGTTAAATGCAATTTGTTATTCTTATGACATATTTAGCTGTGTGTAAAATCCTATTTAAAAAAAAAAGAAAAAAAAACAGCAATACATAAATGTTTCTAATAATTAATTAAAAATAAGCAACAACATTTGCAGCTAATTCCTACCCTACCCGCTCACCACCAAATTCAATACAAAAAAGAAAAACAACAACAGAGATTATAAAAATTTTATTTATTCCTTCTTTTTCTCTTTCTTTTTTCTCTCTTTTTACGCTAAAAACCAAATATAAAAAAAAAATCAAAAATCAAAATAAAATAAAAAATAAATAAAAACAACAAAAAAACAAAAACAAAACGAAAACCATAACGAATTCTAGCACTTAGCATGGCCAATGACAGCAAAATGGCGGCATTGAACTAAAGGCAGCAGCTGAGAAGCAAATATGGAAGCTTTCGTCAATAATGCTTGGAATGTGTAATCAAAACGAAATCAAATCAAAGATATAATAATAATAAAAAGAAAAACCAACATACGCACATTAATAATAATAATAATAATAATAGTAATATAATTATAATTATATATATATACGATTAGCTATTAAAGATATATATATATATATGTTTATTAAATTCACTTCAAGTGATACAACGAGCCGTTCAGTAAACGTCCATAAAGAAAGTAGTTGAGTGATTAGTTGCCAGGATTATTATTGCAAATAAATTCCTAGAACTCAGTTACTTAAAAGAGTCATTGATATACTAATTATATAGTACACATTTGGCTTAGATATTAAGCAGATAATTAGATGTTATTAATTAATAATAGTATTATTATTATAACACATATGCCACGTAGTGCAAAGTTACATTAAGCCATGATTAATTAGAAGCTTACTATACTAATGAATACTTAACTGAAAATCTTTCCTTAAACTATAAATATTAACTCTCAATAAACAATAGCCAGCAAATAATCTGTGTAATTACTCTTAAAGCCTTTAAGACAATAGTTTAAACTGTAGGAATAACAAAAAAATAGAAAAACAAAACCTTCTTACAAATAAACCTTCTTCAAATAAAATAAAATAAAGCCAAAACAAATCTCGCAAACTTATTGAGCTTAAAAGTGCAAAATCTCAGTAAAATCCTTTATCAAATTAAAACAAAAACGAAAAGCAACCTATTTCAAAATACATTCCATAAAAACAACAACAATAACAACGACTAAAACTACAAAAACAACAACAACAACAACAACAATAATCAACGATTATCAAGCTAAACGCAGAACATTCCAAGTATTAAGCTGCTTATGAGCAGTCGGCAGAGCGCGGTATACAAAGTTTCTAAACGTAAGCATATAAAAAAATATATTTTTTATATCTATTTATATGTATGTGTATGTGTATGTGTGTATGTTTTTATATCTGCGTGTGTGTGTGTGCTTGAAACAAATAATTAGCTAAATGATATGAAAACTTTTTAAAGCTACCTTTTTTGTATGTGCATTAGTTTTTTTTCTATCTAGTTTTTTAATCTATCTTTAAAAATAGTAGAAAAAGAAACAAAATAAAAAAAAGAAAATACATTTTATATATTGTGTCATTTTGGTAAGAAACTTTTGACATAATAATGTAATTTTTGTGTGTTTATTTTAAAATAAAGTATAAATATTTCTGTGGCTTGTCTTATTTAAAGAAAAAATAATAAATATAAAAAAGGAATTACTGTGTCATATTAACTACCCATAGTCATAACAATTCTGTGGGCATTTTCATAGCTGGAATTTATGTGCTCGTCTATTGCCTATTTAGGCAATCTCCAGCATCATTTCAAGCTCATTTAATGTTACCAGTGTGTAGATGAGGAGAGAGAAGTAAGCCCATAGCCAAAGGCTGGCCAACAGCCGGAGGCTGGGTCAAAGCGCACATAACATTCGAGTCGAGTCGAGTTACGTTGAGTTGAGTTGAGTAGAGTTATAAAAAAATGCTGGTCATATAATTATGAAGCATACGTTATATATATATATATATATATATATATATAAAATTATATACATATATAGATATATATATATATATTTATATGCATATAAGAAGCAGCAGAGTTTTGCTAGTCCTTTTGTCTAGATCATAAACTTTAAATTCCACTTTATAGTGAGAAATACGCGTTCCCCTTATTATATGTATATGTACATATACATATATATATATATTTATATATATATATATAAATATATTATAAATATATATATATATATATAGAAAGAAGGGAAATCTGCGCACATAAAGCGTCAGCGACAAAGAGAAAACCCAAATGCGATACGACAACGTTGGTTTGACATTTCTTTTGCACTGCTTTCTTCTACCTCTCGTTTAACTTGTTCTCCTACTCTTTCTCTCTTATTTTTATTTTATATTATTTTTTTCTTGTCTGTTTTTTTTTTTAAACATTTCCCGTGGACAGACATTGGACACTTTTATGCGTTTGAAATGAAAATGCTATGTGCCATTAACATTATCCCTGACGCGTCACTACTTAAAATAAAAATTTCTATATTTTTTATAGAATGTCGGAATTGGTTTGGGGCTATAGTAGGTGGAAAAGACTTTGAGCTACTGAGCGAAAGCATAGGAGTTCTTGTTACCATTGAAGGTGGAGAGAGACACAGAGTGAGTGAGTGAAAGTGGGGGCAAGAGAAGATGCGTTGTGGAGCACCTTTTGGTCGTCGCTCTTTGGTTTTATAGCCAATTTCTGGTTACCCACAGTGCAGCCAATTTCATGTCAAGCTGCAGCACAAAATGATAATCCCGAGGTCATAAAAAAAATTTTACTTTATATTGACTTTTAGTGTGATAGTCAACGCCGGCTGTAGCTGCAGCAGAAGCAGCAGCAGCAGCAGCAACGTTAACGTCGTCGACAGCGTTGTCTGCGGCTGGCAAAAGACAACGTCAAGGTGCACATGAAATGTTAATGGCATGTCAAGATTGCCTGCTCCAACGTCCATCGTCCACCATTCACCATTCACCATCCACCATCTACCAGCCATCAGCCACCAGTCACCTTTCATCTATGCAAGCAAAGGAGGCAGCTGCATATTTATTGCCAGATCGTGTCCAAAAATGCAAAAGTATTAGTAACTTTCAAGGTTCCTGCTGCAATGCTTTATAATTATATGTTTTGAGTAATCTATTTATATAGCTTAAATATATTTGTATAATCTTTGTTTATAATGAATTTTGGTAAATATGTTTTATGGTAATAGCAATTCCAATACTAATACGAATACATGTCAAGAAAGGAAAGTTTTTGTAGTGGAATTTCTTATAGAATTAACCCCTTACTTAACATTTAATCTTATCCTATTTGAGTCTCCATGGATTCCTTTTCAATTTTCATTTGCTTGGCATACACACACACACACACACACACACACACACACACACACACACACACACACACAGAGAAGCTAAAGTCACACAAAAGTTGATCCTTTTCAATATTAATTAACACTTCAATACCACAGAGTAGAGTAAAGTAGAGTCTAAAGACAAACTTTCTGGCTTTCGTCTTTCGTCCTTTTGGGGTCTCTGCCGTTGACTTTTGTACAATTTCCGTTGTTCGTTGGCAAACAAAAACTTTCGACTGGCTTTCCATGCAAAATGCCTAAAAATGCGCCCATTGAAATGTTCTGTGGCTCTGACGTTGGTCTTCTTTTCTCTCTTGTCTGTTGTCTGTTGGTCCGTCTAACTGTCTCAATGCTTTTTACTGTCTGTATGTCTACTGCCATGCTGTAAATACTAATTCACGCTGACACTAATTAACAATTAGGCGCATTTTAGCGCCGCTTTTGGCATGCCAATGCCAATGCCAAAAGATTCATCCCAAAAACTCTAGAAGAGTTTTCTACCAAAACTCTGTAGAACTTTTCAACTACTTACAACGCTAATAACTAATTTACTTCTGAATTCAGCTGTAGATGATGGCTCTTCCAGCACATACACTTCTCTCTCTCTCTCTCTCTCTCTCATTTTCTAAATCTATATTTATGTAAGTATGTGTGTGTATGTGTATAGCTGTTGCAAGCATTTTACCCTCTACATGTCATTTGCACGCCATGCCATGTTGTCATTGTGTCCCCAGCCTATACTCAAGTTTTGCGCTTATTACTGTAAATTTTGAAACTGACAAATAAACTGTGCGCTTTAAGGTTCCAAAGACACCCAAAGGATTCCTATTCATGGCATCATAACGACAACAAAGCGCAAAATGAGACACGACGAAACATTCAGTACAACTCTCCTCCATACAACCATCCGATAGCCCTGGCAGTGTACCCCACTTGCACTTGGTGTCAACGTCTTGGGCGACGCTGACTTATCACTAGTCATATATAAACGTCAGCACAGTTGTATGGCAGAATCATTTTGAAGAACGTAGAAAGGCAGTAGGTAGTTGGTAGAACGTAGAAGGCAGAAGGCAGAAGACAGAAAGTCGTCAAGTCCTGTCGGTTGGCAGACTTTTGACAATTGCCACACAATTGTCTGGCAATGTTGCCGGCATTCATCCACCAACTGTTTGCCCGTTGTGGGAGTCATAAAGGAAAAATTTAGCTTATTTGCTGTATAAATACTGACACCTCGACATCTGTGCTCTGCTCTGCTCTCCTCTCCTCTTCTCTCCTCTGCTCTGCTCTGCTCTACTCTGCTGGGGCTAGGCTATGCTGGGCAGAGGAGATGTCAGCTTGCCATCATGCCAACAGAGACACTGCCAGAGGATGCCAGTCAGACTATATTGCCTGCCATAAAAATGGTCTCAGTATTATTCGCCTGCAGCGACTAAACAATTGCCCTTACCTCCCTATATCCAACTCCACATGAAATATACGCATAGCGGGGTGTGGTAGTCTCTCTTATTGTAATTGAGTATTTGACTCAAATTTCAACATAAACATAAGTTAGTTGTTCTACCAAATGTTGCACAATTGATAACATAAATTGTGGCTACTATCTCTAATTTACAACTTTATTTTATGCATATAAAAAAAATCAACTTTCTCTACTACTTTCTCCACTTTCTTTACTTTCTTTTCTATTGCATTCACTAAGAGTTGATTGTTATGAATGAGCTCCTATATATTGTCAAATGAATGTCGAATGTTTTGCAAGTTTGTCGCTAATTAGATATTAATTAGTCATCATCATCAATCACAGCCCGATGCTGGCCACAAAATTAGCTACAAATAAAAGAATAAATATGTTTTCATATTCGTGCAATAAAATGCACTTTAATATTAATATTATTATTATGTTTATGAGGCAATACTTTGCTATTGCTTTGATACTCATTTCCTGTAATTACGAATTCAATAATTAAAACAATATAAACATAGATGAATGCAACATTCTGATGGACAAGTAAATGCTTATACATATACACACACCCACATATATATATATATATATATATATATACAAATTTATAATTGAAGTTGCAGTTATTTATACATATACAAGATTTCAATATAATTTTTGCCCAAATAAATGTTATTCAAGACAAGCAAAGTAAATGTTGCATGCTTCATCATCATCATCAAATTTGTAATTATGAATAGAAAGCTTTGGCCATTTCGAAAGTACCAACAAAATAATTAATAACTTAAATATATTTACATTGCCATACAGAGTCCTGGCAGACGTCCATAAACAGCATAATCTGATTAAAAGTTTTCAAATATGAATTGGTCGCATTATAAGGAGATTTCCTGTAGCAGATCCCTAGATTACTTGCAACAGGCCGACAGCTAACAAGCTGTCTGCCAGCAAGCAACGTTCTTTGTGCTAAGCTGTGAAAATTAATTGAGTATTTATTTGTTTACTTAATGATTTATTGACTTCAATTTGGTATTAGATTCTCTTTTTGGCCAACTAATAGGCGTTCGTATGAAAAGATTGAAGAAAATTAAACATGATTGGAATGAAAATATTACCAATATATATAAACTTGTTTAATAAGATAAAATCCTAAATCCAAGCAAGTTTATTTTTTTCCAAATTAGTTAGTTCATTGTACTATTAATCCCCTTAGCATAGCATAGCATAGCATACTATACAGCTTTCTCAATTCCTCATGCTCTTTAGCACCTATGCAAATAACAAAGTCTTTCCATGCTCAGCTCATTCTGTGCTCGTCCTGTGCACCATGTTGTCTGTCTGTCTGCGGAGGAACTAATCCTCAGACGCTCATTAGCAACCATTAAATGTCAATTTACATGTCAATTGGCAAAAGTGCCCAGCCAAAAGGCAGCTGTAAAAATAAAACGAAAGAAGAAACAAAATACAAAAAAAAAATGAATATACACATCGGTATAAACATATAGTATATATATATATATATATTAGAAGAAGAAGCAGCAGCAGAAGTTACATGAGAGCACATGAGTTTTAAGCGTTGTCAGCGACTTTGTTCTGGTATTTGTAAATATTTTTTTTTTTTGTTTCTTTCGCTGCCATTTTGTTGCCATTTCTTGTATAATTTATAGACGCGACATTGCTGGCTGACTTTTTCACCTTTGGCTAACATTTAAAATACAATTACTTGTCTAGGGCAGATTTCGAGCTGACTGCGCCTGAGGGCAGCCCAAAGATAAGCAAAAACATAACATGCAACAATTAGTGGCAACCACCACGTACTACTGGCTCTATTTAAACCCGTTCTCTCTTTCTCACTGTTAGGTAGTACCTACAACCTTTTGGTTGTCTTCTGTTATTCTATTGCCTGGTAGACAAAAGTTGCCATGTGGTTAACTAATTTAATTTGGTTTTCTTTTTCATTTTTTTTTTTCTTCCTTTCTTTTTATTATTTTTTGGTTTCGGTTGCTGCTGCTGCTCGAGCATGAACATGAGCATCAAAGACAACGACACGTTAATGACTTCTTTTGCCTTGACAACAGCCGAGGCATAAAATAAAATCTAAAACCTGCCAACACACGTACATACACACACACACACAAACACATACACGCGGCGCACATGACGACGAGAACAAGAGCGCACAGTAAGAGCAACTGGGACCAGGACACGGGCGACACTAAAAAGAGCCACTTAACTTGTCTATATGAGCCTAATGGCCTTTAATATTATTTTCACTGCTTTTGCTTTGGCTTTGGCGTTGGCTTTCGCTTTGCCTGGGCTAAGGCTAAAAAGGAATCACTGAAAATTGTGTGCATTTTATGCCGTCGTCCTGCCTCGTCCTTGTGGCCGCCACTGCCACTGCCACTGCCACCTGTGCCCCTGTGGTAATTGTAGAAAATTGCTGCAACAGCGACTAAACATTGTGCAAATCCTTTTTGTGCTTGTTCTGCTCTGCTTTTGCCCTATGTAGCAAAAGGTTTTCTTTTGGTATTTTTTTTTTTCTCTTTTTATTTTTGTTTATTTTTTTTTCTGTTTTTGGCTTTAATTTTGTTGTTTTTGTTCTCCATTTACTCTACATTGTCTGGTTTTTGGCGCCGCAACTGTTAACAGCCAGTTGAACTATGCCATTTCATATGTACAGCGGCAAGCGCCGCAAAGCATGCTGCACTATTTTTACTTCACCTTTAGTCCATGTTGTTACCTTTTGGGTATGCTGCTCCACGTGCTTTACATTTTTATTAAGCTCGCCCCTTGGCTATGTGGGTAACCCTTTTGGCCTTATATCGTATCGTTTGCCTCTTAGCCATGGCCTTCCATTCCGCATCTTTATTTCTCTGCCCCTTCCCACACCCACATCCACACTCACACCCAATCACCTAGTAGTAGACCCCTTTTATGCTGTTGTTTAGCATGCCAGTGGCGTTGTTTGGCTTATTGCACGTGCTTAGCCTTCAGTTGAGTAGGTGAGCTGAGTTGGGCACAAATGCCATTAGGCTTACACCCGGGCAAGACAATTGCCTGCAGGCCAGTTGAGTCTGCACGGCCGGCTAACGTGTCGTATTAGTTATTTTCTACTTCGATTGCTTTTGCCACTTTAACGCGACAACAGTAGTAGCACAACTGCCATTTCCTTTTACCAATACCATATTTGATTTTCCCTCTTCTATGTCCGTGTATGTGTGTGTGTGTGTGTGTGTGCGGGTGTGCCAAGTGTTTTGGCAATAATTGAACGCTCAATTTTCGATATGAGATCCTGTTTGGGGTCAGAATTGCAAATATGCGCTAGGCTATTGCTGGATAGAACTTGGAGTTGGCAACATTGCAGACACTTTAGTTGGGGTTAAATCAAGGATAAATATATTATGTTATTTTGCACTTGTGAGCCTAAAAATCTATTTTAATTCAATATGCTCAAATGTCGTCTAATCGAATGTTTTATATACAACAGCAACTGATTTTATTTTACAACATTAAATATTAATTTATTTATTTTTATTGTTTATAAAATCTATTTAATATTTTATACATATATATTTAAGAATACAAATGGGTTATAGGTTAAAACTAAAGCTCGATCATATGCCATAATATACGCTAAATGGATGTGCAGTAATAATCTTTAAAGGTTGGTTCTCTCCCATCCCTAGCTATCCTCAAAGCGGTTATATATTTATTTTATTTGAAAAACTTTTTTCCTTATTAGATAATTAAATTAATAAAATTATAAAATTATTTAAATAATAATTATTAATATTATTATATATATTTATATATATATATCCAAGTAGTGGCTAAAACTGTTATTTACACATTTATGTCTATATTAACGTGTAGCTGTGTGTTGTGTGTTGTGTGTGGTCAGTTCTATGTCTGCCTGTGTGAGTGTGCGTATACGTATTGTGTTTTATATACCTATATATTTAGCTTATATATATATATATATATATATATATATATATATATATAAATATTGTCATAGGACATATTCCCTTAAGTTATAAGTTACATAAAAACCAATAATAATAATAAAATTTACTATAAAAATAATAAAAAAAATATCAAAAATAATTAAAAATAAAAAACTGTGCGACAATTTTACTAAATATCACCCATTTTTATCTTCTTTTCTTTCCTTTTTATATAACACTTGTTCGTGCTCTATATATAATATACATATATATACTTAACGTAAATTCATATATATATATATATATATATATATATATAATATTCTTCATTATATATGTATATATACATATATATAAATCATATCAATATATATATATATTTATGTATCTATAATTAATTGACAAAAAAAAAATGCAAAAAAAAACGATAACAATAATATATATATATAAATTTATCAAAATTGGCCAAATTGGAATACTGACAATAATTTTTCTTATACCAAAAAATTTTGTTTTGTTACTTTCTTCTGCTTAACATAATTTGTTTCTATCAAAAACCGAAAATTTCAAATGCAACCCTCGCAACACTTATTAAAAATAAAAAAAAAAATAAAAAAAATTAAAAAAAAATCAAAAATTTTGAAATTCCGAACAAACCGAAATACTCCCAATTTTTACTCCCGTCATAAATTGTTGTTGTAATTATATTTGCTCCTCTTTGGTGTCAATATCCAAAATCAACACCAATACCAACAAAACTATATATATATCAATATATATATATATATATATAAATAAATGAAATTTTTTTTTAATTATATAAATGTTGTTCCGTTATTATGTTATTTTATCTATTTATTTCTTTTTAAATATATATATATATATAATATATATTGTTGGTATTTTTACGCTTGTTACAAAAATTCTACAACAAATCAAAAAAAAAAAAAATGAAAATTTAATAAAATAAAATTTAACTAAATTTTTAATCAATGTGCCTGCTGCGTTCGTTCGTTTGTTCGTTACGTTACGTTACTCGTTACGTTACTGTTATGCGTCATGCGTAACGCCTTGTTGCATTTACATTTTTATATGTGCCACATATATACTCAAAACGCTCATATGGCCTATATATTTCGGTATTATTTCATTTATTTCTTACATTTTCTTTACCTGGCTTTCATTCGGTGTTATATATTTATATATATACATAAATAATTTGCAAAATTTGAACTTAATTATTTTTTTTTGTAATTTTTGTTGCATTATTGGACTAAAAAAATAAATGTGTTTTTTTTTTTGTATAAATGCTATGGCTTTATAATACGCAAATTTAATTTTCACACATGCCACTCTTCCATTTTGCCGCCTATTTTGATACAACGACAAAACAAAATACCAAAAAAAAATTAAAAAAAAAATCAAAAACAAATTCCATAAATATAAATTCGATTTTCGAAATGAAAATGCAAAATTCACATACAAAATAACAGAGCATTTAGATCGCAAGCTGTTCGTTGGCATGCTCAGCAAACAACAAACTGAAGACGATGTTAGACAAATCTTTCATCCATTTGGCACTATAGAGGAGTGCACCATATTGCGGGGCCCGGACGGTGCTAGTAAAGGTGAGTACATTCACAATGATCCCATATATATATATATGTATATGTATATGTATATATATATATATATATATATGTATATATTTAAATATATTAAGTATATCGTAACGTGTTGAGCTCGTTATTTGTTGTTTGCCAGTTTTCATTGTGTTGACGTTTTTTGAATAGTTTTTCATATTGTAGTCTCGTATGTATAATAAAAAATAAAATTATAATAATAATAATAATAAAATCATAATAATCTCTTGTATATGGCTATTTCAAAATATGCTAAAGTAAGTCTATTACTGAGTTATATATATTACTAAGTTATACTATGTTTATAATTGATTTGTATATCTTAAGTAAAGCTAAAATTTTTGGGCTAAAATAAATAAAATAAAATAAATTATATGAGGTAAGATTTAAATTGACTTTGTATATAGTATAAATACAGTATATATATATATATATATATATATAAAATTACATATATATTTATGCAGTTTGTATTTGTATAGGTAAAATTAGCTACTTATATGATGGAACATATGATAAAACAAAGTGCCTCGTATGCTCCACATGTTTGTAATTTATTTTTCTGTCCTGCTGCTGCTGGCTCTCTTCTCCCTCCCTCTTTCTCATTCGCCGTCTCTCTCTCTCTTCCTCTTTCTCTGTTTAAAATGCGCTTGTTTATGCTGGCAACTTGATAAAGCCAGCAGAAAATTGTCTGCCCTTCGACAACAGCATTTTACCAGCTGTGCATCGAGCCAAATAATCATCACAAACATAACCATAACAATTACACAGCGTGCCAAGCAGCATTTGTAACATTTGCAGCATTTGCAGCATTGGCAGCATTGGTACAAAACATTTGCAACATTGGTAGAATGCCACAATGTTTTTCTGCTATATTCGTGGCATATAAAATAAAAATCGGGTAAACAGTTCAATTAAAGTTGTTTGCTTTTGCACAGCGCTGTTTGCTTCACACGCTGCCCATTTGCATTTATGTGTATGTTTCAACTGTATTTGTGTGCATATTGTCACACACACACAAATACACCCACACACATACATACAGCAGTATAAACAACAAAGAAAGAAAAAAAAGGAAAAAAAAATTAGAAAAAAGTTGCGTTTGTTTTAATATGCAAGTAACTTTTTTAACAATAACATTTCATTTTATTATGTCAAAAGTTTTGGTTTTGCGTTTGTTGTTCAAACACACACACACATATATATATATATATATATATATATATATACAGGCAACGAACCAACACGTATATGTATTTATTTTGCATACATTTGCAACATTTGACTGGCAACAACGACATCGACAACGTCGCCTATTTTTGTATGTTAATGTTTGTTATTGTTGTTCTTTTGTTGCCATTTATTGTTGCCATTTTGATATGCATGAAGAGGCGCCAATGTCGCTTGTCTCTGTGAGCTAACAGCTGGGCACAAATGGGCGTGGCACATCCATACACACATATATATATTCCGCACAGTTTGTTCGTTTGTTATTCTTGCATATACATATATATCTCATATATATATATATATATATATTAGAATATTATAGGGAAAAAAAATAAAGTACCTTAAGATGTTACAGTAAAAATTTAAAATTATTATTTAAATTTTTTGTTTTCGATTTCTTATTATATATATATAATATAATGTATTGGTATGAAAATTGAGTTAACACTCGCTTAATTCAATCTTCAAATATTTCAAGTAAATAATCATGTTGCACTCATTTATTTTAACATTAATCCAATCATCATCAAAACAGCTAAATCAAATTTCTGTCAAATTTCTTCAAGGATGAGCCAATAATTTTTTTCCTTTTCTTTCCTTCTTTTTTTTTTTGACTCTGTTTTCAGCCTACAAAATTATGATAAAACAACTGTATATATATATATTTATATATATATATAAGTCGATTTTCATTTCAATTTTGTTGCTGTTGCTGTTGCTGTTGCGGCTGTTGTTGCTGTTGCCAATAAAAGACCAGGGAAAACTTGTCGATGTCGCCCTTCGACAGGCAAAAGTTCAAAGCCGCGAAAACTGTCAGTTGATGTGGTTTTGTGGCCCGTGTGCTTGTGGCTGTTGTGGTTTGATGCTTGATGGTGTTAGTGTTTTGCTATTGGTATTGGTATTGGTGTTGGTATTGGTATTGGTATTGGTGTTAGTGATGGCAATGCCAACATATCATTCTTCATTAAAATGCGCTTCAAAGTCAGTCAGGCAGGCAGGCAACCAAGTTTTTGGCGATGTGACAGGGCATGGTGCTAGTCTTCAGTGTAAGTGCCAAAATCCATCAACGTCAATTTTTTTTTGTCATTTTTTTTTTTTTGTATTCGCTGCTGCGAATTATATTCAAAGAAAATCGAGTCTGGGTGCGAGTTGGTTAAGAGGTGACAGATGGGCAGCAGGGGCGGCTGAGGCGGGTGGCAAATCAAATGTGTAAACGGCACAAGCAAGTAATGAAGGCAAAAGGACAAGCAAGAGACTGACTGACTACTCAAAGAATGTATGACTGACTGACTGACTGAATGACTAACTGACTGACTGACTGACTGACTGACTGAATGACTTACTGATTGAATGACTGAATGACTAAACTGACTGGCAAACTGAAAATGTATGCAAATGATGATGCATGTGGCGGCAAATGTGACGATGAGGTAACATGAGGTATGTAGGAGTTAGGTGCACACAAGGAAAACAGAATGAGAACAACAATAACAGCTGGATAGAATAAAAAAATATAAGGGTGATGAAGAAAGTGGTGGAGAGGGCAGAAGAGACGTTGGGATAGTAGTGAGGAATGAGGGCTTTTTGAAAGTCTGTCTGACAGGCAACAGGAATAAGCGCAACCATCATGTTAAATTATGCAAATTCGATTTCAGTGAGTGAATGAAACGAAACGAATGAAGCGGGTCGAGAACTGACTTTGAAACTTTGCCCAACCCCCTACCCTTTCTCTTCCTCCACTCTTAACAAAACACAAAGCATGTGGTGACTGACTGACTGACTGACTGACTGGTTGACTAAATGACTAACTGACGTGTCTAACAGTATGGTAAGGGGCATGTGTTGGGGGGCAGAAGTGAAGTAGTTAAAAGCACTAAGAGGGTCAGCGAGGGGGTTTAAAGTCTCTACATGTGTTGGTAATGCAAAAATTTTACTGCTTGACAATGGTTGAGGCTGGTTGAGAATCTAACTGCCGTCGCTGGCATCATCATACTGGCAATGGCAATATGGCACAGGCCGTATGCTGATAGACTGTCACACGTTTTGGCTGTCTGTCAGTCTGTCTGCATTGTGGCAGCCTCGCTGCTTTGCAGCAGCTTTGCAATCTGCCTCTGTGTGTGTTGGCTCATTTGATTAGAATATTCATGCATGCACTTCATTGTCATCAAGGCGAGGAGCTGTCGTCCTGTCTGCTTCTGCTTGCTTCTGCCTGCTATTGCTGCTACGTCTTGTCATCTGCGCAATCAACACAATTGTGTGGCCCATCAAAAAGGGGAGACAGACAGAGAGAGAGAGAGAGAAAAAGAGAGTCAAGGAACATAAACTCAAACCAATCTAATCCCAACCACTAAAAACCTTAAACACATGCTCATGCCATACTTGCACTCTGTCCGTTGCACTCTTTAGGTGCATGCTGCAATGATGGCGGTAATCAAACTTTCTATACATGAGCAACAAACGGCCGTCAAGTGGCAAATGGCAAGTGGCAAATGGCAAGTGGCAACTGGTAAGTGGTAAGTGGTAAGTGGTAAATGGTAAGTGGCAAGTGGCAGCCATGCTGTTGCTTGGCATTTGCATAAGTAGGTAGGCGTACTAGATATGCATGCAACAAGAGTTGCATGGCCAAGTCCTGTTGCTGCCAGACAGCTGGCATAAGCTGATGTCGAAACGGCATTTGCTCCAATACCATTGCCACTGCCTGTTGCCTGATGGTTGTTGCCTGATGCCTGCTACCAATTGCCTGCTACCAACAGCTGCATTGTTGCAAACATCATTGAGGCAATGCTGCGGCGTCTATTCAAGCATTAAGCCTAACCACTTCACACACACACAGCTGCCCCACCAATGCTGCTATCATTAAGTAATTGCATCACACGCACTTACACGTTGGGGCATCAAGTGTCAAATTGATTGCACTAGCACAACGTTAATTACCTCTTCAAATAGCCAAAACTAAATACTAAATTCAACTTGCTCTTAATCCCTTTAAGATATAGAAAAGATCTATTCAATATAATATATCAAACAGAAGATATAAATATAGAATCACATTGTTCGAGTTAATTTTTTGTATAGTAAAGTGAAGTATTGATTGTTTACAAGCATACACAAATATTTCTTAATTAATTTGTGACAGAGAAAAATATTTTGCATTTGCATTTTGCCACAGAGAAGGGACATGGAGCAGGGATACGTGACAAAGGACATTCGTTGGCAACAAGCAACATATGTAAATTGAATTAAAAGACTGTTTATATCAAAATTAATTTGAAATGTCTCGCTTTGTCAAATTAACTTTTAATTGGCACAAAATGCAAACTATAACAGAGTGAGATAGCAGCAGAGTGAGAGAGGGAGTAGCAGACAGACTTTCCCTGGGAGAGAGAAAGAGATTGCTGAGTAGCAGAAAGTCCCTGAGGCTTCTTGTGCATCTGACACACATAAACAAGTTTCAATTAATCCTCAGCATAGAGCATACACACACACACAAACACACTCACATTTATATATATATATATATATATATTTATGTATAGAATTGCCATCACACACAGGCAGCAATTGAAATGACAACAAGCACAAGGACAACAACAAAACACGCGCCGTAAAGTAGACTTCAATTTCTCGTGTGCATTGTTGTTGCACCTCCACCACACACCGCTCCCCGCCGTCTATTATATCATAAGCGCCGAAAACCCCATAAATGCCAATAATTAATGTGACATTTTCGGCGTAATTGAAGCAACTATGCAGCACACAATGTGCATACGTATGTGTGTGTGTGTGTGCTATTCATTCTGTATATGTTAGTGTATATATTGTATGTTTGTGATTTCTCAAAGCATTCCACAAACTGCATGGCATGCCAAGTGGCAACTGCTTCAATGCTTTGCAGCAACGCATTAGGCCAGCTAATTGAATTTTGCACATTGCCAGCGAAACACACGTGCCACTCGTGGCAAAGCAATACACCATCCAGAACCTCACCCAAAACTTATTCGACCCACACGTCAAGCAGCCCCCAAAACTAACCAAACAGTTTAACCAGTTCAACTAGCTAGCTAGCTAGCCCAAAAGTATGCAGCTACATTTTGTACAGGTGCAGAACGACAACGACAAAGTCTCCGGACATATAGCACACAAATTTATTGCTTGCTCGAAAATACAAGTAAGTAGGAGCGTAATTGCTCTGAGAGCTGTATGAGAGCTCTGAGAGAGCTGTGAGAGCTTCGCACAAGGAAAACTTTTTTAATACCTCCCAACAGCAACAGCAGCAGCAGCAGCAGCAGCAGCACAAGCAGCAAACGCTTTTTCCAACTTTGCAATGACAGTTTAAGTTGTTTGCAGTAGCAGCTAGCCCAAGTGCCTCACAGTTCATGCCACCTTGCCACCATGCCAACATGCCAGCAACATTGAGGCCCATATTGTTGTACCTTTTGTTGTTATTCACTTGATGTTTGGCCAACAATTTTTTACTGGCAGCACTTGCACTTGCACATTCTATGAGTATTATTTGATAGGCACAACAGTATAACAACACACACACACACACACACACACATACACATACACATACACATAGATTAAGCGTGAAGTTTCGCCGTTGTCAACTCTGTCTCTTACATATCATCATTTCAATTTCAATTTCAATTTATATGAGCAAAGTTTTATGAAGTGCATGTCTCTTCCTGCAACTAGATTGTGTGTGTTACCTCTCTCTCTCTCTCTCTCTCTGACACACATACATATACATATACATATAGAATGTATGTTTTATACCTTTCTCTGTCAATGTTGCAGTTGCTATTTGCATTTATTAACTTTCATTTCATTTTCATACTGCAAATGGTCGACTCATGTTTATTTTACGGCACTCGACTGCTGCACTAAAAGTTCTAACAAGTGCTGATTGAGTGTTGAAAAACTGTCAAACAAATGCACACACACATACACATACACGCAATAGAAAACAACACAATAAAACGACAAGTGAAAATGTTGTAAAAATCAAATTGAATTTAACGCTTATGACATGATATTAAGCTCATACCCAAACCAATACTCATAACTCTTCTCACACTCACACTCATACAAATATTTATACAAACATGAATATGAATATACATATGTATATATTCATTATATAGTTTAACATTTAATTTTTTATATTGATGGAAGCAGTTGATGCAACTTTAATCACAACAAACGAATTTAAAGTAAACCTTTATAGGGTTTCAGTTTATGAAATGAATACCGATTATATATGTAGACTATATATAGCTATATGATTTATACTTTTTATATATTACCTCTATTTAATATCATAAATATATTAAAGACTCCAAGCATATGCTACAAAAGGATGCTCATCAGGGATAACTGCTTATTGTAGGCATCCTTCGGCGACTGTTGCCATATACTAAATCATTTCAAGTCATATGTGGTATATGCTTCATATATTAGAGAGAGATAGAGAGAATGAGAGTTTTTTTTATAAAGATTTCTTAAGCTGTAGTATAAGTTCTAGTTTGCAACTTGCATTTGTCCTTGCCCCCCAGGCGGCACTTTCCCAATATCTGGACATATAAAGAACACCCGCAGGCATAATAAAACAAGCCGCTTAATGGGCCTTAATTAAAATGAAACTCTCAACGAGCAATTGGCTACTGCAGTCAATATATATATATATATATATATATATACAACGACAAGAAGTGCACATAACTATTTATTGTATGACACAGACAGCGAGAGAGAGAGAGGAAGGGAGGGAGAAGGAGTAGAAGAAATGAACAGAAAATATTAAGAAAAATCATGGTAATAATAATAATGTAAGTTGTGGCATAAGCTCATAAGTGCCATTTAAGCCAGTCAGTAGTTATTGTTGTTGTTGTTGCTGTTGCTGCTGCTGCTGCTGCTGCTGCTGCTGTTGGTAGTGGTACTGCCAAAAGTCCTGTCCTGACTGCAAAATGGCTCACAAGCTGGAATTAAAATACATATCAAAAGGCGCAGCGCGAACTTTTACTATAGACCAGAAAAACCGAACCAGAAAACCCAAAACTTTGTCGTCACAAGTTCTTTTGTGCTGCTTCTTTCCTTCTATACTTATACATATATATATATATAGGTATAAATATGTGAGTGTGTGTGTGTCTGCTCAGCTGTTTAATGCAGCTTAAATTTAATTGCAATATAGCAAAAGTTTCATATATATATATATATATATATATATATATAGAGACAGAGAGAGAGAGAGGAGCGGCTAATAAATTTTTATCACACTCTTGTACAAGTGTTAGTGGAACTTGATAGTAGGCAACGCCTTCTACTTAATGCTAATTAACATGCAATACGACTCGACCTATGCAACACATTTCAAAGGTCAAAGCAATTAAACCTACAAACACTCACTCACACACACACACACACACACACACACACAGCAGAAATCGGAGTTGTAATAAAAGCAACAACATTTTGAACTTTGCCATGCGAGAGTAGCCGCAAAATATGTATAGAGAAGCACTGAGAATTCTCAACTTTCCGCACTTTCAATACTCTCTGTTATATTTCACAATGATATATATACTATATACAGCTATAACTATATGCTATTTCAAGCTGATCTGATGCTAAAATCAAAGTCTAAAATTCATAAAATACTTTCTGATTTTAAACTAAACTGAAAGCAGTTTCAGCTCAATTATTTTCTATATCATATGCTATCACGGTTTAATTTGATTGATTTACAGTAAGTGGGAATTTTCTTCTTTTTCTCTATATATCCTTTATTAAATCCAGCCACATTTATTTGTACTTTAAGGATATATCCTAAGTGCCAAGCAAGCAGAGAGCCCAACATATAGTTTTCTCAATTTCGTTTCATTATGTGGCCAAGTGGCGGCAAGTGTGCTTTATTAACACATTTCTAAAAGCAATATATACATATATATACATGCATATATATATATATATATATATATATATGTGTTTATATGTGTGTGTATATAACTTTTTTAATACCAGTCACTATGGCTGGCTGACTGGCAATGCTATCGGCTTTGCTTGTAATAGTTTAATAAAGTAGTAAAGCTGCGGAAATTAGATTTGACCGCACACAACACCGGCACAGGAGACCTCAGACCTACAAACATGAACCTCAAACCTTGTACCCTGTATACCGCACCCTGTATGCCGCCACATAGACTGTAGTATCGGTCTAACAACTCCGGCGTAAAACAGAAGTCTGCTGTGGGGCCAGCTTATTTCCGCCGCAGACAAACTTTCCACAGCCAAAGAACAAGAAAACAGGAAAAAGAAAAGCCAAAAAAATATACAAAAAAAATGCGAAAAAGCAAAAAATATACCGGAAAATTATATGAGTACAAGCTCCGAATATTGGGGGAAACCCTTGTTTTGAGGTTTTTCATGCGTTGTCAATAAAAATGTCCAAAAAGTTTGTGGCCTAAGCATTAAGCAAGACAGTCCAAGCTGATAGAGAGAGAGAGAGAGAGAGAGAGAGAGAGAGAGATAGAGGGAGAGAGAAAGGAGTGAAAGTGGAGTTGAAAAGGGTTGCCTAAAGTATACAAGCATATAAGTTCCGATATATATATATATTTATATATACAGTTATATAGTTAAATATGTAGGTTTATTAAAGTTGGCGAACGTTTATTATATAAGCATCCTGGCAGCAGAGGATGGACTTAGCCTGGCGGCTAGTCAACTATTTGACTAGATTTAATTAACTCACTTGAACGCATTTCCTTTAGAAGCCTTAATATAAGATTACGGCATATCTTATCAGCCCTGAAGTATGCCACTTTAGATATTTGTTACAGTTTTAGTGAGGATTATTGAAAAATTAATGCAATAAGCGCCATAGCAAACTTATTTACCAACCAGGTGTATGTCTGTGTGTGTGTGTGTGTGTATGGGAGTGCTGAATTAAACGCAATTAAGCGAAAGTGAAATTGACAGCCTTACTAGGCTATAATGGATATTGATGTCTATACATACACACACACATACAGAGAGAGCAAAAGACACGGCATATACACGAAGTTCATAAACAGCTGGCGCCTGTAGGTAGGCTTTAATTTTTGTTCTTATTTTTAATAAACGCCAAGAGTAGTATGAGAGAAGGCCTTATTGGATGTCAGGCGGCTATAAAAAAAATAAGAAGAAGAAGCAGAAGAAAGCCTTTGCTGCCACCTGCCACATGCCACATGCCACATGCCACCTGCCACCTGTCAGCAGCACATATTTTGTTATTATCAGTTTAGGCAGCCCAAGTATATGCCACATACATATTCTGCAGCTCATTTTCTAGCTCATTGCCAGCATGGGCCACAACATTGCCAGAGGTGGATGTCTATAATGGATGGGGGGAGGGGGGAGGTTGGGTAGCTAGCTAGGTAGGTAGGTAGGTGAGTAGATAGGTTGGAGGTAAAGACATGCGCTAAATTAATTTATTCCACTTTTGTTGTTAGACAATATCCTTTTGACTTGCGCGTAACGGGATACGAGCCAACAGCTAACAGCTAACAGGCAGCAGCCTGCAGCAGAGTACCGGCAAGTGGCAAGTGGCAAGCAACAACCATCGCGCAGGCATTTAATGAAAATGAAAATGTCTAAAGGCATCAACAGCCAGCCGCCAGTATTGTTGTTGTTGCTATTGCTGCTGCTGCTGCTGTTATCCTTTTTCAAAGCTAAGCACAAAATGGAATAAAATAATATAAAACCAAACTGGCGGGCGGCTTCTGGACAAAACACACTACACAGAGCGGGTGATCACGGGGCAAGGGGTGGGTGAGAATGAGGCTGAGAAGAAAGGGAAAGCGTAGCTAGAACGTAACATAGCTCTGAGCTAAGCTGCGTCAAGTGTCGACAGGAAACTTACTTGTTTTGAGGCTTGGCTGTCAGGACTTTAGCCATAAAGCAAATATACACATACACATCTATATATACATATATATATAAATTTATATTTAAATATGTATATGTATATGTGTATGTATATGTGTATATATATATATGCTCTTGTATATATATACGCTAATAAGTAAAACAAATCTTTGTGCCTGAGGTTTGAGGTCTAAGACTAAGAACACAGTACAGAGCTAAGAGTATAGAGGACAGAGAACTGTGACGATGAAGGAGACGAAAAGAAGGAGGGCAGATGAGACCAAAGAACATGTTAACGCTTTAGCTAATGTGTTTTAGCCTTTGGTACAGTTGAGTCTTTGATGTTATATAAATGAATATAAATGTCCAAAAGAGGATAAAGGTGTGAGCATAAAGTAAATCAACATACAGATAAGTCAGCCATATATACAGAGATATAAATATATGTATATATATATAGATATATATTATTTTAATGAAAAGCAAAATGAAACTATAATTCGTCTTATAATAATTTTATGAATCTTATTTTCTTTTATTTCTAGGTAAGTGCACAAGGATTCATCCTTACAACAAGACACGTGCCCCACGTGCCGGTAAGCAGTTGTGTTACAATAATATACTTAACCAAATTTACTTTGTGCGATTACTAAATTTCATTTCTATAATGCTTATATTCTATTTACATATACATATACATATGCACATTATTATTATTATAATATAGTTAATCAAAAAATATATATAAATTATTTTCAATAGGTTGAGGGTTTAGTTAGTGCGACCTGTGAGCATATTTTATTAATATAAATTCAAATAACTAAATATATAAATATAAATGAAATTGCAAAAGTGTTTAGCATGTATCAATAGTATATGCTATATATATAAACATATATAAGGAAAGAGACAGAGAGAGAGGCACACACAAATACACGGCAGACCTTCATCAAAATATAAGCCACTCGAATCCCAAAGCGATTGCAATGCGAAGCCACAAAAAAGGTATCAACGCAAAAACCATATTGACAGCCAACAATGCATAATAATATGAACGACCAGCACACACACACATATATATATATATATATACTTGTATAATTTTTGGTACAATATAATATACAGGAGTTGATTCAATGAGTTTTCATACCGTTGACCACACAGCACACTACAATTTCCATATATAAATGACGTCAGTTTGTTCTGACGATTAAAAGGCAAGTGCTGACAACAAAAAATAATGAAATTGTCAACGAAAAGAAGCAGAATGCTCAGAAAGTGCATTTTTTTTTTAAAAGAATTAAAAAAAAATTTTTCTTTAACTAAGCAATTGCTGCAGTAAGTTAAAATCTCTTTAGATGCTGCTGTTGTATGTGTTTGTAGTGCGTTCTCTTTTGGAGCACTCAATCAAAAATCATATTTCCGTGTTGGTTGCTTGCCAGCCAAAAAACTGCATAGAAACGTTTCATAGTTATGGTGGGATGGAGGGAGGTAAGGTTGGCAATCGCCAGTTGCATGTGAAGTAAATGTAATTAAAATTCGATATACTTGTTTTCTCAAAATGCCTACAGAGACTCAGTTGACAGAGCAGAAGAAACAGTAAAAGCGAGACAGAGAGAAAGGGATAGGGAGTGGTAGAGAGGGGGAGGTAGGGAGAGATAGATTGGTTGTATAGAAGGCTAAAGCCAAAGGCAGTATTGTCGTGGGCTTACTGATGGGTTAAACAAACATCCAAACAGCATTCACAACCACCACAGACATGGCATATATTCACACACACAGTACACACACACACACACACACACACAGACATCTATGACTAGGTTGCATACATCATAATCATCATCATCATGAGCATCATCATCATCCTCATCCACATCCATAGGCAACAATATTTGCCTGAATTTAAACTTCAATTTAAATTTTTGGTCAGATTTGCACGTACTCAACTCTCCGTGTGTTTTTGTAATTACATGCGCATACGCAGGACACTCATACACATGCATATGCACATTTCATGCAAATTGATGTTGCTGTTAGCATACACATACATACACACACACACACACACACACACACGCATACGCACATAAGCATATAGATAAAAGGGGACCTGGTCATATGGCTCAGAAAAATAGCTGCTGTTGCCGTATTTTGGCTGTTGTCTGTGCTACTTTACAGCTGGCCAACAATGAAGATTTATAAATGCATCACATAACCCACCCACACATACACACATACATACATACATACATACATAGAGATATATACACTAAAACCACTTTACCAAGCACCATGTGTCTGCTTTTGCCACTGTCAAGTACTCTGTATGCCATAATAGCCATAAATTAGGGTAGAGAACAACGATTTGGTAACAACAATAGAAAAGAGTTATACGCATACACACACACGCACATACACAAATATAGATATGAGAATCAAAGAGAGAGGTCGTTGATCATTGATGCTGATTGGAATCAAGCATTTAACCAGCTCAAGTCAAGCTCATTTCAAACAAGTTTTAAGTTTTAAATCAAATATTATTGAAATTAATTATAACAGAAAAATAAGAAAATTATAACAGTATAACAGTAAGGCATATAACAGTAATGACATAAATTTAATTAACTATTGTTAGGCTGCAACAAATTTACTGCAGTAAATATGAATTATAAAGTTGCATTCAGTTGAAAGTTGCCAATTTGCAGCTTTGAAGTTTCATTCCTTCTGCTGCTGCTGCTGCTATTTTGTTATATTATACAACTTGTATACAGATTTATATATATATATATATATATAGCAATCATATAACAAAAATTTTTAGCTTTTGCTTAAATTAAATAAGCGCCGTAGAGTAAAAGCAACAGCAACAGCAACAGCAGCATCAACTATAAAATCGCACACTCGAGCGCATAGCGTAACAAAATTCAATATCGCTTTTAATTGCATGTTGCCCAGGAAACGGCATCAACACCAGCAAAAACACTAACAACAATAACAACACAACAACAATAACAATAACAACAGCAACAACAACAACAAAATGACAGACATTGTAAGCCCTGATGCAAGCTGAGCTGTTGAGTTGAGGCTGGGATTTGAGAGTGAGACGACGGCATGTTAGCTGGTTGGTTGGTTGGTTCGTTGGTTGGTTGTTTGGTTGGTTGGTTGGTTGGCTGGCCACTTATATAAGCCAGAGACTGTTGGTGGTAGTAATGTGGAGGGGGGAGGGGGGAGCCAACCTGTAATTTAGCAAAATGTTATGTAAACTTTAAATCGAGTTATGCATTTTAATTGGTTGTTGTACAATTTGCAAGCGGCACGTTTTGTTTGCCACATCCATAGGAGACGGCCAAAGCTTGTATATACACTGCTATTATGCATATGGATGGATTCATGGATTCATGGATACATGGATTCACATCTATAGAAATATGGCTACACAGCAGAAACAACAACAACAATAACATAATAATAATAATAATAACAATGAAATTGCAATCCTTTTAGATTTTTACGTAATGCAATTGAAATCCTGTCGAGTTTTAATACTCAAAATTTTATAATGTATTACGTTATGGCAGTTATATACTATTGGAAATTTGAAAATTCTTCAGAATTTCCTTATTGAATTTAAACAAAACTTGTGGAAAATTCATTTTCACATCTCTATTTCCACACCCTCACTTGCAACTGCTTACATTACTTCAAATAGAAAATCCCATTTGAAGAATCAAATTAAAGTGCTTGAAAAATCAGTAAAAAGAATTTTCATTTTTAGTCTATTTTATTTGTGAAAATTATTTTGTTAAATGCCGTTTTCTTTTAGTTATTTTAGTTGCTTATTTAATACTTAATTTAATTTAATTTAATTGAATTTAATTTTGTTTTGGTCTTCAATAAGCATTTGTTTGTTGAGCCCATCAAACAGTTTCTTGTTGGCCAACATGGGCTGTGTGGGGTAGGGATGTGTGGCAATGCTACCACAAGCTGTAGCGTATAGAGTAGAGCATCGCATCGCATCGCATCGCATCGCATCGCACCGCAGCTTAAACTTAATCTACCTCTTGGCTTAATTGCTGGCAGTGACTGCAAATTGCACCCAAAAGGCCACCAGGTAACCAGACAACATTTTCGAGACTTTACCAAAGACGCAGACGCAAACCTAAACGTAGATGGAAGACATACAAAGAGAGCAGGGGGGGGGAGGGATACCAATAGTAGAGACAAGAGAGAGTCCTTAGACACTCTGCTTGTTGTACTCGTAGTGGTGTGCCCACAGCGCTAACTCATTTTAATGATGCGTCCACGTCTTCTGCTGCCTTCTGTTCTTCTGCCTGCTGCTACTTCTATGTCTTAAGTGCAGCTTTGTTGTTGCTATTGCTACTGCTTGGACTATTTGCCTCTCTATCTACCACAGTGTACTTCATTTCAATCCCTAACTGTGGTCCCTGGCAATTATGGCGAAGTAGCTGTGCTTACATGTGGCCAAATTGTTGTGGTCGCCTCACGGGCGCATTAAAAATGAATAATGTGCGCGACTTGGGCGCAAAATTTATGCACTGGCAGTCAGCCAGCAGCTGCTGCTCCAGCTTCAGCTACTACTACTACTACTATGTACTGCTAGCTTTAGGCAGCTTTTCCTCTTAGCTTTTCCTTTTTGGGGCTATTTCTTACTACTGCTTCTACTGCTTGTGCTGCTGCTGCTGTTGCCCTTTTCAATCATACAAATCCATGCAATCAAATTCCGTTGCGCAATACAATTAGCTTCTTTACCTGAGCTTAAAATAAAACAAAATAAAACCAAAAAGAGACACACAAAATATACGCGACAAGAAAATGTGCTTGTATATATATATTTATATATGTGTGTGTGTGTGTGTGCTGCATACTTTTGGGCGCACACTTTATTAGGCTTAAAGCGTATCCTGCTTACCTGTATACCATATACTATGTATACTGCCAAATACTGTGTCCTGTTAGACCATCTCTCCCTCCCTTGCTGTCTCTTTCGTTTTGCTGTCTCCAATGGGCATGTCCTGCCTTTGCCATAGCTTTGCCATACCTTAACTTACGTTGCCCTTACGCTTTGATGTTCACGTTAAGCCCAGCTAAATTGATTTTTCTTACCAACGTCCGGCTGCCTTCTTATGCCCTACCTCGCACCGCCCCCCACTGTCCTGCGCTGCCCTGCCCTTGCGTATCCTGTCCGCCATCGCACGCCGGCAATAAAGTTCAAATGAAGCGAGCCGCTATTAAGTTATGCGACTTTATTTGTGGAGATTTTGTGTTTTGCGCTAAATAAGTGCACAAATAAATCGGCAAAGGATACACATTTAGTCGAGTGTATAAAAAATGAGAGAGACAAGAAGGAGAGAGAGAGAGAGAAAGTAAAAACAATAAGGACACTTAACTAGACACACAAAGGCACAACAAATGTACAGAAAAATATGAGTTTAACTCGATACTTGAAAACAGAATCTTTCTAGTATATACGCTATGTAGGATGCCACTAATCCTATATAAATTGCAACTAGAATTATGTATATATATACATATATTTATATTTATTTTTACTATGTATGTCCGTATATATATATATATATATATATATATATATATATAATCTAGCAATATATCAAATGCGGCGCAGTTTTCTTTGCAAATTTCGTTTCACTTGCAACAATTTTAGCAGCAATTTAGTAGCATTTTAGTATATATATTATATAACAACATATTTATAAATATAATTGACTGGCAGTTAATTTTGAGTTAAGCTTAACTTAAAGCCAAGTTAGCCTCATCAATGTCTGCTTTATCAGGCTCGAACTGCAATTTTAGTTGCATTTTTAAGTCTAAAACATTTCAAATTTTTAGCAAAATTGCTTTAATATAACACGCGTCGTTTTACATTAAAAACCCGCGCGGTGTTGCCCCTGCTACCTGGCACTGCCCCTAGCTCAGTTGCTGCCACGGCTGCCCCATGGCATGGCAGACCTCTGTACGCCTCCAAACTGTGCTCTGCGGCTTTAGTTGCATTTGACTTTGCGGTTTGACGTTGTTGCGTTGCTTGTTTTGTTGTTACTCCTCTTGTTGTGTTGTTCTTGTTGTTGTTGTTGTTTTGTCGTTTTTATGTACGTTGTTTTTTTTTATACAAATTCTTTTTTTTCTCTTTGCTTTTTTTTTGGTTGCAACACACGCAACAGCTTTTTGTTCACACTTTCGCCTGGCAAAACAATTTTCCTGCTGGCCGGGGCCCCAAATCAGAAAACCTGCAACCAAACTAGAAGGAAGAGAGAAAAAGATAGAGTGAGAGTGAGAAGAGAGCGGAGGATGAAGTTGCTATAGTGTTGTTGCTGTAACAGTTGCTGTTGCTGTTGCTGCCCCGCATGCATTGCGGTTTCTGTTGCATAATTATTATGTTGCGGTTGCATCCCCACCGACCCTGAGTTGATTTTGTTGCTATTGCTGTTGTTGATGATGTTGTTGATGTTGTTGGAAAAGAATTTACCTTGTTTGTGGTGCGTTGAGCGCTGGCAAAAACTGTTGCCTAGGCTCAAAGCTGAAATTACTTTGGTTTGAGCGGCTTTTAAATCTTTGCTGTGTGAGTTTATTTAGGCGGTTGATTTTCGTTTTATTCCCATTTATATAACCACCCCCTCTTCTTTTGGCTTCACCTCTTTTAACCCCAATTCACCCTATATATATATATTATATATATTTCGCTGTAAAATTTGTAAGCTTTAAAGCGTATTTAAAAGCGGTTTACCCTTATATTTCAGAAAATATGCAAACAAGCGATTGAAAATGTATTTGATTAACATCATTTAAATATAGTATTTAGCACTTTAATTAAGTATAAATTCAATTCAATTTAATTTAATTTTATAATATTAATAATAAGTAAAAATTGAATTCTTGTTTGCATTTGACAACTCTCAAAGCAAAGGACATTTTTCTTTCAAATCTTTAGACAAACAAAATATGCTATCATAACAGAGCTTATCTAATGCATAACAAACATTTGTTTTATATAACTATATTCATATATATATATAAAAGGATATATACAAAAGATTCTAAATAAATAAAGGGTTAAAGGGAGCAGTAAGCCAGCAGCAACAGTTTTAGGTTGAAAATTAAGCCCAAAATTGAAGTGAAACCCTCCCTCCCCCCAAGAACCAACATTGCTACAGCTGCCCCAAACCAAATGATAAACAAAAAAGGACACTTTTACGTATAACTCAACGAAATAGTAAATAACAACAACAGCAACAACAATAACAAAACAACAGAAGGCAACTGGCAACTGGCAGTTGGTAACTGGCAACCAAACAAGAGCAACAAATTCTATTTTTTTCTTTTTTTTTTTTTGGGCAACGCTTAACAAATGTTACACAAAGCGAGCAACGCATTGGACGCTAAGGACACATTGGCCTGGCCTGTACACTGGCCTAGAGTGAGCCTCAGCCTCACTGAGCCCTGACTATTTGGCGAACTGTTTGGTTGACTGCTCTGGGTTCAACTTCTATATATATATATATTTATATATATATATATATATACTATAGCAATACGGTCGTGTCGGGGTCTATCTTTCAAGCTCTTCTGCTTTTTCTGCTGCTACTGCTTCTTTTGCTGTTGGTGTCATTTGTTAAAGAGGCTTGTCAACATGCCTTATAACAAGCCGTCTATGGCTATGGCTATGCTTTCGACTGTGCTCTGTTCACTGTGTAAAGTGGCCAGTTGCCCAATGACTGCTGACGACTGGTAACTGGTAACTGGTATAACTGGTTACTAGAAAGTATCAAGAAGTAGCAAGATTGTTGGGCATTTTTTTTTTTTTTTTTTTGGGTATGAGTGCAATGACTTTCAAGATGATGCCAAAAACCCAAAAGCAATAATATTTTAGCTTTTGTTACAGTTGTTGTTTTTTTTTTAACTCTGTGTGAAAACTGTGGCTGTGTGTAGCAGCAGTTCTTGTTGTTTGTTTGTATTTTATTTTATTGTAGCATACTTTTGTGCATTATTTGCACAACACTTGCAGCAGAGAGTGCTGAGAGACTTGGCTTTTCAATTTTCCAGCAGACGTCCAGACATTTGTTTGTCTGTATACACAAAATATTATATTCTTAATTGGTGTTTATTGTGTGTGTCACACGCACACACACACACACACATACACACTTAAATACACACACAAAATTTGTATATAATAGATATATTTTGAGCTGTAAAGGCCAAAGGGCAACACATACTTTTAGGCTGTGTTGCACACACACACACACACTCGAGAGTGCCATAAAAATGTCAACGCTGCGTTCTCTGGCCAAGCATTAAATTGTTTGAGCCACAACAAAAGCCATAGACAACTTGCTTTTGCTTTTTCTTTGCTTTTGTCATTGCCTTGTTGAAATGTAATTTGCAGCTTTCCTTTTTCAGCATATCCTGCGGCCAGGCAAAATGCAATGACAAAACTTCACTACATACTCTATGCTTTACGCTTTTCTATTTATTTTTTTGTTTGTTTCTATTTTTTTTTTTCTCTTCTATTTTAGGGTGTCCTGCACTTTTTGTTGCATACTCTCAGGCAAATTTCAGTCAAACAAAAGGTTTCTTTTTTTTTTCTTCGTTTTCCTTTTGCTCACACTCTCTTCCTCCATATGTTATTGTTCTATAGTGGTGTTTGTACTATGCATGTGTGTGTGTTCGGTGTGTGCTTGTGTGTGGTGCTGGTAAATTGCTTATGAAATTGCAATTTGAGCTCACTCTGTATATCCTGAGCACTGATTTTTATTTAATTTCGCCTGCGGATGCCACAATATATGCATGCAACAGCACAAACACATATATGTATGTGTGTATGTGTATGTGTGTGTGTGTGTATTAGTGTGCAAAATGTATCACATTACATGAAACAAACGGCATAAATTTCAACTATTTTGCATATTCAGTTCAAGTGGACAGCATTCAGGCAGCTTGTCATTCATTCAGTCAAACACTCATTTATTCATTTAGTCATTCATTCAGTCATTCATTCAGCTATTCATTCATACAGTTAAGCATTCAGTCAGTTAGTTTGTCAGTTACCCAGTTCGTTAAGCAATAAAATGTATTATGAAGTGAATCTATATGGACAGCATGTGCCTTTAGTCAAAGCTCAACTTTCTTTCTTTCTTTCTTTCTTGCTGCTGCTGATTCTCTTTCTTTTCGTTTTGGCCCAAATGTTATTAACTGTAGTTGCAAATCCTTACCCAAATCCATTGGCTTGCCTCTGTGTAGGCTTTTCACAAACTTTTTACCTATTGTTTATATGCTGGCCAAAGTTTTGCTCCTTTGTTCAATTCCTTTTTTTCTCTTTATATATATATCTATATATATATATATATATATATCATATATATATATACTTTTCTTTCTTCCTCCTTCTTTACTTTTGGCTTTCTCTCCCCAACTACTCTCTGCCTTTGTTGGCACAAATCAAGAATAATGGTCCCATTGCAGATTCTACAGCAAGCTGCTCTCATATATGTTGTCTTTTTGATTTGTATGCAAAGTGTTAAGGTTCAAGAAGAGTTCAATTTCAGTTTGGCACACACACACACACACACACATACATACACATACAGTTGAATCAGAAAAATTGGTTTGTTTGTGTTTCGAGTTGAGTCTATTTGCAATTCTAGTTGACCATATTGATAAGTTTCCGCCTTTTGCCAAAGAACTTCATTAGACAGAAACAGAGTGAGAGGGAGAGAGAGAGAGAGACTCGGAGAGTGAGAGACAAACAAAGTTTGTGGCCCAAAGTTGAATTGAAGTCCATCAATTGGGCTTAAAGTGATTTGTGGTAACTATAAATTATCAGCACTGATTGAACTTTCATAAAAGTAAAACATACTCAAACTTTCATACAACTTTCTTTTTGTCTTTCTTTTACACTTTTGACTCAACGATTTATATATATATATATATAGATATATATACATATATATAGATATAGTTTATATACAAAGTAAGGTCAAATGTTAGATATTGGTAACAACTGTTTGCCAACTAAGAGTAACTAATTTACTTTTAGCTCAAACTCATTATTGATCTCCCTCGGGGGCGGGCAACATCTGTTGCTAATGTTTTGGTTTGAGTTTATTTGATTTTTGTTGCATGTTGCAATGAAAAATGTTGCACATTTATGCCAAAATGCATTCAACTGTGAGTGTGATGAAGCAAATGCAATTTGCAGTGCTGCAATTGCAATAACACCAACACCAACAACAACAACAACAACTTGTGACATCCTTCTCGTATGGCCTTACCTTGTGTATGCACATGTAGTTGATATGGTTGTCTATATATATATATATATATATATATATATATATGTGTGTGTGTGTGTGTGTGTATGTGTATGTATATGTATATGTGTGTGTGGTAGATCTCATCACTGCAGCAGAGCCACATGCATCAAACAAATTCGATAGCGTTGCTTTCTGGCTACTGGACAAGGTTGTTGCTGCTGCTGCTGTTGCTGCCGCATAATAAGCGTAAACGTTGGCTAACAAGATTCATGCAACGCTCTTGTGCCTCCGAGGCAAACATGCAATGGCCATCAACGTGTCCTGTATCCACCAACGTTGGTTGCCTGCCTGCCTTGTCTGTCTGCCTGTTCTGTCCTGTCCTGTCCAGTCCAACTACAATTTCACATACTCACACATCGCTCTCACATCGCTCTCTCATCTCCCGCACTGACAACGCGACCCAATGGCAAATGGCGAATTGTGAACGGAACGCGCTTAATGCAACTTTGTTGCTCTGCTTTTGCTACAGACTCTGATGTCACTTCACGCTTACCACCCACTGCACCTTCACTGACCTGGTAATGCTCCATCTTCTGCCCCTCCTACAAATGTTGTTGATGCTGCTGTTGCTGTTGTTTTCAGCTTTAGTGGGGAAACGGGCAACGATTGAAAAATCCCACTAGGGCGTTTTTAATTGGATTTTAAAATACTTGTCCCATACAGGCAGGCAGAGAGTCCAGCAGCAGAGGCAGCAGCAGAGGCAGTAGCAGCCGGCAATAACCATGGCCATAACACGAGCATCAGCATCAGCATCAGCCTTACTACAACTACTAGCATTTGTCCCTGTCTCCGCGTCTTCGTTCTATCCATCAGCTGTGCACAAATGACCAACCAACCCAACAACATATCGACCAGCAGACGATGGTCAGCAGTCAGGGGCTCAACACGCTCGTTATCCTTGTTTCCTGATGCTGCTGCTCCTGCTGTTACCAACATTGTTGCTGTTGGTGTTGCTGCTGTGCACAATTTGGTTACGTGTTTGACCTGCGGCGATTTTTCATTGCATGGCCGGTTTATTTTTTCGGCTTGACGGCCAGGAAAGGGGTTGAGCAAAGGGGTAGAGCAAGGATTTTTGGCCCATACATTAATGGCATTTCGAAATTTGTATTGCAAATGTCACTAAGGATCTGCCTGGCGTATCCCTGCCATAAATATAATCACGTGTTATGTTTGGTTTGTTGTTTTGCCAAATGTTATACAGTAAGAGAGCGAGAGAGAAAGAGAGTTTTGACCATGATTCATAACGTATTTCATATATGAATGAATGTGGCTTAGATTGATGTAAACATGATTTGTTTTATGTTTTTAATATCTTTATTATAAGTAGAGTAGTTAAGCCGCTTGTTGCAGCAACCAGCTGAGTGTAATTTTAATGAAAGAGAGCGAATGAGAGTGAGGGGAGGACATACAACTTTTGCATTATCATTAGCATATTTGATTAAAAACTGTCATTACTGAGTTGGCTGCCTCATTTCATGCTTCAACGGAAGTTGCATAAGAAAAACCTGACGCTAAAAAAACTTGTCACGACTGTTGCACACACATTTCAATTTCAACTAATTGCCCAGCCAAAAGGATACTCTACCAACCAGTTACCAGTTACCAGTAACAGTTACCTCATTCTCTCTCTCTCTTTTAGATTTAGGTGCAACGCTCTGTCAACGCTTAAGTAATTAAAGCGTGCACTTCGTTAGCTTTAAGGACTTTTACTTGCAATTTTAGCTGTTAGTTGTTGTCCTTTTGCGACTTACCTTCTTCCCTTCCTTAACTTTTCTACCTTTCTATCATCATTCTAGCTTTCTATTTTCATACCTGAATGCCTAATTGTTAGCAAGTGTCCGGCGCAATGCTTGATTTCTATGTAAATTAAATTCAATGTCTTCAACATCAAAGCAAAACTTGACTCTTAACTTGGGCTCGAATGCTTCTCGACACTCTTTAGCCCATTTTAGTCTTTATACCCTCTTTACCTCTTTGCCAGCCTAATTTACTTTTAATTATTATAATGACTTGAAGTTCGACAAATTAGCCCTAATGTGTTGTAAGTGCGTCAGCAGAGACAAATGACGTTCTGCTGCAAACGTAAATAATCCGAATAAAAAAATAAAAAAAAATATAAATTAAACTAATTGAGCTCCTGCCAGGCTGACATCCTGATATCCTGTAGCTCTCTTGCTCTCTGTCTCTCTCTCTCGTTTACTGTCAATGACTTTACTTTGTCTTTGGCATAATGAATGTTGAAGCACTTTAGTTAATGGCTAATCAATTGCTAACTTTACAAACTAACTTACTGTATATACATATCTTTATCTATATATATATAATATATTTATGATAAGAAGGTTCTTGACTTTCGTTTCTCTCTTGAATGGGAAATAAATGAAGACATTTGCAATTAACTAAGGTGTTCTTAGCATTGCATAACTGACAGAAAAGAATAGTAAAAGAAATCAAATGAAAAGAAAGAAAAGCAAAACAAAACAGAATAGAAATGAAGAGAAAAGAAAGCAGCACCCAACGCAAATTACAAACAATGGTTTTAAAATAAAAAGGATACAAAAAATGAAGCACACAAAATCAACTTTGATTTAAGTTTACAGAAATGCTTAGCAATTGCTTTGCTTTTTTAGCTTTTGTGTTTTCTTTTTGTTTTTCTTTTGTTTTTTACGTTTTTGTTTTTGTTTTTGTTTTCTTTTTTTGCTTGCTTCTTTTTTATAGTCCTTCCACAGCCTCTGACATTCAGTAATTTTTTTTCACTCTGTTGATCTCTTTCTCTGCTCTGTTGTATGCTGGATTAACAGGCAACAAAATATTTTATTTTTTATTGTTTAGCAACGCTGATTTGCCACCCTCCTCCTCCCTTGTTACCATTACTTAAAGAATCCAAATGCTCCCCTCCATGACAGCTGCCTACGCTTGTGCGACCGTCCAACTGTTGTCTGTGCGGCGCAGGATTTTGTTGTCACTTCAACACACACACACACAACACAAAATACAACAACGAAAACAGAAACAGCAACAGAAATAAAAACAAAAATTGAAAAGCCGAAAAAAACTTTAAAAGAAAGAAAGAAATAAAAAGCAAGAGAAAAATAACAACAATATAAAACAAAAATCCACTTGAATTTTTTACACTTTATTTTTTCTACATTTGCAACACGTAGAGCATAAAACAACAACAACAACAACAACAACAACAACAACTACAGCAACAAAACATAAAACAAAAAGAAAAGTAACAAAAATTGTAAATAAATAAGAAAAAAAAAATAAAAATCCTGTTCCTATGTTTGCACGCGAAATTTGCGCTTGTCTGCCTTACGGCTTGTCAGCTCGCATGTTGCATGGTTTTAGGCGGGATTTGTTTCGCGTTCTTACTGCATGCCGCATGCCGTATGCCGCATGCCTTCATGCCGCTACCCCATCTCTTAGTGCAGCGCAACAGCGGCAACTACAAAGCCAACAGCAACAGCAACAGTCTGAGCCACAATTTAGACACCGCCGCTTGTGCTACAAAGGACGCGGTACAAGGGACAAGGGACAAGGGACAACGGACACTGGCACTGGCAACGGTTTGATGATGGCAGGAGTTGAGGCAGCGGCCTTTCTATTTGTTTTAAGTATTTTGTTTCTGTTGTTGTTAATGTTGTTGTTGTTGTTGTTGTCTTCTCTTTATTTATCTATTTCTTTTTTATTTATTTTTTTTTTTGTTGGTTTTGTTCTCTGCTTGAGGGTTTCAATTTTCAACATTGTTGTTATTGTTGTCTTTATGGTCCAGAGGAGAAGAGTATAGCGAAGGTTAAGCTCGAGCTTGTTGCCAGCTACAGGCCCAACCTAGCAAGGACCTTAATTAATTTCTCAAGCTTTTCTTTGCTTCTTAAGTACAAATTTAACGTTTTTTTAATTTGTATAGATATATAAAAATTAAATAAAATAATAGTAAAAAAAAAAATATTTTAAAAATATATTATTTATTTAATTAGTTAATACTAAGAATTTTATATAAAAAAAATATTCACACATTTTTATGCATATACAAAAAAACATAAATATTTTATAAAATTATCGAAAAAATATTATTTTTTAGTTTTTATTTATTATTTTGAATTTTTCTTTAAAAATTTTCATAAAAAAAATTAAACAAAATAATTTAGAAAAAATGTCAATATTAAATTATTTATTTAACTAAAAATTAAAATATTTTAATTTAAAAAATTTTATATTTTTTTTATAATAAATTCGAAAAAATATGGTTTTCTTAAAATAATTTTTTTTTTAAATTAAAACATTCAAAAAAATTATTTACACATTTTTATGCAAATTCAAAAAAAAACGAATAAATATTATTTTTGTATTGCAAATGTAAAAACTGAATTGAATTAACTTAAATTAGTTAGTGAATAAAAATATATATATATTTTTGTAGGTTATTCAAATTGCTTTCCCTTGGCAAGCAGTCAGTTTGTTAAAGATCTCATCATGCAACCTACAACCTGCAACCTACAACCTCAAACCCAAATCTCATTTACCGCCCATTTTTCTCGTGTTTTTCTCTCATTTTATTTTTTATTTTTTTGATATTTTCTTTTCTTTTTTTTTGTATTTTTGTGGTTATTGCCTGTATATTAAATTAGCATAAATGATTTTTAATAATTATGCTCGTGAAGCGTCATTGAGGCGCCATTCACTTTGCTGGCACTGCCACGCCCATTTGGCCACATCTCCCACACAAAAACGCGAGAACGCAAAAAAAAAAAAAAGGCAGCTGGCGCACAAATTACAAAATAATGAGCGCCAAGTGCAATGTATTTTTTGGTTTGAATTTTACATTCACCGTCCGGCCGACTATTATTTTTATATAATGGTCCCTGATGGGCGCTGATGTTGATGCTGCCTCATGCCTCATGCCCCACGCCTTCTGCCTCCAACCTGCTGACTGCCAGAATACCAAATACCAGGATGCTCTGAGATGGCAATGTTGCTTCATGCTGGTTTTTCATGGTAGAACGCACCGAGCGATTCTTGTGCGATGTTGAAAATGTTTTTTAATTGCACTTAAAATTTTATTTAAATGCTGCGCACATATGTCGAGTTGTGGTAAGAGTAGCAGCAACAATATAACCAGCAACAGCAACAGCAATAACAGCAACAACAATTGAAAATTTCTGTAAACAATTTTTACTGCAACTCCCAATATGATACACTGAATGATTTTATACTATATAAAGTACTGCTTATATCCACTTAAATTACTTCTTAAAGCTTAAAGATTTTAAGATTTTTGCATTGCATTTAATTAAATAAAATTTTAAATTTATTACTTCATTTAAAACAATTAACTACAATTTCTCTTTAATTTATTTTTAGGTTGCGCTTTCGTTAAATTTGGCTCCCAGCTAGAGGCTCAATCAGCAATAACCAATTTACACGGAAGTCAAACTATGCCGGTAAGTCTTAAACATAATTAATATTAATAATAAAAAATATATAAAAAATGTATAAAAATTATACAAAAACTATACACAAATAATACTTAAAAACAGATAAAATTTTTAATTAAATTTTAATTTAGTCAATTTTTTATTAATAGACAATTAAACTTAAAGATCTTCCAATTATCGCCTTGGAAATTTATCACGCCTCAGCAGAAGGCTTAAATTATGACAATTTCTGTTGGCTTCTCCGTTAATTTGTAGCTTTACTGTTTCCATTTTAAGTTCCAAATGGAATATATATATACATACATATATATACATATATATATATATATATATATACAGCCAGCCTACCCCTGCTCTTTGTTGCTTTTCTATGCTGCCTTCATCCAACTTACTCAGAACTAAGATGAGCTACTAAGCCAGTTGAGTTACAATTACCTACTGCTAGCTTAATGTGACACCCCAAACGTTAGAGGTTTGTCTTTAGTTACCCCAAAGTATTTCATCTCTGGCGTTCAACATCAAATTGTACTTCAGTTTTTTTTATAAAATTTTTTCAATTTAATTTGAAAATTATTTCAAATAGTAAATCTTGGCTCAGATTTTATTTCGTTTGAATAGCTTAAACAAACAACAAACAATAGAGTACTTAGGCTACAAGTTTGAAACATAATTCCCATAAAATTCAAATTAAACTGTTTATGTCGCATCGTTACCAAAGTAACAAGCATTCGTATTGAACTTGTGAATTGTATTGAATATTTGAAATTGGAATAGCTGCAGCTGTTTGAGTTTCAATTTCAAATTTAAGTTGATTGTGTATATTAACAGTATACACTCTTATTACAGCCTTAAATTGATATTTATATAAAACTTTTATTTTTTTTTTCTTCAATTAATGAAAATTTTTCAAACCTAAAGTACTTAAGATTTAGCCAGCTGTTCTTCAGAGAGAGAAAAAAAATACTTTAAAAAGTTAATTTAAGCTACAAGTGGCAAAGTCCCAGTATTCAGTTATTTTTTCTCAAAAGTAAAAAAAAGATATATATATAAAAAAAAAAGTAAAAATTCCAAGCAAAGAAACTTTTTTTTACTTTTGGCTGCAGTTTCCTTTTTTTTTTATAAATAAAAAGAATTAAATTAAATTAAATAGCGAAAGGAAATTATTATTATATTTCTCTTGTGTGGCACTTCAATGGAAAATCAAGAGAGCACTTGGCTCTAATTTTCTACAAAAAAAAAAAAAAGGAAACTTGAAAAAAGGAAAACCCAAAAATAAATATATACAAATCGCAGCTCAAAATTGTTTGACAACCAAGAAGCTTCCTTGAAGGTTTTCATTGTGCAGCGATTTTGTGCCGACGAGTGACTTCATTATAAGAAAATTTGTAAGAAAACTCCATATAACTACATATATATGTATAAATATATGTATGTATCTATGTATGTATGTATGCATATGCATGAATATATATATATATATATGTGTGTGTGTGTGTGTGTTTGCTCTATGACAACGTTGCTGCTTCCTTGTCGTTGCTGGCCTCGTCGCGGTGCGGGAATTATTTTTTCTTGTGCGAAAATAAATGAAATTTGCATGACACTTGAGTTATTTTGCACGTAAATTGCTTCTTTTGACAAACAACACAAGCAAATACACAAAACCAACCAACGAGCTGCTATAGTATGTGTCTCTGTGTATCTGTGTTTAGTGGATACTGGTTTAATGGAGAAGGGAAGTGAGCGTGGGTGGGGGGAAAGGGAGTGATACTGAAATGGTTTGCCATTGTTGTATTTTCGGTGTTTACATCAGTGCAACGAATGGTTCGTTTCCAAGTCAACTCTCGCTACAAGAGTTAGAATCCTGCGAGAGCTGTGAATATCCTGCTGCTGCTGTTGATGCTGCTTCTATATCTTTTTGGTCCGCTGCTGTTGCTGCTGCCTTATTTACCACTCAGATTGCTGCTGGCTTTGCGACAGGCGAAACGAAACGAAATGAAACGAATTTTACATTTTCGGTTTGTGTTTGCGGCCTTTTGGTATAGCTATCGCCTCTCTATGTGCTTCTCAGCTTCCAACACTGACTCTACCTCTGCTTCTGCTTCTGCTTCTGCCTCTGCTACAGTCTCAGTCAGAGTCAGAGTCTTTGTCGCGTTGCCCAACTCGTTGTCGCATTTAAATTCAAATTCAAATTCAAATTCAAATATTGTTGATGAAATTTGTTGCTTAATTTGCAATTTAGATGCGTTTTTAAACAAACGCACGCCGTTAGCCACCCCTCCTTCTCCTGTTCCTTATCCTTCTTATTCCTTTCCATTACCCTATCCATCTGCCCAAGCCAAATCATGTGTTTACTTAGGCGGAAATTCTTGATGCTTCACTTCATGATGATGTTTCAGCTGCTATTCATGCTGATAATATTGTATAATGCTGATGATTATGTTAATGCCGATGATGATAATAATGATGATGTTGATGATGGCAACAATTTGCTACCGTCGCGTAATTACAGCTGCCTGTCGCCATCATATGGCTGCTTCTGCATGATTGAAGGAATAGCAAAATCAATGCAACATGCCGCAGGGTTAACACAGTTTTCTTTTTCACTTTCTTTTTCTTTACAATACAGCAGGAACTGCTGCTGCTGTTGCTTAACCTTTAAATTGGGTTCAACTTGAGGCAATATGGACAGCAGCAAATCATCAACATCCCCCCTGCCAATTTAGTATCCGGCTCCGCTGCTCCGTAAATATATGGGCAAAAAGAAAAAAACTTCAAAAACATAGCCGCAAGTTAGGCGCAACTACAAAACCAAAAACCAAAACAAATAAACCTCAAAACTGAATACTGAATGCTGTATACTGTATACAGGCAACACTCAAACGAATCCAAATATAAATCCAATCGAAATCAGGCAAACAGTTGGCATCGGCTTAGGTCAATTTCAATTTTTCGTTACCCAAAAAAGAAAACAAAACGTAAACCGTTGGATCGTCACATTTTACAGCTGATTGCAGGGCGCATGAACAGAAAATCAAAGTGTTGCCCAAGGCAATGAATGTTTCATATGAACGAATATTTTTATAGAATGTACAAAATTCCTCATTTCTTTCTCTCCCATTTACTTGCCGCTGCTGTCTATCGCTGTACACCTAAAACTATGCTACGAAATATTTCATATTGTTTTTTTCCTTAAGCTCTATGACTATAAATTACATATTCTTATGCTTACGCTCTAATTAAAGGCGCACTAAAGTGCACCCATATTTTGCACCGTCTGGCCACCGTGACATGCACTGCTTCAGGCCTACAACGAACTGCATTTAACCCTGAGCACTGTGCAGCATTGAGTGTGTGTGTGTGTGTAAGTGTGGGCATGGCATCACATGGCTGGCATGTCTGACCTGCCACGCCCAGGGGCTGTACACCCTTACGTCAGTACTAACAACGACAGCTGCAATTTTTCACCTGGGCAATTTTTAAGATGAGCAGCATCAGGCGGAGCTACAAAAAAAAGTAAAGGACGCCCCCAAAAGACGACTATAGCAAATTGCTAGCTAGCGTGAAATAAGCGCACAGTGTGTATGCGTGTGTGTGTGTGTATTTGTGTGTGTGTGTATGTGTGTAGGTTGAAAAGAAAATGAGTAGAGCCATTTCTGCTTATTTTTCCTGCAATTTTTTTTTTGTTGTTTCATTTTCTTTTACTTATTTTTTTTTTTAATTTTAAGAGCGCGTAATTTTTTCTTGTTTTTTTTTATTTTTTTTTTTTCTGTAGCTGCCTGCCTGCGCATTAAGCATTTTAATGTCAGTTAGGTGATGCGTTGGCGGAGTGGCGGGCAAAGATTGTTAGAGATGTTGGTAGAGAAGTTGGTTGAGAATGGTATGGAGAGGATGGAAGGATGGCGGAGGGGATAGGTACGGTGGATGCCAAGTTGGCAGTTGTAATTGCAATTTGGCATTACGACTCTGGTACTGGTAGCCAGGTAATTAGCGCAAAACGAGGCGGCAGCTGTTGTATAAAATTTTTAGTAGCTTGCACAAAAGTATGCTACACTTTTGCTCCTGCATATATTAATTATACACCGGGCCAGAGCTAAATTGCTAACTGCAACAACAACAGCAACAACAACAAGTTGTAGCAACAACTAGGGCGAACGAACAAAAAAATTGATTGCCTACCTGCAGGCGTCAAAGTTGCCACAGCAGCAAGCAGCAGCAGCAGCAATAGAAGTAGATTCAACAACAGCAGCAGCAGCAGCAGACGGAGACAAACCGCAAGTTAATTTCCAGCTTAACAAACTTTTTTTTTTTCATTTTGTTTTTTATTTTGGAAGGCAGCTCTCTCCTTCTACACCCCCCCCCCCCCCACCCCACCCTCCTACTTTGTCCCTATACCACCCAACACATGCCTTACCATTTCGGACACGCCGGACAAGCTTGGCTTTCATGTTGATGTACCACAAAAAGCTTTTAAAAAATTTTTGATTACGCCAAACCTTAAGCAGCTTATGGACACCACGCCCCACCCAACCCTCCCAAGCCACGCCGGCCGTAACATGCCGAAACCAGCACTCATTAAAAAGGAATTTACAGTCAGTGTCAGAGCAACAGTATGAGTTAACAGTATCCATCACCCAAAGATGATAGTAGTGGGTAAAGATGGTAATACCGGCCAGTTCTCTGGCCAAACTGTTTAAGCCTCTGGTCCACAAGGCTGGACACTTTCTATGCTAGCCAACCATGCATTGAGTTTGTTGTTAATCCTCTGGCACTCAACATGTTATAAGTCGCTTTTAGTGCGGTTTGCAAACGTTTTCTAAATAGAAATCCCACATAAAAAGTAATCACAATATCAAACCGAAACTGTTATACTCTATCCTTAATCAATAAAAGTTGAAACTACTTTTTCTTACTTTGACTTTAGCTGCTAATTGCTAAATACTATGCTATGAATCAACTATATATATATATATATAAAATATATATTTGATGTATCAAAATACCTGTTAATGTGCGGTAGTCTCTATGCTAGTGTAGGGTATTAAAAAAGTTTA
Organism: Zygothrica quintamaculata; assembly: GCA_037044455.1. Classification (NCBI taxonomy): domain Eukaryota; kingdom Metazoa; phylum Arthropoda; class Insecta; order Diptera; family Drosophilidae; genus Zygothrica; species Zygothrica quintamaculata. The sequence goes on along the minus strand of JBAMBS010001720.1, from coordinate 57,107 downwards.
CAGTTGTAAACAATAATTTAGTATTCACTCAACACAACATTCGCTTTTTTCCACACATTTGCATAAGCCGCTGACGCTATTTTTTTTCTCTTTACACTTCCTAGGTGTATGTGTATGTGTATTTATTTATATATAAATATATATGTATGTGTGTTTAAATGCGGCTTAGAAGTCTGTGGGCGTGTGTGTGTGTGTGTGTGTGGTTGCTTGTTAATGAAAGCGCGCGCATGCATTAAAGCTGCTCTCTAAATGCTTTTGATTGGCGAAGCGCAAAAGCGCCAAGCGCCAAGCGAAACCAAAAATGGCCAACAGTAGCGACAGCTGCACAGACAGAGAGGTACACACAGCAAGGGGGGAGGTAGAGAGAGGTAGAGTAAACAAGTTTTTAGAAAATATACAGAGCGTATGGTTTTGGTAACCAGAAATATACAGGCAAATACATAAATAAATATTTTAAATTACATCCAAAAGTGACACAAAAAAAAAAAACAAAAAATAAAAATACACTGAGCGAAAAGCCCGCACACCAACGCAGAATAAATTAGGCAATTAGCATTTTATTTTATTTTATTTCTTTTTTCTTTTTTTGTATGTTTTGTTTTCATCTTTTCTCTCTCTCTCTCTCTCTCATTTTGTGTTTTCACAAAGTATTCGCCGTGAAATTGTTTGTGTTGCAAAGTAATTGGGCGGGTCGGAAAAATGGGTTGACTTTTGCTTAGAAAATTTGCATAGGCCAGCTGGTCGAAAGTCAACAAACTAACTGTTTGCTTTAGTATCAACAAAGAGTGAGAGAGAAGGAGAATAGAAAGAGAGAGAGAAATGACACACTTAAAATTCACTGGCATTTGGTGGGAAAAGTGTGAGGGAATGCAACTACGCTCCAAAGAACATCAAAAGCAATGTAAAAACTTTTGACATAAGATAATTAAGTATTAATAATAAGCTCAAATACAATATCAGAATACTAATTATCTTGAAGCTATAAGGCTACACTTAAAGCAATATAAATCATTATTAAGTCTATCAGTTTTTTGTTACACGATGTGAAAAATCTCTTTAAAATGTTATTGTTACCTCGTTTTGGTTGCAGCGATTTAAAAATTGCTTAAACGCGCACATAAGTATGCTTTAGAGAGTGGTAGAGAGAGAAAGAGGAGGGGAGGAAGCGCCATGAGCTAAGAAAAAAGCCAACAATACAGTACACACACACACACACGTACAGCCACATACAACTAACAACAACAATAATATAAACGATAACAAAAACGACAGACTCAAGACACAATCAGGCAGGGAATAGCCAAGATGCGAGTTTTGCTCCTGTTTTTTCCATTGTTCGCAGCTGCTGCACATTAGAAATTCAACTTCGTCTACTTTTAGGCGCTGAGCAGCAACAAGCAAACAAACAAACAACAACAACAACAACAGTAACCAAACAATGGCGTGTGAATTAAAATAGCAAAGCTGAGTCCGGGCGTCTTCTGGTCGTCATCTTGGCTTCCCAAGGTGCGAGCTCTCGCCGAGATGTGTGTGTGTGCGTCGCTCAAGCGTAAAGGCAGGCAGTCAGCCAGTCAGTCACTCAGTCTGTCAGTCAGTTAGGCAATACAATCTTCTCATACCTCACACCCCTCTTCGCTCTTACTTGCGCCATATTGGACGCCATTTTTGTCAAGTCACATTAAGCAATGCGTCGTTTCGCTCGTCTGAGCGTCTCCATAACGAAAATTGAACGCTTTGGCAAGACGACGGCCAGCAGCGACGAAATTGTTGTTATATAAATAAAAGCATAATTGATGCGAGCTGTTTCAAAACAAAAGCAAACACAGCCAATGCCAAAGAAAAAAAAAAAGAAAGAAATAAGAACTGTAGCATAACATTCGGCGCTTGGCATATGTTGCGCCAATTCAGCCATGAGCCGCAACAAAAAACAATGAGACACAAAAGTATTTGTACGTGCATATAGAAAATTACACCTACAGCTGATACACTGACTGATACTCTACACTAGGACACACAGGACATTATGTCCTTGTAATTCAATTGTCCGATGAAAATGCAAAGAAAATTTTGTTAATTTACTTTCCATTTGAAGTTTTGTCTACAGAATTTTCATTTCAATAAAGATATATGTTTTTTATTTTTCTTAACGAAAACGTGCAAAGATCAAGCTTAATACACTGAGCGCTAAATGTATGCTTACAGAGTACAGAATTGGGCAGCTGTGACTATATTAACTTAGAGGTTGATGCTATTATTATGGGCTAGTAGGTTGCTTCTTCTTTATTATACCCTTTATTTTTCTGTGTTGCCTCTTTTACTGGGTATAAAAATAAAAATAAATATAAAAAAAAAGAATTGCCACAAAGACAAAAAAATAAAGAAAAGAACGAAATGCGTGCAGGAAAATTTGTTTCTTTGCATATTTTACGCTGCTACTGCCACTCCAATTCTCTCTGTATGTTACTCCCACCAGCACTGCTACTGCCACTGCCACTGCCACTGCCACTGCTTTTTGGCATTGCTTTTGCAACTGCCATTGAGTCAGCTCGGTTGGTAGAAATGACTGCGAAGAAACAGGTCGTCGAGTCGCATATCATTTTTGTACTGTTGCCACGGCAGTCGCTTTTCACACCGTATTTACGTAACGTTATGCGTTTGCAACAGCATCAGCAACAGCATCAGCTTTAGCATCAGCATTGGCATCAGCATCAGCATTGGCATTGGCATTGGCATTTTTCACATCTTTTTTTCCCGGCTGCCGCTTTTATTGCCCTGCAAACGATGTCTCAGTCTGAGACTTCTCAGTTTCATACTCCATATTCAGTCACCATCATCATCATCATCATCATCATCATCTTCAACTGTTTATATATATATATATATGTATGCATACGTGTGTGTGTGTTATTGTGTGTGTGTGTGTGTGTGTGCCTGTTGTCAGCTTGCAGATTTGTTTTTTACACATGACGATGGGAAATTAATTTGAAATTTAAATGCGCGTTTTGGCAGCTGGGGAATGTCTTTGATGATGCTGAGCGGCGCTGCTCCTCTCCCCTCTGCACCATTTCGTTTGCGTTTTACGGCATGTGTTACTTATACATATATATTTTGTTTTTATTTGTACATATACACATACAAGTATTGTAAATAAAGTATATTGCATAATGAGCCAAGCGTGAAAACATATGCGATTTTTTTTTTTTTTTGCATACCTTAAAGGTGTTGTCTATGACGTAATGGACATGCTTTTTTTCTACTGAAATTCTTTGCATAATAAACTCAATATTTGTCAAAGAGGAAAACATAAATCCATAAACACTGCATTCAATATTAAAAGTAAAGAATTATCTGTTGTAATCTGAATGTGGATTATGTAGTGTTATAATGATAGAGCAGTTGGTTTCATACACTACACACACTACTACACACACACTTGAGTTGCTCAAGAAGTTTGGCATATGTTGATATAGTGTTTCGACACCGTATACCGTAAATCTTTTGACATTGCGCCTAAAGCAATATACAGAGCAACCACCAGAATTACCATTACCACCAACAGCATCCAATGATGTTTAGCATATTAGACAGATGCACAGGGGCCAATCTACACGTCATCCACCCCTCTCTCATTCTCTCTCAATATTGATTTGGCAGCGTTGAGATTCTCGCTCAGCCTGCCATCAATTTCAATTTTGCTACAGCGGCACAAATCCAAACATTGCCTGCCACATACAATTTTCTGGTATTGCCTGCAGACAGGCGCCTTTGCCTTCGGCATGCCTCAGCGCCTGCTTCATTTTTTTTCTTTTTTTTGCCCCTTTCCTCTTTAAGCATCTTCTTTTTTTTACCTATAGAACGTCTACACCCTGATGCCCGCCCAAAGCCGCTTTTTCGGTAAACTAATTTTCTTGCTTCAATATCTTGACAGTGAAATTGGCACGACGCTGGCAAAACGAAATCAAACCAACAACCACACACACACACACACACACACACGTACAGTGGTACTAGTAAACACATATATACACATACACAGTGTATTGGTTTATAAATAAGCACAGTATACTTTTAGGTGGCGATACCTTTGCCTTAGCCCAACTGTTTGCTATTGACATCACGTTTCGTTTAAGCCCAAAACTGAACCACTGTCGCGCCCAGCTCTTCAGTATATTCTCTCTCTTTCTCTCTCTTTTTCTCTGCCTTGATAGCTGTACATAAATTTAAGGTTTAGTCACCAAAAAAATAAAAGAAAAAAAATGTAAGCCAAGTCGCCAAGTTGCCAACTTGCTTATTAAAAACTTGCGGCCATCAAAACACCAAAAAACTGTCTTTGGCTTTAAGTAAAAATCTCACATTTCCTACGCACATAAAAGCCAGCGTAATGGCTGCTTGTCGCTTTGGACGCGGCTCATAAAAACAAAAAGACAACAAAAAAAAACTCTTTGGACAGCTAAAAGCAAAAGCAAAAAAGACTTCCGCTTTTGTTGTTGTTGTTTTTGTGTTGGAATTGCGCTGGCTGCGTACATCATTAAAAATGACATGATTCTGTCGCGTGTTTTCAAGCCAAAAAAGTATGCAACATAAAAATGGTTGCAGCTGCACTATAATTTGTTGCTACCACAACTTGTACTTGCCAACTTGGCAGCGCCAAACAGCGCACGTTATAAACAATTTTAATAGACTTGCTTAAGGTCAAACATTGCCACAGCCACAACCCCAATCAAAACCCAAACTGAATCTCAATACCAAATCCAAACAGTTTACCTATTGACCAAATATGGCATAGCTCTCTCTCTCTCTCTTCTCTTTGTCAGCTTTCCAGTTTGCTCCTTTGACAACATTGTCGACTATTTGAACCAACAGCTGCTGCATTTGCATCCATTGTCTTTGAATTGTTTTCTCTTTTTTTCTTCTTCTTCTTTTGGTATTTTTGTTGTCTTTTCTGTTACTTTTTTATTATTTCATTTTTTCTCTGTTTTTTTTTGGCGCTGGAAGCTCGTCATGGCTCGTTGTCTACGTGCTTGAAGCTGCAAACTGCAAGTGGCGTCCAATGCGGCGGCTACTTAATTTAATGCACGTCTGTTTGCATAAACTCAAACCTTATTGAATCCCGTACAGCGCTCGCTGCAAATGACGGGCGCATCATCAATGTATGGGCACGTTTCAGTGCCTGCAGCAACTGCAGCAGCAAGCCGTAGCAAAAGTAGCAGCAGCAGCAGCAGCAAATGATGAGCAAACTCCAATTCCGTATGCGAATGCAGACAACGTCTGGGCATAAACTTTAATGAGGCACACGAACTGGCCAAAAATTGAATACTGACGTGATTTGCAGCCCATGCCTGAAAGTATGCAAGAACTTTTCCTTGTATTTTACCTCCTCAAAGTAAAAAAAACAATAGCCCTAACTTTATATAAGGCTTTTATTACTAACAATTATATGTATATCATATACATATATATATATATATATATATAAATATATTTGTGTATATATCAATCTTAAGAATCAACAGAATTCCTGGCAAATAACTCTCAGAAACAACAATATCATTTTCCGCTTGTAGTATAAACATTTTATTTATACTAGAAATTGGCTTCTTTTAGTCCTGATTTTATTTTCCCAAAAAAAAAAAAAGAAAAATGTTGTCAATCTCTTGTTGCTGTTGTTATTGTTGTTGTTGCTGTTTTTTCTGTGTTGTTGGTGTGGCACAAAAGTTTTGCGGCATTGTCTCTCTGCGCTGCTTGTCAAGTTGGTTTAGTTGTTTGTTTTGTTACCGCTGTTGGTATCATTGTTGTTAGTATTTCAGTTGCTGCTGTTGCTTTTGGCTGCTGCTGTTGCTGCTGCTGCTGCTGCTGTTGTATACCTTGAGGCGCTGTGTCTGTACTGTCAGCCGTTTTGGCTTTTGTGGCATTGCTTTTAAGTTAATAGTGCTGCATATTTTGTGGCAACTACTCCCGCAGGTATTTCACATGCTTTTAAAGCTTTCAACTATGCAGAAACCCTTTTTATTTTTTTGTATTTGCTGTTTTTTGTTTTTTTGCATTTTTATTCCTTACTTTTATTTCTTAGCTTTAGTTTAGCTTATTGTTGCTGCTGGTTGTTGGTTGTTGGTACGCCATGAAGCTTGCTTTAGATTTTTATCGTACACGAAAACACTTCAACTTTAAGGGCCAGCCTTTTTCCGGTCTCCTGCTTCCTCAGCTGTCACTCTTCTCCTTTCGCTCTCTCCTTCCACACTCCTGCCACGTCTACGTTTACGTGCCAATGATGACAATTGCTTTTCTTTTCTGGCCGCGGCTTCGATTTTCGTTTGGGCTTTGGGATTGAGTTTGGGAATAAGGTTTGAGGTTTGCCTTTGGCCCGTTTCTTTTTGGTCTTTTTTTTATTCTTATTCTTATTCTCTTTATTTTTATTTTATTTTTTGTTTTTATTTTTTTTTTGGTTTTGCACGTCGTCGTCGTCGCCGTTGTCGTTGTCGTCGTCGTCGTCGTCGTCGTCGACGGTTTTTCGCCGCTTGTCTACAATTTCAATAAAATTTTATTAACGAATTCCGGCGACGGTCGGCGGCGATGACAAGGCAGCATTCGGCAGGACTTCTTGTCCATGCCCATTTTTATACCTCCAGTCAGAATGCCGAATCGATATTATTATTACAATAACAGCAAACACAGCAGCAACAACAACAATTGTAGCAATTGCCTGTCAGCATTGTACTTGTCGATTTTGCAGCTTACTTTGCTGGCATTGCATACTTTTAAGGCGCTTTGACAATTCTTTTTATCTGCGCCAGGACGACGGCGATGGCGATGGCAATGGCGATGGCTATAGCAATGGCATTGGCGACAACAACGATGAAGTCGTAGAAGTACAAGGACGAGGTAGAAATTGTGAACGAACTGTACGAAAAGGAGAACGCGGACGTCGCTTGTTTGTTTGTCATTTACGCCCCCATACCCCATGCCTCATACCTAACCTCAATACCCAATCTTCTGCCCCTGTGGGCCAAGTTAAAAGCCCGCAGTTCAATTCTCAATGGCGCAGCAGTTTTCTTTCTTTCTAATGGCGGCATTTCCGCAACGTAGTCGTCATTGCCGGCGTCTTCAAGTTTTTGGTATATATTTTCATTTTCTCTCTTTCTCTCTTGGGCTCTTGCCATCTCGCTCAAACTCAGACACTTTTTAGTTGAGCTCACCGAAAGTTGACATCAATTTTTGTTCAATTTTATTATTTTCATCTTTATTTTCACAACGCCCGCGCTCAAATCTATAATTGTATTTATGTCAACTTTTTAAATAGATGATGTGCTTAGTGTCTCTCTCTTTCTCTCTCTCTTTTTCTTCAGTAATATATATATATATATATATATATATTTCTCATTTCTCTATATTTGTCTGCTCTGTAGTTCTGTTGCTCGGCTATTTCTCTAGAGAATATTTGGCATTATAATAATGACTTTGCTTTTGTGATAACGACTTACGGAAATGTTTGGGCATGTCATTAGCATTGGGCCACAGTAGAAATTTGTCCCAAAATGATATTATTAATAGAATGAAAACATTGAGCGAATTTATTGGGCGCCAGCTCCTTACAGCTATGCAAAATAGTCATGAAATTTATGTGCCAAACTTCTAAGTGCAATATAAATTAAAAGTGTATGTTGCAAAAGCATGAAGACAATGGAAAGCACATGCCATCCTGTCGTATGAGTAATGCACAATTACACAAATTGAAACTTGTTGTAAATTGGGGTTAACAGCAGTAAATTGCTATCCAAAGCATATTTAAAATATTCCCTAAACTTTATACTTATACATAAAACGACAAATTTCTATAATAATAATATATATAATGAGAACTGTTGCACATTTTAATGAAATGAATTTAAAAGTCATTTGACAATTTTATTTAGTTATCATTGCTACATGGCTTTAACTCTGATTGTTTGTTTATAATTTTCAATATGTTGAATTTATATAAATTTTTTTATATTTCTTTGTTATATTTATTTATTTATATTTAATTTATATTTTATACTTATTTTATTTTTATTTTTATTAATATAATTATATAATTATTTAAAGTATATTTAATTTGAATTTTGAATTTAATTTGAATGCATTTTGTATGCTTACGACATAGTCTCTAGTAATTCTAAGAAGGCTATTTCTAAATTAATTCTGTCGAACGTCTTTGTATAATATTTATTAAACAGATTCTTTGTACTTTATTCTGTACAATATAGATATAAAATATAAGTACACTTTTGCATCCAATTTGATTAAAAATCCTTTTATTTGTAGAAGTAAATCGACTGAATGAACTTGTTTTATTCAGGTCTAACAGTTGATAATTTAATGTGCCATTATGAACTTCTCGTTATAATTATATTAATTAGTTTATTTAGCTGTTATATTTAAATAAAGAGAGAAAACATTTGATTTTAATATACTATTTGAGGCAATCGAGGCGACGGGAAAAAGAAATCCGAAATGGAAACATATTTTACATGGCATGACAAAATGTCAATATTATATATCAAGATCAGGCTGTGTATATTAAGAATATCTTTCTAACCAAATTAATTTTATGAATGAATTTTATTAATTATAAATAAATAATTATTAGGACATATTCTGTGTTATCAAAATCCCTTAGTAACCCGCTTAGAATCTGAGTATTCGTGTATTTTTTAGAAACTTCATCAATACCTTAAATTTTGTTGGTTTATGGCTCTCCGCTCTTCTGGCTCGTCCAACGATATTAGAAATTCTCTTAATTCTTCTCTTTGAACTACACGATTGCTGTGATGATTTAGCCATTAAACTATATATTTTTTTTGATTATTTTATTCTTATATTTAATATATGGAATACCTTAGTTTAGGATACCTTAACAGCAAAAAGATTTTAAACTCTAGTTTGAATTTAAATAATAGTAATTTAGGTATAAAGATTTCTTATTTTAAAATTGCATATATAAATCAATCATATATCAATTAAACATATATATAAAATATATATATATATATATATATGAGTATATATATGTATATATAAAATATGTTGGATATCAAAATGAAGAAGCCACAGCCGCAATTTGCCAAGCTCAGATGCAATTAAAGTCTATGCCCGAAAACTCTCTGCTATCTCTGTAACTTTGTGTTCAAACACATACATACAAATATACATACATGTATACATACATATATATATAGATGAAAACATTTTTGACTTTCAACTTAAAGCAAAAAAAAAAAAAAGTGCAAAATAAAATAAAATAAAATACAAAACAAGAGCAAAGCCCAAAAACTATGATAGAAAAATAACAACAATAGCAACATCAACAACAACTACAACAACAACAATGAAAGTCAACCCAAAAACTATCAACTGTAATCAAGTTGCCTGGCCTAAAGCCTTCCAGCCAGCACACTAAAAGCAAAAGCTGCTAAAAAGCATTAAGGCGCTGTTGCTGCTTCAGGCAACAGCAACAACAACAACAACAATAAGTACAACAATATATAGTAAAAAGAAGAGAAAAAAACTATAGACGGAAGTCAGTAGACATTAGTGCCAAAAGTGCGTCACAAACAATATTTCCGTATCAACAACAACAACAACAACAGCAGCAACAGCAGCAACAACAATAGCAAAAGGATGCGCTGGGCATAGCCTAGACACTTTTTAAGAGATTAAATTTTGGGGGCTCAGTGTCTGCGCCAAAAACTGTACAGCAGAAACATTTACCGTAAGCACATGCACACACACACATGCATACACAAACACACAAAGCAACACACACACATGAGGAAAGTTTTACCAAACAACGACTAGAATGAAGATGGGCTTACTTGTATCTAAAGAGTAGAAAGGGTTTTTTTTGAAGGGTATGTATGTGAGTGAGTGTGTGTGTGTGTGTGTTAGTGGCATTGGGAGTGTGCAACTAAAATAGCCAGCAGCATTTTTGCGTTTGCGTTGTTTAAACATGCGCAAAGTTCAGGGTTTGAACTTTTATCAAACATACGCCATGCCAAACCAGGCAGAGCATACTTTTAGGGTTACAGCAACAGCAACAGCAACAATAATAGCAGCAACAACATGTATGTAAAGTAACAACAAGCACAAGTAAAACAACAAACGTTGTAGATTTAAGGCGTGGTGGGGCGAGGCTGGACTGAGCGGGGTGGGAGTGGTAATGGGCGCAATGTAAAGCAACTATCAGCGCCTGGGGCTCAGCTTGTTATTTCAGCTTGTCTCACTTCCTTGTTATGCCAGTGCCAAGCATAGATACCAGAAAGGACATTAAGGAAATTACCAAAAATTAGTAATACCAGAGTATAAATTACAAGCAATACTCCCATAGAAGGGACAAACAAACAACAAATATAAAATAAAATAAAAAAATAAAAACGCCAGAAAGAGACACACAAAATAAAGACACAAAAAACAAAACACAGTTGAAAAGCAGTTGAAAATCTTTCTTTACAATTGAAACAATTACAAAGCATTTCAACTTAATCTTAAAGCCACAATTATCTATAAAAATATATATTAAAAAGAAAGAACTTAATTATTATTTATATAATTTAAAATTAGTTTAATGTTTGGGAACTAATTAAAAATATTAGAAATTACTTGCAGTTTGCGATTGAAACTTGCCGCAAAATTTGCAATTGCTAAAAAGAAAATTTAAAACTCTTAATATATTTTTTTTTATATATATTTATTTAAGTTTATTTATATTTACCTTTGTTTATACGTATTTATATTTATTTGTATTTGTATTTAATTATATTTATTTATATATAATTATTATTATTATTTATTTATATTTACTTGTATTTATTTACATTTATTTATATTTATTTATATTTTTATTTAATTGCTGAAATAATAAACAAGAAAACTGATTATTAGGTAGCTCATTCTCTTTCTTCCTCTCCTCATTTACTTCTCTCTTCTTTGCCTATAAAAATTGTTTGCCTTCATTTGTTTTTGGGGGTATTCAATTCGCGTTGTTAGTTGAATGATATGCTTGACATTAGCCGTGTTCTATTGCCAAAATTTTGTACATTCTTAGAGTGAAGAGCGCAAATACATTATCAAAATAGATACAAAATTAAACTTATATAATTTCAGTTAAAACGCATTTTTGCATGCCATAAATATTTCAGTCCACGCCAGCCACAGCCAACTGACAGCTGTCAAAACGCGAATGTTTCAGAATTTTCAAATGAGAATATATATAAAATTGTACAGAGCATATATATTTTTTATATCATATTGTATGAGGTGTGGGTGGTGTGTGTATTTGTGTGTATGTGTGTGTGTGTTGCTTTCAATTTTCATTTGCCAAGTGCGAAGTGAAAATTTCTTGACGACTGTCAAAGTTCTTGTTGCTTTTTGTATATACTTATATTTATTTGCATTTTCCACTTCCCATTTTCATTTTGATTTTCATTTTGTTTTTCATTCTCATTTGTATTACATTCTTGACTGTTGTTGTGCGTCCCAGGGCGATTAGAAAGTAGAGAGGCGATGCCGCAAAGTATGCAACAAATAACAAAATTTTTTAACACAAAATCTTTTAATCCCAATGAACTCTGTAGCTTAACTGTCCATTCGAGTGCCACCAGTGGCTCGACAGCATCGTGGATTTTCCTTCATGCCCAAAACAAACGTCGCAGGCATTTACTTAATCGACAAGGGATTACGTAACACCATTTACCATCTTCCACCTACCATCTACCATCTTCTATCTAACAGTAACTGCATGAAGGAATAAGCAAAGTGTAGAAAATGAAGAGAGTAATAGAGTTTTTAGCCACGTAGTACTAATACTAGAGCTGCTCGATCCAGGCAAGCGTTTGTAATGTTTTCATTTGTGTCTCTGTCTCTGTGTTGTGTGTGTATGTGTGTGTGTGTATGTGTGTTTATATCTGTTCTTTGGTCACTTTAAATTGAGAATTATTGCCGCAAACAACTGTCCGCTTAGAGGCAGGGGCAGCGGCATAGAGATTCATGCATAGAAGATGCCATATACATAGAAACATAGAGAAAGAGAGCGGCCATGTGAATAAGTCCAAGTCAGTTGGTTAGAGGGAGAGAGTCAGAGAGTGAAGATAGAGTCTTAGTGGGAAGCATTGAGCACCGTGCCTTGATAAGGATATATTGTGTCTCACGCAGTTGGACAGCTTTAATCTCAGGCAACGATGCCCCGGATCCACAGCGTACGTGCTTAATTTTGTTTGCACTTTTAAGCCAGCCTCGTTTTGACCCCTATTCCCCCCTTAAACCAACCTCAACCCCTACCCATACTGCGATCCCAATCCCAACCACTATACAAACTACAACAAAACCGCTGTCCTGCCTCGACTGCAGTTAGGCTACAAAAATCAGACACACACACACACACACACACACACACACAGCAGGCGATTGTTGCCCACGACAAGAGCATTCGTTGCGATGGATGCGAAGGATGCGATGCCAGCGGCCGCATGCGCTTGCCAAGGATTAGCGCTGATTGAAATTGCAAATGAAAATTTATTTTTACTGCGTACATCCAGCCCCGCTTACTCCCCAACAATACTGCTCTATCTCGCTATATATACCTCAGCTTCCCTCCCCTTCCCCTTAACCCCTGCTGTTGCTACTAGCTTCACTTTCCACTCTGACATTTGCCTTTCGCTTGCTACCCAGCAGCAATTTTAGTTTAACTCAGTTCTTGACCAAATCATGGGCTATAGCAAGTATCAGGTGGTGGGGATGCTAATGGAGGGGCAATGAGAGGTGGGGGTGGTGGGTTAACACCCATGGGTCAGAGCGCATTGTATTAAAATTTAATTGAGTAACTGACATTTTATTTTTGTATAATTAAATTAAGCCCCAGCTTAGCGTTTGATTTTAATTTGTGCGACATTTGTCTGCTGCATGTGCCCAACGCTCTGTCACAACAATTGACCCATGAGCATGGTCTCTCCATGCTCCAAATGGTATACCCAATGTGTGTGTGTTGGTGTGTGTTTGTGTGTGTGTGGTGGAAAGTAGGACGAAGCTCCATTATTTTGACATTAAATTTGTTTATATAAATATTAATGTGGCTCCGGCTGTCGCGGGATTAGTTGCAAAAATTATGTTAAGTTCTCTTTTTTTTGTGTTTTTTTTTTTAAGCCTAGGCGCAGGCGTTGCCACATAATTTATTGGCGCAACGTTTTTGGGCTCAATTGCCGGCTGCAGCTGTGTCCATGTCCGTCCTAGACATTATTGGCCATCAAGGGCTTAACAAATTGATTGGTAGGACACAGCGACAGACAGAGACAGACACGCAGAGATACAGTGAATATGACCGAGAAAGAGAGAGAAAGGGACAGCATATTATGATTATTAATTTACAGGAAGTTAATAAAAAGAGCTGAAGCAAGTTTTCTCTTGTAACATTAAAATCAAAATAAATTTCATATAAAAAAATTGTTATTAATCACAAGAAGAGCTTTACTTCATTTTTAATTTATATATTAAAAATTGCTTTTGTGGCATGCAACCATACAACGAACCTGCTGATTAAGAAACTAATTTAAGGCAACAGCACACACACCCACACACTCATTAACTTATTCGACTGTGTTTACTTTATGGATAACATTACAAAGTAATGCTAAGCATTTGGCTTGGCCCCTTCGCTTATGCTAAACAAATATTAACAATGTTGCTCGCCGCTGCTCGCCGCTGCTGGCGCAGAGCATTGCCCATTTTTTATAATAAAAATTTCATTATTTTAACAAACAGTGTGCGCAAAAATTATTAGCACACGCGACCCTGTTTTATCCACAAGTAATATGGTAACAACGTAAAGTTAATAGGGTAACAGCATATAACTGAGGAATGAATTGTAATGCAGGGGGAGAGGGGACAAAGGCAAGCCAGCTTAGGGCGGTGATGGGGGGTGTGTAAAGGCAACGACTTACAATGTTTTTAATTAAAAAATCCTTTGGTCAAGCAATTACGGGCTACATTAAAAAGCAAACACTGTCGTACACCCCAAAAAAAAAAAAAAATGAAGCTGAACTTTGACTACGCTACTGGTAGAGAGGAGAGCAGGGTGCTGGGTTTATCACGTACACATTATTAACAGCAATATGTATAAGAGTATTACACAGAAGTAAAGCTTTCATCTCTTTACAGTCTGTACACTCTGTCCAGGGTGTCCAGGCAGTCCCGGCTGACCTAAGTAAATATTAATAAAACATATTAATAAAACGGAACTGGGACGCTGTTACCCGACGGCTATTTGCATGTAATTCGTGTAATGCATAAACCTTTGCATACTTTTGAGCGCAGAAAATCGACATATACAGACTTAAGACTATTTGAATTATTTGCATAGCTTTAAATGCTGCTTAAGCTGTAGGTGCGTTCGGTCCTTTGGTTGCTGTTTGGCATGGGTTGATGTGGAGAGCTTGTAGGGGAAGGGAGCTGATATGGAAAGACAGTTATATGCATGGCATCTCTTATGTGGCCATTATATAAGTGCCTAGCCACACCTTTAAATGACTTAAGCAATAATTTATTGCATACTTTTAGGCGCGCTGGCATTATAATTAAGCCAAAGCACATAGGAGCAAATGAAAGAGAAGCAGAAGGTGCAAAACGATATACGGAAAAAAAAATAAATAAAATAACACAAAACAAAACAAACAGAGATAGAGATAAAGATAGAGATAGAGACATATTATAATAGCAAATACCAACAACATATGAAACAACACAACAACAACAACAACAACGTCCATTTGCGAGGCTTACTTAAAAATTACATAAATTTTGCTTTATTGTAGAGAGCAGAGCGCACATGGACATAAGCCTAAGCCTTAGATCTCAGATCTATGGCAAAAAACCCATCCATAAAGTATGCAATTAAATTTTCACTTAAACGATTATCACATAAATCCAGAGGCCAAGCCAAACGTGTTTGCATTTAAATTAAAAGAGCCATTTTTCTTCGGCACGGCAGCAGCCGATGAGAGCGGCTATAGATGTAGATTATTTCATATATACATATATTTATATATGTATATATATGTGTGTGTGTGTGTGTGTGTGTATGTTTGTATGGGTTAGAGCTGGAATTGGAGTTAGAGTTAGAGTTGGAGTTGGAGTAACCACAAAGAACCCGCCCACCTTATGATAACGCCATTATTGTAGGAAGACCACGTATGCTTCGTGTGGTTGGCAGCTATCTGCCTTGAACCGCAAACGCCTAGCACGTAGACACACACACACACATACAAACACAAATTTATATATACACAAATACATACACACATACATACACAAACATTTACTGTGTGTAAGGCGAACCCCGTTGTATATATTTGCTTATGTTAATTGCCGTTGAATCCATTTCCATTAAGATGCAAGTCCTGCCACTGACGATAATACCACGCCCACGCCCACTCACATACACATACACATACTCACACACACAGATATACGCACTCACATACATCCGGTATAGCAACAGCAGCAGCAGCAGCAGCATAATTGCCAACAGGCTGTAAGTGTAAGGGTGTAGCGCGCCAGAAAGTATGCCTTGACCACGCCAACGTTAAGCTGCGTCCAAAGCCTTCGTCCCGCTGTTGCTTTTCAATATGCACAGCAATATCCTTTGGTAAACACACATAGAGCCCAGGACCATAGGACATTACACAGCAGAGACCTAGGCAATGTCATGCCATGCCATGCCATGCCCTGCCCTGCCCTGCCCTGCCACTAGCACTATACTATGCCATGGCCATGAACCATTATATTATACAATAACAAAAAACCATAGCATACCAAGTGGCGCGTTAATATCTTCTTCTTCTTCTTCTTCTTGCCACTGTTTCATCCCAACCCAAACTCGACTGCGACTGCGACTGGTACGTGCTCTTACATATTAGTAAACTTCATAATTTTTAATTGATACATTAAATTTCGTGCAAATATTAGCAGAGAGTGGCCGAAAAGGGAAAAGGAGAGAGTGAGAGAAAGTGACAGAGGTTGTAACTGTAGCTGATGGGACATTGTTAGTGTAAATGTGTGGTGTAGTAGTAGTGGTAGTGTTGGTATTGCATACTTTTGGGCCTGCAAGCGTCTTGAGTGACAGCTTAACGATGTAAAGCTCAGTTTATTATGCAGAGCAGAGCGCTTTGGATTTTCCCTTGGATTATCAATGGAAGCCGCCTCATAAGGATTTTCCTTTTTTTATTTTTGTTGCTTTTTTGATAACGCTGCAAAGTAGGCAGCATCTTGTTTGATCTGCTGTCATATTTAAGGCATATCCTTTACCCAAAAAAAAAAAACAAACTTTGCAACAGCTTTGCCACATATTTTAACCTTGGCTATCAATCCTAAGCTGCTGCTGCTGCTACTGTTACGGCGGCTGTTGGCCATGTTTGACTTGGCCAAGATTTTCATATTGCTTACAGTTTATATTATGTTAATAAACGCGCCGACAAGCCGTCAGTTTCGACTTTAGTTTAGTTATCAAAGTTATTTTTAACATTTTCCCTAATAATATATATCGTTGACGCAATACATAAAACTGTTGCATATCCTGTGGGGCATTTAAGTAGCGAGGGGAAACGAACAGAAGGGGGGAGGGCAACACTTTAGAAAATTTTTGAGACTGCTGCTGTATGTTTGCTTACATTTAGCCCTATCTACAGGGGCAGCACTCAGCGGCAATTTTTTTTTCGGCATTGATTGCCGCTTGTGAAAGGACTTTGGTTTTTGCTCATTTTTATCGCCTGCTCTCGTTTATTTCATCTTCCTTCCAATTTTGCTCCTGCTCCCGTTCCTGCTTCTACTGCTTCTTCGTTTTTATTTCGGCACTCAAACAGCATCACAACGCTTGGCACTCAACCGCAAATGCATTTCAACGTAAAGTTTTTAAACAAATATTTGCACAACTTGCAGGCTGGCAGGCAGGTTCTGTTCGTCCTGTTGGTGCTGTTGGTCCTGTTCGTTTTCGCTGGGGTGTACCAACTACACGTTTCATTCTTTTTATTTATTTTTTTTCTTTTTTATTCCTTTCTACAATTTTTTTTTCATTTTTTGTTTTGTTTTCTGTGCCGGCATTCAAACAATGCGCAGCCAGGCGAATTGTGCAAGGCAGGAGTCCAGGAACTTGGTAGCCAGCCATAAAATGAGCAACGGTGCGCCGCGCGGTATGCAACAGTTCTTCTTTTTTTATACATATATATATTTGCGGCGCGCACGCCTTGTTTCTGTATCTCTTACTATATGAGAGGCAGAGTAAGTGTGCGCGCCTTTCATATTTGCGCCCAACAGTAGCAACAGCAGCCGCAGCAGCAACAGTAGCAGCAGCAGCAACAGTAGCAGCTGCAAGGCAAACAAATGGCACAAAAATGTATTTACAACTGAACGAGGAGAGTAGAGTTGTTGCTGCTTCTTCGTCCTTTTTTGGTGGCAACTTTATAAATGAATGTCCTTTTGATTTTGTTCAACGAGCCTAGCGAGTGACTCAATTCAGCGGCGCAGTTCCGTTTTGCCTTTGTTTTGGACATGCATTCTCTTTAGCCAGTATGTGGCACGCCCATAAAAGGATGTATTTTGACTTTGCTACTGTTTGTATGTATGTTTGTTGCTTTTGCTGTGGCGCCTTTTGTGTATGCAGCGTATATTTCCTGTTGGCCCTGGGTCGCATGTGTGCGCGTCTTGCAGTTGCTGTTGCTGCTGCTGCAGTTGTTGTTGTTGTTGTTCTTTTTACTGTTGCTATTACTGTTCCTTCTATTTGTTGTTGATATAGCTCTTAATGCTGTTGTTGTTGTTGTTGTTGTTGTTGTTGTTGATGTTGTTGTTTTTGTTGTTGTTCCGGGCGTAGGAATGTTTTAATTTGTTTTCCTATCCGCTTCGCTCGCTTCTTTTTATTGCTTTGCCACAGGCTTCGTTTGATTGTTTGTTGCCTGTGCTACTTGTTCTATATATATATACATATATATATATTTATTTTCATTTTGGTTTTTTTGCATTCATGACACGACAGCAACCACAACAACAACAACACCCAACCAGCACACACGCCCTCAAGTATGCTATGGTTTCCGCTTGCCATTTGATATTTGTCGTTGGCCTGACAAATAAAAATATGAGAAAATTCCCTCATTCATTTTTTGTTATTATTGTTTGTTATGTTGATTAATTGAAGTGTCAGAATATTGTACTAAGAATTTTTTATTACTATACTTAACTAATTATGATAACAAACACACACACACAGACATACACACACACTCACTAAGAGAAAAAGACATCTATAAAAATGTAATTAAAACATTTGAAATCGATTTCAATGCACTAAATTGTTATTTTTATTTCTCCATTTACTTGCAGGTAAGTGAAAGCCTTTTTCCTTTCTCCCTCTCGTTTGGCTAAACAGTAAGTACTCATTGCATAAATGAACAAATCTACTCTACTCTACTTCAGCTAAGCCACACTTCAGGGTCTGTGGTACAGTCTTCTATTTAATTACAAAGCAACTATCTTTCAATTATTTACACCTGCAACAAAAACCAAAAGCAGACACTTGCTTCAGCTGCTGCTCCTACACTATATATGTATATATATTTATATATATATATATGTGTGTGCATATACCACACATCTGTGTTTGTGTGTGTGGATGTGGCTGTCTGGAATTGGGTCTGCCTTCAATTGCGCTGCACTTCTTGGCCAGGCAAAACAAAATATATATCCGCTCTTTACATTGATTGCCCCAAAACTCGCGTGGCGTTTAAATGCCTCCCTTACCCAATAACAACAACAACAACAACAGCAAGAACACTGATAGTCAATCCCCGAAGGCAGTCACTTACTTTAGCCCACTTGACGACTGTGCCCACTTTCGATAATTAATTGCAGACATCAGTTGCAGCAGCAAGTTTTGGACTGGGTTTTGCTCTTCTCTCTTTGTATATATACAAATACAGATACATATATATATATATATATATATATATATATTGAAGACACCAACTGTAGCAGCAACAGCAACAGCAACATCAACATCAGCAGTACCAGCAGTGGCAATGAAGCATGCCATCAATTTGTCTCACTGTATAGCATACTTTTAGGTGCGCTGGCAATTGTTTTCCAGACATCTCCAGACTATACCAAACCTAACTAAACTCAACTCTAACTCTAACTCCAACTCCAGTCACGACTCCAACTACAATTCTAGCTCCTACTCCAGTTCAACTCTAGCTCAACTCAACTGAACTGAACTGAACTGGACTGGACTGGAGTGAAGTGCAATTACAAATGCAACTCAAGTGGCAGGCACACAGCGTTCCACAATATAACAAAACACAAAACAATCAACAAAAAAAAAAAATAAACAATGTAAACAACAAAAGCAACAAAAGCAACAACAACAAAGACAATTGTCTGTTGATTTACCTGCGTGAACAGCGCGAATCGTGGACAAAACTAGCGACGCTTAAGGAAACGCTATTAGTTTTTTGAGTATGCCACAGCCAAATGCAACTGACGCAAGCCAACAACAATTGATAAAGACTGAAATAGAAAACATATATATATTTATGTATATATTTATAAATTAGTAAAAGTAGCTCGAATAAGTAAGAATAATGATTTGGAAGCAGCTTATATTAAAGTGCTTTCAATTAGTAGAAAAAAAAAATATGCAAAACTCTCTGGAAATCGAAATATAGAGAGAAAATCCTAGTTCTAGAAGCTGTGGCTGAGTTTGCAATTAAATGTATTAAGCTTGTACGCCAGAAAGTAGGCAACAAATTGCTTGGGTTTTAGCTTTAGTTCATCAACCACACATGGAAAAAAAGAAAAAAAAAAGACATACTTTTTAGTCTTAAAAAAAAGCGAGCAAAAAATTTTTTGCTTTACCCAATAAAAACTCCCTTTTTGGCTGTCTTCTACACTATTCTACTGTTTTTCTACTCCCCATTTAGCTACTGTCTTTCTTCTCCTTTTATATCGACTTTTTACTCTTTGCTTAACTCTTTTTATTCTCCGGATCTACCGACTCTGTATTTACTTCCTTTTCTAATGCGTCTCTACTTATTTTTCTAAGTTTTCTCCTGGCTTTCTACTCTCTTAAGTAAATGCTTTTCTTACCTGTTCCAGAACTCCCTTTTCTACCTTCTTTCTATTACCATTTCTACTTCCTCCATGATTCTCTTTTCTACCTTCTTTCTACTTTCATTTCTTCATACTTATACTACATTTTCTCTCCTTTTTCACACCCTTTTCTACCCTTTTTCTACTCTCTTTTCTATGAAGTATTGATGAACTCCCTATTTATACCTTTTTGTGCCTTCATTTCTTTTCTATTAGACTCACTTTCTACTACCTATTCTTTTTAGCTACAATCCTACTCCCTATCTTTTTCCTTTAACTACTCCCTTTCTACACCCTTTCTATTTCCTTTCTATTCCCTTTCTACTCCCGTTCTACGCATTCACTTCCCTCTACTAACTTTCTACTCCCTATTTACACCTGATCTATCCACTTTCAACTCCCTATCTACTCCCTTTCTACTACCTTTCCATAACTTTGCCTCAACTCCAGCTCCAATTGGTATTTAGCGCGGTTTTTAAAAGCTTAAACGTGTTGGGTATATACGATACAATGCAATGCACTAACCGAAATGCTCTTTAGCGCTGCTATTTGTTATTTTTCTTTTATTCATTATTCGCTACACCTTGAAATTAAGTTGGAATTTTAAATTACCCACACACAAATACTTACACATACACTCGTAGCGTTTAAGGGAAGTACAGATAGAGCCAGACGTAGTTTAAGTTTAAGGAATTTAATTAATAGAATTGTAAATGTTATTTATTTTTTTTTTTTTGTTACTTTAATTGTTGTCTTTGTTGCTTCTTTGTTGGTTTGTTGCTCTTTCTCTTTAGCAATTTCTATATATATATATATATAATTAATGTCAGTGGCAAAGAGTAAATAAATGCAACT
Organism: Zygothrica quintamaculata; assembly: GCA_037044455.1. Lineage (NCBI taxonomy): Eukaryota > Metazoa > Arthropoda > Insecta > Diptera > Drosophilidae > Zygothrica > Zygothrica quintamaculata. The sequence continues at coordinate 36,092 of JBAMBS010001720.1, read as the reverse complement.
AGCTCATAATATACGCTGACTAATTGCACTTTATGAATAATGCATTTGGCCAAAACTCAAGATAAATTACTTTGACTGTCTGATTCTTGACTTATAACTCTCGCTCCCTCTCTCACTCTGCATCCCTCTTGCTTTCTCTCTCTCTTTCTACTTTCAACTGAAGAGATATATATACCTTTTTATATGTATAATCAGCGTACTCAGCATTCAAGTGGCCAGTGCATTAAATTGATTAAATATATTTATATACATATTAATATATATGTGTGTGCGTGAGTGTGTGTGTGTGTGTGTAAAGAAACCCTTTTTCCAATAAATGCCAAATTAATTAAAAAATACAGCGCAAAGGCAAACGCCGGGCCAAAAGTAAAGAAAGCCAACTCAAGCAACCCAAAAAACTTGAGACACACAATGAGCTCCTTTTTTTTCGCAGGACCAGCAGGAGCAGCTCCTTTCGTTTCATTTTCTTTTACGTTTTCTTTTCTTTTCATTATATCTCGTATCTATGTGTTGTCCTTGTTTAATTTTTTTTTTATTTCACTCTACTTTTTTTTGCTTTTCTTTTCTTTCTGCTGAGCGCAGAGCCAACTTAAAAGTGTTAATTAAAAATTGTTTCACAGTTTAGCTGCGAAAATGAAAATTGAAAAAGGGCTAGCGATCCAGGCAGCAGCCAACTAAGGCTTCATATTTTTTTTTTCTTTATATATATCTATATATATATGCTCTCTTTATTTTTTGTATATTTTGTGTCCATTCTTGGTTTATATTGTTTTTTTTTCTATTTTTCTTTTCTTTTTTTTTTTCATTAGCTGCTTCAATTTCAGAGCCAGAGCCCAAGTGTATTTATCTTAGCCCCCAAACTTGTAGTTGTAATTGTAAAGTGAACTGAACTCTGTGCAGTGGGGAACAGTTGGCAACATCTTAAAGTGGCACAGTGGTTTTTAGCCATGCAATGCTAACTTGGCTCTTAGCTTAATCTTGGCCCAGGTCCAAAATGCAACAAATGCAGCAATTGCAACAGTCGCCTTAACCGTATAGCTTGTTAACGAAAGTAACCGTTGATTGTTAAGCTCTATAGAAACCTCTCTCTCTCTCTCTCTCTCTGTTTCTTTTCTTCTCTAGCTATAACTTTTCTTCTCTCTACTGTATAGTTGTTACTCGTATCTGCATCTTCGTTGTAATTGCACACACTTAAACCGCTTCGCTAGTCGTTTGATGGCCAGGCCAAGCAATTGTTAGACAATTAGGTTTATACTCTTTTCTTTTTTCTCTTATTTTTATTTCTTTCCATCTCTATTGCTTTACTGTTACTTTTCTTTTTCGTTTAACTAAACGTAGCCGTAGTGGTCCTTTGCCATTGCCAGCATATAATTGAGAATTTTGGCCAGTTGCAGATGTCCTTTGAGCTGTTTAGATTTGAATGCCCAACCTTCAGTTATATAGATTAAAACATAAACTTAATGTTAATTAAAGTTTAGTAAATAAACTATATAAATTGCATTGTATACTAACTATACTATTTAACAATTAGTAAGTAAATTTAAATTTATGCTCTTGCCACATCAAATATCAAAGCAATTGAGTCCAAGCATTGCCCTGTGGCAGAGTTACTATTTGAGTTGCTCATTAAAGGACCCAATAAAGCTGGCAAAAAAGGAGTTCAAAATTTAAACCAAATAGAGCTATATGGTAGAGTGCTGTAGCAACCAGCTGGGAGCTGGGTAGGTTGGATACACTTCATCCGGGCCGGATTGTTTGCTTTGCTTTGCTGCGTGTTTTTAATTTTGCGCGTTTCGCTTGTTCTAATTGAAAGCCGCGTGTTGTGTTTTCTGTGTGTGTGTGTGTGTGTGTGTGCGTGTGTGTGTGTATGGTGTTTGTGTTTTAGTCTGTGTACATTGGCAGTATGTGCTTGTGTATGTGTTGAGGCTGTCTGTCTTGTGTTTATCTTAACATTTATACAAGAACCAGCCATCACCCTGGCATTATCCTTGCTCTATCTGCTGCCTTTACTTCTGCTTCTTCTTTTGGTTCTGCTTCTTCTTCTGCTTGTACTGTAGCAGAGCACTTCCAATTTCCTCTGGCTTTTATACATACTTGTAGATAAATAATTTACTTTTTGCGCACTAAGGCACAAACAAACAGGGCTGCGAAACGATTGAAGGGGACAGCAACTAAAAGCGACGATGTCGGCATATCTCACACAACAAACACACAACACACAACACAACACACACAACAACACACACAACACAACAGCACAGCAAATATTTATAAGTATATGTACATACATATATACATAACGGAACTGTATATGTATATGTTTGTTTATAATGTAATGTACATACACACACACACACACACAAACACACACATACAACAAACAGCGTAAGTAACAACAAAAACATTTATTTTTTGTTTTTGTTTTCGTTTTTATTTTATTTTTTTATTTTTTTTTTCGTGTTTGTTGATTTTGCGCCAAAACCAAACTTTGTACATGAACCCTTTTTTGTGGACCTTAACCCCCCCCCTCCCCCCAAAGACAGAGAGAGTGTTGGTATGGGGAGGGGGGTAGCTAAAAAATTTGGCCTTTGCCCCTGGGGAATTGGTACGCAGTTTTCTTTGCTTTTACTTTTTCGTTTAGGCGTTGCTAAAAATTAAAATCAAGTTTGCTCTGGAAAGTATGCTACAGCTACGTTGTACGCCCTTAGCTGCCCTTGAGCAATGACCTTGTGGGCGTGGTCATGTTATTGCCCAGTAAACTATGTGTATGCAAACTATGCAAATATTGCACGATACACATACACACACACAAGCTACAGAAAACAAAACATAAAGAAAAAAAATATACAAAGCATAAAATAGAAGCAAAAAGAAGCAAAAAAAATATCTACAGCATAATTTATGGCGCTTGTGCATAGTTTTTTGTCAGCACTCTGACAATTTGCCCCGTTGTAAAAGCGTGTGATTTGTCTTTGGTTGCAACTTTTAGCGAGGACACACACAAAAACGTAGACAGCAACAGAAGCATTGAGATTTAAGGGGTAAAGGGCAATGGATAGTGGGTAGTGGGTAATGGGTAGTGGGTAGTGAGTAGTGAGCAGATGGAGTCCCTGCGGTGGTTTTTGGCTGGCAAATGTCAACAACAGACGACGTCCAGGCCAGGCTCAGGCTCCGGCTCCGGCTCCCAAAAACGCCTGTCGCACTTTTGACGAAATAGACAAATTTGCGTTTTGTTGCAACAAAATGCCCCGAAATGGCAGCAATACACCAGCAGCGATAGCGGCAGTGGCAATGGCAGTAGCAGTGGCAGTGGCAGTGGCAGCGGGCAACCCCAATGGCAGTATGGTAGCATTGCTAGCGACAGCAGGACCAAGAGGACCAAGAGTCCTGGCCTGGCACATGCATTTGCATGCAATAAATCATATGCAGAGAGACAGCAACAATAACAACGGCACAACAACAACGTTTACTGTTCAAATAGCAACACACACACACACACACACACACAGACACATACAATCACAGTACAAGAGCAACATATAAGCAAAAACAATGTTGCGGCAAATAATAATAAAAGAAAAAAGAAAAGTACAAACTTTCTTGTTGTTTTGGCTGTTCACTTTTCCTTTACCATTTTTCTGCTTTTCCTTCATATATTTCTCATTTTTTTTACTTTCTTCGTTTTATTCGTTATTTTTGTTGTTGTTGTTTTTGTTGTTGTGGTTGTTGGTTTCTTTTTTATTTTGTCACATGCCTGACAAATACATAAATTTGCCAAAAATGTCGCCGCCTTTCAAAAAATTTTTAGCTGGCAATTGGAATTCAACGCTTTATGCCACCTTAACACACACTAACACAATCACATTTTCTATGCAGATAAAAAAAAAAAAACAAAAACGAAAAAGAGTATCCTTGACATAACGTTATGGTCATAAATCATATGAAAAAGGCGTTAAACTTTTTTGTTACCTTATTTTACTGCAACGTTTACCTGACCAACACACATCAATTGCAAAACGTTCAAACTAAATGCAACATTTGCTTGGCCACTTTCTAAGTGAAAGTTTGTTATATATATATTACTGTGATATATGTGAGATTATATAAGGATTATTAATTAATATCCTGCTCTGCAATACAGCTCACAATTAATTTATACCTTTAATTGTGCTGTAATCTGCAAGTCTTTTTCTTTTCATTCCCAGCCCAGCCAGGCATAACCTCAAACTGTCTTATTGTAGTTTTAATCATTAGTTTCTCAGCGTCTATTTTTCATCGAATTTTAATGACATAATTTCAAATAATAACCAAAGCTAACGCATTCAATTTATCTTCCACACTATTGCCATAAAAAGATTCTTCTAATTAAAATTATAATTAATAAGGAATATATTTATACATTTAATTATATACATAGATATGTTAAAATTTTTAATTTGATTAATACTTTCATCATAACAGTGACACATAGTTAATGCAGTTTTATGTCTCTTTTTTAAATTTGAAGTTTTTCTTTTACTACAATCAAGATTTCATGATAAGTATAAAAACGATAAGAATACATACGATTATAATGGATACAAACTTGCATACAACATACATACATACATACATAGAAAAGACACGATCAAGACAAAAAAAAACGAGGATCATTCGTACGAACGAAAGAAATGCAAACGTTGCCATATTCAGCCTATAGAAAACGAGGTGAGGCGCTTTTGATTCGCTGAGTGGCAGCACTTGATTAATTTGTTTGCAAATTTGTTTCGTAGATGGCGCTAGCAGCTCAATTAAATGATATGCATATAAAATGACAATGAAATGCTCTTGATATGAGAAGTTTCAGTGCAACAGGCAGTTAATTTGAATGCAGAACATGTAATTAATTTATACTAATGCATTATAACTGCCAAACTAATTAAATTATATATGAGCTCAGTAATATTCTGCCCTGATCACTCACCCTGTATATAAAAGAACAAAAGTTTTCTACCTTCTTGTTATATAAGGCTTGCTCGACTTTAAAGCAATTGCCTATTATCACAATACGCACAGTAAGATAATAGCTGATTATTCTATAAAGAATATTATTATTATATATTCAAGCTTTAAATCTTTAACTATTCCAAGCGAGAGAAATTTTTTAGAATCTGTTGCAATGTTGCTATTGTTGACAAATAAAGTTGTTACTAAATCAGTGTCGTTGCCAATTTGAAGTTGCAACATGTTGCCAAATGTTTCAGTTCATTTGATAATATTCTGCTTTGGGTTGTTTATCAACGTGCAACACACAACGCTAAGTTGTCAGGCAATGAATGTTGCACCATTGTCTGATATTGTGGAATTCTTTTCCATTTTATTTTCTTTTTTTGCACAATTTTTCATGCTTGCGTTAAATTAAGCAAAAAGAAAGAGGGAAAAAAAGCGAAAATAATAATTTCTCGTGTCGCTTCTTTTACAACAATAATAAAAAAAAAAAGTATCAACAAGGGAGGGAGGGTGAAAAAAAATGCTGATACATAATTCACATGCCAAAACAGCACGAAATGTTTTGCATAGCAGCCGTACGCTGCATGTGGTAATGGGCGTGGCAGGATCGTTGTAGTCGTCAGCAGACGACAACAAAGTGGAAGCCATTAAATTTCATGCAAGCAACTAGTAAAAAAGCAACATATCTGCCACGCCCACGCGCTTGCACCAACAAAATGAGTTTGCACTTTGTTATGCTAAAAACGCAGCGCAAAAGCTTGTAAAGGGGGGTATGAAACGTACAACGTGCAACGTGCAACGTGCAACGTGAATGGGTGGATGCCTTTACCTGCAATGTTGCACCTTAAGGAATGTCTGCCAGGACAAAAAAGGCAGAAAAATAAAAATAGAAAAAAAAACAAGAAGAATAAAGAAAAATGAAAATAAGTAGGGAGGCATAAGAAATGCTGCTGAGACAGCAGCAGCAGCAACAACAACAAGAACAAGAACATCAACAACAACAACAACAGCAGCAGCAACAGACACAAACTTTGCATGTTTTTCATATTTATCCTGGCAGAATAGTCGGCGCATTCCAGACATAAACAGAGCGACAGCGACGCAATCCTGTCCTGTCCTGTCCTGTCCTGCCCTGTCCTGTATTATGCTGTCCTTCCACCTTCTTTTTTTAAACATTCCCATACCATATTATACTATCGTATCGTATCCTATACTATACTATACAATATCGTATCGTATAGTATCGTATCGTACAGTCCTCTCACTTCCCTCCACTCTGTTGCTCCTTGGCACAGCAAAAGGGTTAACGGATGCGTGTGTGCAAATTATTTAGAGCCCAGAGTGTCAGAATGCCAGTTACCTGACTACAGTCGCGTCTTGAAATATTTGTGCTGCCTTATTTATGGCTTATACACAACACACACACATACAGACATCAGTGTGTATTCTATATATGTGTGTGTGTGTCAGGTGTCCGTGGCGGAAGTTATGAAAATACTTTGTAAACATTTCCTATTTCTATTAGCGCCACCCTAGCGCACTGCGTAGCGTACTGAAGACACACTTTAGCCCCAATACCATTTTGCCCTTACTCTACACCTCTTTACCTTTCCCTATACCCCATTCCCCATTCCCCCCTTAACGTTTTTCTCTTAAGACTCTGATCCTTCCACTTTACAGTGCAATGTGGCCTTCAAAAACTATGCAACAATGTTTGTTAGACAGCAAACGAAAAACTTTTTGGCCATAAGTGTTTTGCACACAACCTTAAAAAGTATCTTTACCAATGTGTGTATGTGAGTGTTACTGTTTTGTTTGTATGTCTATATGTATGTATATATGTTTGTACATATAGTTCATACAGCAGTATAAAGAAGGCAGGCCCTAAAAAGTATCTTTTACCTTATCGACGCTGCGCGTTGAACCCGCGGCTATGGGGGCCATAAATTATATTTTTTGAAGTTAAGTTTCAAGGAGCAAAAACAAAAAACTTTGTGGCAGTTATTACCAAGTGTTTTGTCGTCGCAGTCTCCGGAGTCTCAACTGTTCTGCACACTGCACAACATATCAGTAAACATTTTTGCGACTTTACAACGACTTTGAAGCGCACCTGAAACAAACTTTCAAAAACCACCTCTATACATATACACCAACACACACACACACACACACACACACACACACACACACACACACACACACATACACACAGTTATAAGTAACGTTTACACCCATTGAAGGAAGTAAAGCATGCGAAGCTAAGTTTAGCTGCGCTTTTTTAATGCAAGATTTTTGTATGTTGTTAAAATGAAAACGAAAGAGATAGAGCAATAGAAATAGAAACATACAGTAAGACAGCAGCAGTATGTGTATGAGAGATAGAGAGAGAGAGAGAGAGCGAGAGAGAGACCTTTAATTATTTTGTGATAAATGATGACATTTGAGTGGGCAAAAAAAGTTGTAGAGCTTTTAGGGATTTCGCTAGACTACTTACACATTGCTATTGTCTCCACACTTCATTAGCACCTGGCAGTGAATGGAGCTTGGGTCTTGGGACTTGGGACTTGTGGAGCTTACAACTTGAGCTGATATTGTGTGCAAAGAAGCTGTTCCATAATGCTCATACCATAAAAAGGACCAAACAATCCTTAAGCTTGACAAGCCGAACATGAAAATATTAGTACATGTCCCCAGCAAACAACAGCTGACAATGACAAGGCACCAGAAACAAACAACACCAACACCAACACCAACACCAACACACACACACAATACAAAAACAATAGCTCCAAGTTTATTTGACTATGTGTCTACCTATACCCTTACTCTAACTACTTAAAAGCGCTTTAAACTGGTAACAGGCTCAACGTGCGTCTTGGCCAAACAAAGGCATCGCCAGCACTGTGTTACGTTGTCGCCTTACCGTCTAACGTCTGTTGGCTAAACGGGGCATATAGCTTGGACGCTGTTGTCCTTCGCGTCGATGATTGATGATGGCATGTGACACTAATGGTGATTGTTGCTATTTTATCATACATACACAACAACAGCAACAACAAAAACAGTATAACTTTATGCACACAGTAAATGAAAGATAGAGCAAAAGAGAGGAATTTTTGAGTATAGCAATTGAAATTATTCTCCTCATGCAAGTGCACCTGAGCCGTCGCAATTTTTGATGCCAACTTGAAGAAATTTTTTAATAAATATTGTTAGTTCCCTTTTGTGCCTTTCGTTGTGTTGTGTTGTGTTTCGGTTTCGGTTTGGTCTAATTTTACATTTTAATAGGGTTTTATGTGCGCGCGCCTAAAACTATGCAACATGATTTATGATGTGCCACGACATAACCCCGAACAATTACTCAAATTTCATATTCTCTCGCTCTTTATTTAGCGAATGGCCAAAATCAACTGCCAAAATAACAGCCAAGTAACAACCAAAAGCAACAAAACAACAAGCTTAATATAGAGTTGAAGTAGATTAAAGAAGGAACAGAACCTAAGAAGATGAAAATAAAGATTAAAATGAAGCTGAAACTGAAGCTGAACCTGCAGATAAACATGTAGAAAGGAAATGGAGAATGTTGTAAATATTTTCAGCTAGATTAAATATATATATTTGCTAGATGTGTGTCCCATAGGCATTTGATTAATGTGAAATATAAAAATGTTACCAAAGACAAGGATAAAACTTGTGCATTGAAGCAAAGTGAAAATTATTGCATATAAAGCTGTTGCTTAGTATCAACATATGTACAAGAGATCAGCTATGAATAATGATAGATTCTCTTCTTTATATAAAAGTAATAGCATTCTTATATAAGTGAATTTAATATAGGGACAGTCTTATCGATATCTTATAGAAACTTTCAGAGTTTCTTTGACTTTTCTTGTCACTCGAATCTATCAATATATTTGCCTCTGTGCCTTTCAAATTGCTTTTCTATAGTGTTTAGATCCTTAAAGTATATGAAATCTCTTACACTTATGTATAGGACTCTAATTACAACTAAAACTACCAACAGTAAAGCTACAAATTAACAGACAGACCAGCAGATATAGCGCTCGAATCAGGTCATACTAACAACAAATTTCTTAGACAAACTATTAGTTTAATTGTCTAAAAGTATTATTTATATAAATATATAAAATAACTAAATTATTAATATAATAACTTATTTGTACTATAATTAGTTTTATAAAGAAATAATGATTTGGATCAATTAAAAAGTACACAAAAGATTTTTATATTATATTTCCATTGAATTGATTTAAGAACCATTTATAGCTAAATATACTAAATAAATTCTTTTTTTATTTCAATTGTTAATTAACTTATATGAAGTACATATAATAATTCTTTGTACGGAATCATAGCCAACTGTTATCTGATCATTAAAGCTGAAATTAAAAAATAAAACTTATATATAAATATTTGAAACTCAAACAAGCGGAAATTATAGCTAAGCATTAGCAAGTGAATGCAGCAAATGTATTTAATGTAATTTTGGTATTTATTTATGCATTTTCATTAAAACAAATAAACAAGAAATTATAATAATAATAATGAGTATGAAAATTAAAATGAAAATGAATATAACAACAACAACAACAATAACAATAGCGATTACAATTGCGATTTGCATGATTTTTCAACAGCAATGCAAATTTTGAATACTTGCAACAAAAATCCATATAAAATTGATGAAGCGCTTTATTTAATCATATTGAAATGTACATATAATTAAATTTTTCTTTTTATTTTTTTTTTATGTTATATAAGCAATTGTTTTGCATTATATTATTGTCATATATAATATATATATATATAAATATATAAGCACGGAAGTGATTCTCAATAATATTTAAACTTAATCTATTTTATTATTATTTATTTTAGCGAATTGTCCAATACAACTATATATTACTTTATGTATATATAAGTTTATGTATTTGGCCAACAAACAATAGTTTTTAGTGGTTTTTATATTCACTTTAAAATTATTAATATGTGCGTGTACTCTTGCATCTTTCCCTTTAATGCATTTCGATTTGTTGCCCATTGCTTGCGGCCATTGCATTTTAATTAAAAATCAAAAATAATTAGCTATTTGTTTAATTACATGAAAATCATTTGAGCCATTAATATTTATTCATAATATATATATATATGTATATATATATATATATATATATATATGTCTGTCTGTCTGTCTGTCTATCTGTTACAGAGACACAGACACAGACACAGACACAGACACAGCTTTGCATTATTTATTTACATTTCAAACATGTGTCAACATGCCCGCTGGCTAAAATGCATGTAAATATATATAAATATATATATATATATAAAAGTGAACTCTGATAAAATACTTATATTGAAAATGTCATAAATAAGTACATATATAAATACATACACATGTGTGTGCGTGTGTGTAAAGTCTCTGCATAGATAGATAGGATATGCTATGATGAGTTATGTTTACGCGCCAGCCCATAAATGCATATTTAATTACAAAATTAATTAACATGAAATATAACTAAAGTGCTTTAACAAAAAGTGAAATACAATAAAAAAAAAAAAATTCACAAAATTAAGCAAAAATATTCATTGCAAAAAATCAAACAAAAAATATGTGTCATATATATATATAGAAGAAAATAATAGTTGGCAATATTATAAAATGAAAATGTCACAAGTTAAAATAGTTCTAGACACTTTTTTCCAAAATTTTTTTGTCAATTTTCATATTAAAGCAGCTTTTCTTTAGGCTAAAAATTTGTTATTAAGCTAACTGCTGCGTTCTTAACGATATAAAGACTTTATATTTATAAAATTTATTTTGATAGAGGTCATAGATATCTATATCTTTCTACAAGAGAGCACTGAGACCTAAGCAACTACAGCCGGGATATGCCTCTTAGACAGTCTGTTGCGTGGATTCAGTTAAGGCGCGTGACATTTGACTTAGCTTATGAATATATAAAAAAGTTTTAGCTGAATAACATATATAAAGCATAGCAGAAGTCTTAAGAAGTGTGTGGTGGTGGGGGTAAAGGTTAAACTGATGTTCTTTTCAGCTGGTTACTTTTTAAATCAGTTGCCATAATCATTTGTCCATTTAGTGTTCAATTTGTTTGTTGTTGTTGTTTTACAATTTAACAGCTTAACTGTGAGAGAGTGCAAGAAATGTATAAAATAAACATATATAGTAGTTGTTGTCATTTGTCTAATGTCTCCTAATGCCTTAATCAACGTGCAACATACATGTGCGCCTGTACCAAATGTGCTACAATCAATTTTAATTTAATTAATTTTCCTATACAACCATGACAAACCATACAATACTCGATACAACTCCACAAACCGGGTAAACTTCACAAATAAACAAATAAAACAAACAAACAAGCATATACATATATACATATATACAACCACACACACACATACACCTATAGCTATACCTATAATCAAATGCTTAAGCATCAAAGTTTTTCCAGTAATTTGTGCCACAGCACGCACTTAAACCGAAATGAGTTAATATTTGGACTGGCATGTAACTTGATGCCTCGACACCCGGTACTCAGTTGCCTTTGCTGCCCGTTACCCCCTTTTATCCTTTTGAACGCTACCTATTGCCGCACCCTATACAATAACCCGCATCCGCATCCGCAACTCAACCAAGTTGTATGCCCCGGGCAAATATCACTTACTTATGTTTAGTTGTTGCTAATAACTTTTGCAGGCCGAGAGCTGTGGCGCCTGCTGTTAATGACACAACCGCAAACAAAGTGCACACACACACACACACAAGCATACATATAAATATATATATATATATATATATATACTCACACGCACACGCATGTACAATGAGACATAGTGATCGAGCGGGTGTAGCGGATGGCTTGTTGTGTAATGGCAAAGCTCATTAGCTTTGCACGCAAACAAGTTTTAAAGCATGCATTTAGGCGCGCTGCGGCTTGACAGCCACTGCCATACATATATATATATATAAATATATATATGTATATATAGAAACATATATAAGAGAAGAGCTACACTTTGCCTGCAGCATCCTGTGCTTAGTCTATGTCTATGTATGACAGTGTTTGTGTTAGGAGGGAAACGGCGGGGTGTTGACACAACAATTAAAAGCATTTAAAATAGAGCATAGCCTAGCAATAGGCGCGCTGCCAGTCGCACGCGTTCTGCGGCCTTTGCGGCACCCGCAAATGCATAAATTGTATAAGCATACGTAAATGCGTATTAGTATTACTATATATATATATATATATATATATGTATTTGTATATATATGTGTGTGTAGATGTATGTCTCACTAATTACCATGTCTTTAGCTTTGCCATGGCTTATGCCACTGGCACTCACAGTTGTTGATATTGTAGTTGTTAGCGGCTTTTGTGTGGGGCATTATAACTGAGACATTGACTATTAATGCTTACAACAATAGGCATTAAAACATATATATATATATAAATATGTACTACACATGCATATATACATATATATATATATTCATTTAAATATATTAAACTATTATCGATAAGTTATATATTCTCTTCTCTCTTATTATTCGATGTGTATCTTTCATTGTATATTTATTATTTTTATGGTACAAAATTATATATAAACAACAATTAAATAACAATTTGGTAGTGTATTATGTATTCGTTATGCAAATCAACTGTTTTATTAAACATGTTGTTTAAGTAATTGTAATTATGGCCTATTGCTTGTCCTTTGTCCTTGTACATTGCCATTTTATATACAAAAGTTAAAGCGCTTCAAGGCATTCGGCATTCAGTATTCAGCATTCGGCATGTGGCATGTGGCATTTAGCATTTGAAATTTTTGTTAGCTAAACTATGTAGTTAGGTGCATTAAAATTCGCTGTAGCGTCTGACAAACAACAAATTTCACTTCAAACAAAAGACAAATTGCTACAGGGGCCAACAAATTTTTCTCAGGGCGCGTTGTCTTATCAAGCGCCGACAATCTAACGTCCAACTGTTTCTGCTTCTCCCTCTACAGATCCCTCTGTTGCTGCTTCAACTACTACTGCTGCTGCTGCTGCTATTTCCAGGCGTACTTAACTCAGCGTCAAGTGTTTGCCAAAGGAGCAAACAGTAAAAAAGTTCCGAACTGTAGAAATTTGCTGGCTGACTGCTAAATTGCAAACACATGCTGCATACACACACACACACACACACACACACTTACTTACACAAAATAGTGAAAAGAAAAAGAAAGAGAAAAAAAGAAAAGAAAAGAAAAAAGTAAGGATGACAGGACAATGGACAGCAGCGACAATGGCCAAGTTAAATCAGGCGTGAAATCAAGCAGGTGTTTCAATTTTTACCAAATTGACTTGACTTTACCTAACTTACCTGACTACCCCTCTGCGCCTCGCTATCCTTTTATTTAGCTTTCTAAACAAGGACATGTCTTTGACAGTTCTCTGTTGTCTGCTGATAAATTGTTGCTGTTGCTGTTGTTTTTCTTAACACTGTCGCTTTGGTCGTTGTCTGGTCACCTCATTAAAATGATAATTATGCATTGCATTGCTGATTATAGGAGCAAATTAAACTTATATTTATGCAATGCCTCGCACGCTATAACATAAGATAAAATAATTATAATCATTATAATTATTATTACGATTATTATTATTCTTATTATTATTATTGTTGTTGTTGTTGTTGTTATTGCTGTTGCTGGCTGTTGCTGTTGCTTTTGTGTTTGATCTGTGTTATTTCATTTCTCATATTTACTTCCTGACAACTGGCAAACGATAAGAAGATGATTGGCCCGTCACTGTAAAATCAAATAAAAAACAGTTAAAAAACAGTTAAAAATAAAAAACAAAAAAAAACAAGAATTTAACATGCAAAAATTATAAAAAAAAAACATTAAAAGAAATGGAAAAAATGGAAAATAATAATTATATAAAACAGTATGCATAATAATAATAGCAATAATCTGGTCATGCGTGTTGGGATACGCACTGATTTCGATTACCAATGAATGGATAATTATTATATAATTATTTTTTAAAAAAGAATTAAATGCAATTACAATGCTTTTTATGTGCATAGAAACAGGCCATAATTAAACTAAAATAGTTACGATTTATATATATTATATATTTATATATATTTAGTTTAGCATTTACTTTAAGCCTTTAAGCTACAGTAGAAAATAATTTCTCTTTTTTATGTTATTTATTTGATCATTTTATATATTTTTTTTTAAATTGTTCTTTTATTTTTGTTTCATAAAGTTTTCGACTATTTTAAATTGGCACTTTAAAGCATTACATACTGCATATATTTAAATGAATAGCGCTGTATGCTACGCTCGTATGCAATTTTGCTGTTGCTGTTTGCTCTCTTTCCTAGCTGTTTTTATTTTATTTTTTAATGTTTTAATTTTTTTTTGTATTTTTTGTATTTTTGTATTTTATTTTTCGTATATTATGTCAAGCATAAATTGGCATTTCAACTGGATTTGCATGTTAATTAAAATGGTGCACGCACGGACAGCTGAAAACAAATGCAGAGACAACAGGGCATTAAAGCAACCAATAACGCAGCAGCAGGGGCAATGGCAATGGGTTGCATGGGGCATATGAGTAATACAGTCTGGTACAACAACGCTTAACAGCTGACCGAACATTGTAAGCCTTTTGTGGCGACTGATACTGGTATTGGTACATTGGTATTGCTATAGAGCCTGAATCTGAGCCTCAGTCAGTGTCAGCGTCAAAGTTCTACGTCCTGAGTCCTGAGCCTGTATATTTGCTGTTGCATATATTGTCCAAACTGTCCGGGTTGCCTTGGCCAGATCGATGTCAGGCCAACTTCAGGCACTTCACTATTCAATGCTCGACGCGGCTGGGCGCATTTCATTTTGAACTCTATTTACTTAAGTGTTCGCCTAGAAGCGGAAAAAAAAATAATAAAAAATAAAACAAGTATAAGAAACGAAGACGAAGCTCTGTTCGAGCAACAACAATCAAGTTGATGGCTCCTGGCACCGAAACGGAACAAAACGGACCATTGCGATGCACGATGTACGGTGCATGAAGTGAGTGAAGCGAGTGAAGGAGATTCTAAAGTAGGGGCAGTAGATGAATGAGGTATGGAGGAGTAGGAGTAGGAGGAGCAGAAGCAGAAGCAGAAGCAGAAGGAACTGAACTCAATGCGACCCGACCAACGACCTACACTTGACTTAACCAGCATTGTCGATTGCATTTGTTGAGGGGGCTAGCAGGGATAGCTGGGCGGATAGCTGGTGGTATAGCTGGAATGTGCTGGGTGGTAAAAAGATGTTACGGTACGATGCAATACACGCCCACAAAACTGCACGGCATCGTCAACGCCTACGCTTTTGGGCGAGACTTTAATGATGATTTCCTTGGCGCTTAAGTCGTTTAAACTGCGACCCGATGACGTCGTTGCACGACTGACGAGTGCCTTTTTTGTGTCAGACTTAGAGTGAAGAGGTGAAGAGTGAAGGGGGAGACACAGAGAGTGAGGTAGCTCACTTCTATTTTCTTTATTTTTTTTATTGCTTCAGCTGGTTTATTTTTTTTTTTTTTTTACTATGCCCTGACTGGTTGACTGGCTGACTGGTTGGAGTGACTGCGTCTGCAGCTCCTGCTACTCCTGCTGATACTCCTGCTGCTTTCATGTGCATTATGAAGCACTCGTCATCTTCTTCTTCATATTCTTCGTTGTGCTCGTCGCACTCTTGAGCTGCTTTAAGCACTTCAGCACTAGAGTATGGCCCATGGAAACTCAACACACACACATACACATAGAGAATAGCTATCTTCAATAACAGTACTTTCTCATCTTCTCCATTCGATTACAGCCTTATGCCATGTTGGTTTAAAGATTTTTCGCCGCTGATGGAATTATGACAAGTGCCATGGACGAGTGCCGTGCATAGTCGTAAAGTTCAATATTTTTATAGCATACTTTGGTGCCGCTCTATTCCATCTTTCTTTTATAACAATAATACCTATAAGTGTGCAACTGCAAACTGATGTTTCTTTTATAAAAGAAAAGCATTATCCATCAACATAAAATTATTGCTAAGATCCCATATGTATATATTTAAAATATATATATATATAAAATTATTACTGCAATATGTTATAGAAATATACATTTTTAGTTTTGAATTTTATTGCATTAAAGTTTAACACTAATTCCATATAAAGAACTAAAATTAAATGGATTTTGTTGCCAAAGTGAAATCTTTCGGAGAGATTTATCTGGTTTTCAATAAACATTTTGTTGCATTTGTTTAATTTATGTTTTGTTGCAACATATTATAATTTATTATAAGCAGGAACTGCAGCAGCAGCAGCCGTCTGGGCAGCCTGTCAGCGATTGTCTGGTCATGCCACATTCCTCGTTTCTAGCACCTTTTTTAACTCCTGCCACATGCTGCCACTAGATGCGGTGGCAAGCATTTAATTGACATATTTAAAATATTAAATTGCATCCGTGTGCAAAAATTGGTTGCGCCGTTAGGCATTTGTTATTTTATTTTCTACATTTTTTATTTTAATTTTTTTTTTCCTCTCTATTTTTTGTTTTTGTTTTCATTGTAGAAACTTCAACGTTAGCGCCGTTTTGTATGCAATTATTAATTTTTAATCAAGTAAATAGCTATGCACACAAACGCCAACAAACCTGGACATGCTGACAGTACAAACACATACACCCAAACACAACGTAGCTACGTGTTGACAGGATTCTAACCGCAATGTGCGTGATTTCCGCTTTTGGTAGCACACAGCCAATGACAGAGCAATGCCAGAAAAAAAAAATAAAATAAACCTTGTTGCACATGCATTAACGCACACCGAAACAACAAATGCTCTTAATGAATACATGTATATATAAATAAAAATATATATATTTAGTATACAGTTTCCGACTTAGTAAAGAGAATTGATTCAGCAACTGCTTCGAACAGTTCTGGATTCAACTTTCAGCCAATTTTGATTTACTCAAAGAGTTTATATAGCTTAGTAATGTTATATAATTTAATTTATTAAATAATAAATAAATTATTATAATTATTAATTCATTAAATTTATCAGTTAAAAGCAGTAAAATATAAAATATAAATTAAATATATATAGAATATGGCGTAGAAATTGTCAATAAAATATATAAATATAATATATTTGCAACTATATTCAATATTTAAATTTTTCAAATACTCTACCTGAAATCTACTTGAATAAAAAATATAATATATATATATATATATATATATTAGACTAAAATTAATAACAACATTTTCAACAACAATTCCCGCCTGCGGACATTTTGGGAGTTATTAATTAAATGCCGCTTAAAAGTATGCTAACAAAAACGCGCTTAGGACAGAGGACAGATATACACATGCATATATACATATATAATATTTTACACTATTTTTTCTTGTTTTTTTTTTGCGCAACCAAAAATTTATTATCTGTGACAAGGGAAAAGCTCTGACTCGTTGACAAAAATTAATAATAAACTAAAAACCGCAGGGTATTTACGCTACACTCGATTGCCGTTTATGTCACGTGTATAGAAATGTGTGTTTGTATTTTTATATATTTATATATTTGTGTGTGTTTTTGTTTGTGTCGTTTATGTTTGACATTGCATTTGTGCTTGCAGGCGCATAGTAAATTAGTTTGTCTCTATATATTTTTTTATTTCCATTTTGATTCGAATTTTTCTCTTTCTCTTTTTTTTGAATTTTTGTGCGTATTTCATTTTCATAGAGTTGCTGTGATTTTTTGACACAAAATTAGTTGAATGTTTATCATGAAGCATTCGCGTTGAGTATGTTTGTTCATGCGTAAAATGCGCTGATTTGTGTTGCATAATTTTGTTGGCGAACATTTGTTTATTTTGCTGTTTTTCGCTGATGCCCCCCAAAGAGAGTAAATACACTCATACCAAAACCTAACCTCAACTTTTCTATAAACACACGCACAAACACACGGACATACGCAAATATATATATATATATATAGCAACTCACTTACACACACACACATACATTTAAATACATAAAGCATAAGCTTTGGTTTATTATGGAAGATTGATGTCAAGCCGCAGGCACCCCAAAAAGTATGCTTTAAGTTTTAAAAACTTTACATTGCCTTCAAATTGTTAGACCTTTGATGTAACTCATAAGAAGCTGTACATAAACTAAGTGCAAAACAGTGCCTCAATTTACGTTCTATATTCAGTTGTATTGCCAAAAGGTCAAAGTGCTAATTTATTATTGACAGAATGCTGAGAGCCATTTAAAAGTTTTAAAAGATCTAAAAGTTAAGTCCCAAGACTTTTACCCAATATGCTAGGCATTAATAATAATGCATTGATTTATCATTTATATATGTGTTTATATATATATAAATATATATATAGCAAACACAAAACAAACACACATTTTTCACACCAACTTTTATTTACTTTACTGTTTTTAAATGTAAGTTCATAAGCCTAAAAGCATACTTTAATATGCAAAATGGCAAATAGTTTAAACTTTAAAGTTCTGTTTGGCAATTAGGATATGCTTCATTGCCTGTCAAAAAGTTTAAATGTTTGTGTATGTATTTGTTTGTGTGTGTGTGCGTGTGTGATTGACTTGGCCCTTACTCAATGCAAAAGTATCTCTAACTCTCTCTCTATCTGTTTGTGTTTCATTGTAGATTCTATTCCATTCTGTAACTCACACCATGCCATGACAGTCTTAAGCATTCTCTGCCATATAAATGCTTGCTTTGTCATTCGTTCCGAGTCATTTCATTTTCACTTTGTTGTTGCCTCAGTTACCCTAGCCAGGCCCTATGCAATGCCATTTGATGCCGCTGCTCCTCTATAGTTCCAGCTCACTAGTTACCCATGGCACTGCCTTAAAATGACAAACAACATTTGGCACTTCCCTTGCCCAACTGTTTGAAAGCGAAAAATGCTATTCGCTTTTACACACAAACACACACACACACACATGCACAAAGTGTGCTGTAGTAGGAGTTGTAGAGAAGACGAGCGTACATGCCATTGCACAATCATTGGATTCCGAAACATTTCTAGAATATTTAATAAGAAAACTGAAAATCGTTGAAATGCCAGCAACACTCATAATATCATCGCCCAGGCGTACACGCTCTTTTAGCCAGTTGTTGTTATTGTTGTTGTTGTTGTTGTTGTTGTTGTTGTCGTCGTCGTCGTCCTTCTGAAGTCGAGCATCACCTCTAGTTACCAGTTCCATAACTCCCACTACTTTTAGTAGTACCAGCTACCAATTCCTAGTATCTGTTCAAAGTCTAGGGCTTTTATTGGTATGTCTGAGTGTGTGTGTGGGAGTGTGTGTGTGCGTGCGTGCCATGTCACCGCCTCTACAATTTTTGCCAATGCATTTTCTAGATAAAAGGCTAAGGTCAAAGACAATATTGAAATGCCAATTGAACTTTTTGCTATTATTAAAATTTTACTAACTTGCCATTCAAGCATTCACAATGTGCACCAATACCAGTTACCATTTCTGATAATGTCTTCAAAATGGTTAGACCATTTAGGCAGAGCAATACTATTAACAAAGCCCAGATAGAGAGCAAAAGAGAGAGATAGAGAGAGAGAGAGAGAAAGTGAAGAGTTTTTGTGTCTGGCATTGTTTTAGGCATACTTAGTTTAGGGGCTTACTCAAATGGTTGGGTAATTGATTTTCTTGTCGCAAAGTGAAAGAGAACAATCATTTAAATTAAATTTTAGATATGAATATGGCAAGAAAACTAAAAGTAGCATTAAAAGATTACAATAAAGTTAAAAGAAATATGAATTAAATGCACAGACAATATGCAAATCAAAATAATTTTACTAAGAACATTTTAAACTTAAGCTTAAATTTAGTATTTGAGATTTGATGCGGGATGATGATAGAAATCTATTAATAAATCTCTTTTCAATCTGTCAAAACATATTTAATTTAATTTGATTGAATCAATATTCTAAACATAATATACATAAATATATATATATATATAGATATAACCCTTTATCCTTTATGCTTACAAAACCATTCAAATTTCAACTAACTCATATCAATTTCCCCCCCTTTTCTTTATCTTTACAGGTATGTTCCAAAAAAAAACCAAAAAATGAAAAAATATTTGCATAACACTAACAATGAGTAAGAATGTAGTAAGTAAGTAAAAACCCTTTTTTGGGGCATCTTTTATGTAAGTGCAATGTACCCAGGCCAATCCCTGCAATCCATGCAAGAGGACATTGAAAAATTTGTATAGCTTATTATTAATAACTTTGGGGGTGGCCAAGATCAAGTAGCTAAATCTTGAGAAGCATTTAAGCAGCATGTCAGAAACAAAACACAAAAAATGGTCGACATTGACAGTGATTACAAGCTAAAAGTATGAAAAAACAGCAAAAACTACTTAAGCACAAGAAATAACAAAAGACAACGACCATATCCTGCGGGAGTATAAAGGGTGCGTGTGGGGTAAATGGGGGTAAGTGGGCTTAGTGTGGGTTGTAAGGGAGGAGAAGGGAGAAGGGATTGAAGAAAAGCAAACCAGTAACGTAACGTAGACAGTAGACAAATTTTTTGCATAAACACAGACGACAAAGCCAACTAGAGGCTGCACTTAAAACAAGAGCTAAAAACAGTGTACAGGACTAAAGCAAAGGACCAGCAGAGCACAGCACAGGCCCGGACAGGACAGCATAGGATAAGACAGTACAGGACAGAATAGAGCAGGACAGGCCAAGCAAATCGAAGCCAAGCGAAAGTCATCGAAGCTCAGATGCCCAAAGAGTATTTTTTTTCTACAATTTCTTTGGGTTTCTTCTTATATTTTCTTTTTTTTTCTGCTTCATTTTTTTCTCTTTATATACATTTATTTTTTTCTTTGGTCTGTTGTCTTGATGTGAGATGCGAATTTTTCAATAAGTGCGACGGGACGTTCAAGAGACAAGTATAATAATTTCGGGCGGGTAGAAACGCTGACAAGGACGACAAGGACGAGGACGAGGACGAGGACGTTAAGGACGACGCGACGTCGTTTAAAATATGCCGGATTGTTGGGTCCTGGCTAGCGTCAGGAAGCATACAAGTAGAACGGCTCAAAATGCAAAGTAGACGACATCCGCTTTGAGATTGGATGACGTTCTCGTACCGTAGCCATTGCCATCGTCAAGTATTAAAAGCAAATAAGTAATAAAAATAATAATGGAGCATTTTTACCATTTTTGCTCCTACGAAAGAGCAAAAAATTTAAGGAAAAAAAAAAATAAGCAAACAAAACGTAAAGGAGAAAAAAAAAGGATAAGCATCTTAGCGCAATTTCTTGCTGCCTTCTCAATATAACAAAAGGTCCTTGCGCTCGGGCAAATGTGCCGAAAATGAAGAAAGGGAACGGAGAAAGGGAAAGGAAAAAGAGCTCAGCTGCTGGACTTTTGCTACTCTGCCCTGATACGGGCCATGCTGCTGTTTTGTCCTTTATTTCCATTTATTTCATTTTTGTTTTTTTTTTTCTTTTTGCTCTCCTTTTTTTTAGTCCTCAGTGTTTCCTTTTGCCTCTCTCATATTTCTGGCCGCGTCCCCAAAGGACAACAGCATAAATGCAGGAAATTTGAATGGACGAGCGCAGTGAATGAAATTTGCAAATATTTTTCAAAAATTGAACTTTTCTGGCAAATTCGCCCTGCCTCACCTCCTCCATCCGCTGGCAATACAGAAAGGCAAAAGGGGTGGTAAAGGACTGCCGGCTAGTGGTTTATGAAAATAAGTGAAGAAAATTGATTTGAAGTACTTTGAAGTGCAAAAACGCGTAGCGCCGAATCAGTGAAGAATGCTTTGGCATATTATTTCGTTTTGACGGACTTGAACAGTTTTTTTTTTTGCTCCGTATTTCTTTTCTTTTTGTATTTTTTTTTTTCTATAGTGTTTTTCTTTGCTTCATTTTTTTTTTTTTTTGAGTTACGAATTTTCCTCTTACTATGCAACTTTTGTTATGATAACCAAGTCAAGCAGAAGCAACGTACAGTATGGGGTTGAGTTTCGGCTTTGGGTAGGGAACCAGGAGAATTGGAGGAGATTGGTTGGTGAGCCTGAAACGAAATCATTGTCCGAATTCAAGTGCATATCTTTGCATGTTTAAATAAACTTACAAACTGCAACTGTACAAAACTATACAAAAAACAAAAAAAAAAAAAAGGAGAGAAAAAGTAAAAAGTTAACTCTATTCTAATACCAAAAGCTTTAAACTATGATGTGAATATGATAATATCAAGTCCTTGAGCATAGTATAATGCACAAAAGCTGCTAAACATTAAATAAACTTAAAGTTCTAGAAATACAAACAGAGATATAGTCAGAACTATGCTCTATTTGTATAATTATACTTTAAAGATTTAATGCTACAATTTTCGTAGCTATAAATAAATTCAATATGCACAAGCTGGAAGAGAGCAAAAATAAACTGCACAGTTTGTTTTGCTAAAGCCTCACTGACTAACTGAAAGAACAGTAGAAGACCAGTAAATTGCTTTCTAGGCTTTACGCAGCTTAGCGGCAACACTTACCGAACAGCTCAGACTCAAACCTAAGACTTAGTCTGAGCCTCACACAATCAGACAACAAAGGAACATGTGACTGTATAAATCGCCTAGAAAACTATGTACTGCCAACTACCGTCTATCATTTCCGCTAGCAATTTGTGAGGTAGAAAACTTATTTCTTAGTTTAGTTAGAAGGAGAGGGAATTTAGATAGAGAGGGGGATGGCAAAAAAAATTGTCAAAATATAAACCGCCATGGAAGTTGTTCGTCTGCCAGGTAAACGCATTGAGGCAATGCAAGAAAAAGTGAGGCATGGTAAATCGTGCGCCTTGACGACACTCGTTTATCAAAGAGGCAGCCAGAGCACAGTTTGCCCAAGTATAGTAAAACGTTTCACGCCAACGCCTAGAAGTATGCAATGCTAGGATAGACAGTCTAAAGCCTGCCTGACTGCCTGCCTGCTGCATGCTGTCTGACTGCCTGCCTGCCTGCCATTTTGGCCAAATATATTCATTGCAAGATTTGTTGCCAGTGGGTGTAGCCTGATACTGCAAACGTGCTCCTTTTTTTTGGTATTTTTTTTTTTGCATATGAAACTCCTTTTGCCTTGGCAGGATGTGTGTGAGCTGCTATGGCTGGCATGGTATGAGTATGGCACGCTAGAGACTGCCAGACTTATGCTTGAATTGCAAATAGTTAGAAAAGATTTGCCATGATTTTGCTGTTACTTTTTTTTTATCCTCTTCTCCTTTTCTTCAAATACTTTTGCTTCAGTTTCAACTTCAGCTACAGCTACAGCTACAGCTACAGCTACAGCTACAGCTTCGGTTGGGCTGGCCTGAACTGAAATGGTAAATGCATTTTTCGTTTGGCCAAACTGCGGCTTGTGCCTTTCAATTGGTAAGGCATGCCAGCGATTTGTGCTTACTGCATTTGGGCGTGCCACACAAATGCACAGATTTTGGATGATTAAATTAAGGCAGAAAGTGCTGCTGTCAAATCAGCCAACTGGCAGCATGTAGGAGACTTTGATGTCTTTGCTAGCTTTAAACTGGATATTAAATGAAATGTTATATAACAATCAGAAATCAACTCTCATGAAGCGCATTCAGCATGTAGCAAATAAAAATATATATTTATATATATAACATTTGTGGCCATTTGCCGCTGGCAATTTGCTGTTGCAAACATACGACAACAAACACACAAACGCGCACACACATTAGTGTGCAATTTGGCCAAATGTCGCCAACGTGGCAGCCTGTCCCGACTCGCTAGCAACTTCCCCAATATACCCGCACACACACATACGCATGGACTCTATCGTAGTGTCCTGTCCGTCTGTCGAACCATTGCCGGTTTGCCCCAAAAACTTTCACAATATTTCCGCAAAACAAATTGCGCGTAAAAATGGCAATGCAATTTTTGGTCGTTTGTTGCGGCGGCCGTTGCCAAATGGACGCCATGTTGCATCCACATATGTTACTGTTGGCTCAAACCTTGTTCTCTTCCTTCTAGCCCATTTCCCCATTACTGTGTGTTTGTGTGTGTGTGATTTCTTTTTTGTTTTTATTATTTTTGTATGTTTTTTTTTATTATTTTTTTTTTTTTTTGTATTTTCCAACACTCTCTCTCTCTCTTTCTCTCTCTATATATATATATATCTCTGTTGCACAGTGTGCGTGCCTGGTGCATGTCTCTGTAATGTTTGCCCAATTGAATTTAATAATATTTTCATTTGGATTTTAGTTTTTAGTTTTGTGAGAATATTTTTGTGCAATTTTCACAAAACCAAAAACTGCAAATGTGCCCTGTGCCTGACGTGTCCTTTGAAATGTTTTGCAGTTTGTGGCTAAAAATTGGCACGAAACTGGTTGCTGGCACACAGCACAACACCACACACACACACACACCAAGCTGCAATGCATGCACATGCACTCTGGTAAAGCTCATTGGGTTGCCTATTGAGCTAATTGGATCTAGAGGCGCGTGTTGTGTGGCTAATTTTGTTTATTATGTTGTTTCATTACCCAAACTATTTGGCCAAAAGGTACACTGTGGTCTAGATCATGGTTAGCTACTTATTTAAGCTATATAAATATATATATATACATATATAATAGCAATTGTTAAAATTCGTATAAAACTAACATACACATGAATGAAATCGTCTATAAACAGAGAGTCCTTCACAGTTTAGTTAGTTATTTTAAGGAATCTCTTTAATAAAATATAAATCAGTTTATATTATCAACATTATTTGGACGTGATTCTCGTTCGCCCTATCGGGCTTAAAGAGTTGTAGTGTTTTTATGAGATTCACTTTGATTATTACCCAACCAATAGCCGCACAGACTTAACAACAGCAACATCCCAAAAAAGTAGACTATAGAAACCCTTAAAGAGCACTTACAGCCAGCTTGAGCTTGCCTTTCGTGTATATCCTTGCAACAAAAGCAACTATCGCATCAACAGCTCGTAAAACCAAAGCAGCAAATTAAACTGGCAACATAAAAAGGCGTACGAGACGCGAATTGAACTAAGTAAGAAAGAGACTGAGAGACTGAGAGCGTGAGAGAGTGAGTGAGGGGAGAATCTAAAGTGGATTTCAAAGTGCTACTGCACTGACCGCTGCCCATTACATTGACCATAAATATAATATTTGATAATTTTATTAACAATTTCGACTGTAAATTGTTTACGACTCTGTCTTACTCTTGGGTTTAGAGTGTGATTGCCTACTCCATAGTTATTGTTGCTGTTGCTGTTGCTGTTGCTGGTGTTGCAAGTTGTTGTATGCTTTTTTAGGCGTCTGCCAGCGTTAACTGTACGCTTTTTATACGACCCAACAGAAAATGAAATATTCATGTTGTTGTGCTGTTCCAGTCTCAACGGATTCAGTAAGGATATCTTTCCTTTTCCCACTAGTAGTAGAGTCGTAAATTAAATTTGGCTTGGCAACATTCTGTTCAATCAAGCACAAAAAACGCAACAGACTGCCAGGACAGTCAGTGTGGATAGTATCCGGACTATGCTTAGTCCTTGCTTTGGTTTAGATACAATTTGGTTTTTTTTTTCTCTCTCTCTATCTCTTTTATTTTCTGTTCTTTAGTTTTCTACTTGTTTTGTAGCTGTAAACTGTGTGAACGCACTTTGATTTTAAGTGCATTAGAGGCCCAATCCTTGCCACTAGTAAATTGAATTTGTTGCAATGCTATGCTAAAATCAGATCCCGAAAACTTTTTGCACAGTTTTGCCAACATTAAATTTATGAAATTGTGCGCTTCCTTTATCCTTGCTGGCCTAGGTTGGTCCTTTATATAGAACACAAGTACTTTAGGTTGTACTCGAAACTCAATCATGCTTGCATGTAATATCCTGCCTGCTTAGTTGGCCTGTGTCTGTGTCTGTGTTTGTGTCTGTGTATATGTCTATGTCTATGTCCTTTTGCCGTGTTGAGCCAGCCATTTGCTTGAGTAAACTGTATGTGGTCCTGGCGACATTTATATCCATAACAACAAAAACAACAAAAACAACAAAAACAAGAGCAACAATGATAACAACAAAATGCCAAGTTCATGGCATGTGCTTAGCTCCCAGTTGGAGTTCAGTACAAGTTCTCTGTCTGCGCCCAGAAATATGCAAGACAAGTGCAACAAGGCATGCTACGAATAGATAGGATGACAAAAATGGGGCGTTTTAGTGGGCGTTACATAGGTATTCTTTTGTCCAAGGAGTCTTTCAACTAAACTACTCACTACTACAACTTGCATTTAAACTTTTCTTTGCACTACATTCTTCGCATATCTTTCTATGCTTCAAAATATTCTAGCCTGTTGATTGCTTATTAGGTTGCCACTTAAAGTGGATATAAATTCTGAATATCCTTATAGACAATAGCAAAGTTATACACATATTAAAGGATATAATTTATTTTCCATTCGCATATGTTTCCATAGCTTAAATATTGTTTCTTTTGCATTAAGTTTTCAACAGATTCTGTTAGTTTTATAAGAATTTCCGTTTAATATATTGAATTTTAAGTGGTCTTCTCTTTTCTCTTAATTTTCCTTTACATTACTCTTACCTTACTTACTCTGACATATTTCAGGCCTTTTGATTGTTTATTAGGCCGTCCTTTTAAAGTCATACCTAAAGAACTCTCGGCGCTTAATTGAATTAAATGGCTGACTGTGGCAAAAAGCAAAGTAAATTAAATAAGTTTTTCATTTTGGCCATGGCCAAGTTGCATTGTCAACGCCGTTGTCGTTGTCGTTGTCGTTGCCGTTGCCGTTGCTGTTTTTCCTCATACTCATTCTGATTTTCTTTTCTTCTTTACCAATGGGTCGCGCTTTTTGCTTGCCCGCATTTTACGCTTCGCCTGCGGCTCCATTTGGCTGCCTTTTGATGGCATGCCGTGCCAGAACCGTCCAGAGTTTGGGCCAAATCGGGGCAAGGCACGCAGACTGAGGCCAAATGCAATGAGCCAAAAGTTGTTTAATGTATGCAATGCCTGTCTCCCAGTCTACCAGTCTCTATCTGTCTGCTGTTGTCCGCTTCTTTACTACGTACGCCTGTTCGTCCGTTCGTCCTTTGGTCCGTTGTACTGTCTGTCTCTTGGTCCGGCTGGGATAGCTGTGCCGCCGCTGCTGCCGCCTGCCCAGTGCTGCGGTTAACAGCGCGTCGCAACTTTAGCCCCAAAGTAAGTAACTTTTCGCATAGTACGTAAATTTTTTGTCGTCGCCGGTTAATGTATAGCATACTTTTAGGTAGCTTAGTGGCATTTTACACTAATTTGACTTGCAGTCGCAGTTCTTTATTATTATTTCCACTCTATATACATACATATATATACATATACATATACATATATATATTTATTTTACTTACTATTTTTTTTTATTTTATTTTTTGCCTCGATGGTGTGATTTATTTGGCGGAAAAGATTACTTACTCGGCTTGTGGTTTATGTGGTGCTTTTGAGCTTGCTCTCGATCTCCCTTTCTCTATCTTCCTCTGTTCAACCATTTGTAGTTTGAGTTTTGTTTTGACGCAGTGCGGTTGGGATACTTGCCACGTCTTTCAACTCATCTGCTCGGTTTTTGCATATCCCTTTGAGTGGTCTGGACTGTTGCCTGATTGCTGGTGACTGTTCGACTGTTTGTTGCTTGGCTCGACTGTTGCTGACAGCAAAATTAAAATCTGAAAATGAATTTGTAATTAGTTTTACTGCTACTTTTGCCCACTTTACTGTAAGTTCTGCAACTGCTATTGAGAGGTTTGGTTTCGTTTTACTTCACATTTCATTTTTTTCCTACTTTCTTTTAACATTTTTTTTTTCTGTTTTTTAAATAGAAATTAATTGAAAAGTCGTTGCCAGTTGTTCAACGTTTGTCATTGCCACCAATTTTTAGAAACATTAAATGCAAATAATGAAAATAGGTAAACCTTATCAGAATGCAAATAGATTAAGAAAATTCCAACTAAAGCATAATAATTTAACTTTTTTAATGAATTTAATTCTTTGGCCTATAAATAAGAAACGTTTTCCATAATAAAACTTTTCCACTTTTTGAATATTTTTACGTAGCAGTTAATGACAGTACTCATTGCCTTAGCTGTTTTATTTAGTCCTTGAGAAAAGTAGACATTTCACCCAAGCAACTTGACTAAAATGTCTAGTAGAAATACATGATATACTTAAACTAGCAGAATAACAAAGTAATAATAATAATAATAATAATAATAATAAGATACATTTTATATAGTTACTGCTTTTATGACTTGACCAGTATGAAAATTATTATGATTTTATGCATCCAAGTTAAGTGCCTGTTGCACTTAAACTTCTCATATCAAGAGCATTCGATTATCATTCAGTATGCAGATAATTCTATTAAGCTGCTAGCGCCATCTACGAAAAAAATTTGCAAACAAATTAATCAAGTGCTGCCACTCAGCGAATCAAAAGCGCCTTGCCTCGTTTTCTATAGGCTGCATATGGCAACGTTTGCATTTCTTTCCTTAATACGAATGACGCTCGTTTTTTGCCTTGATCATGCCTTTCGTATGTATGTATGTATGTATGTATGTACACTAATCGCATGTATTCTTATCGTTTCTATACTATATATTGTTGATGACGTTGACAGAAGTTTTCTATGTATTGAATATTAATGTGACAGATCAACAATCAATCTTTTAATTGAAAACCTTTTAATTTAATAAAATTTAAATTAATTTTAAAGACGCTAAAATGATTTGCATTGTAGGCAAACCATTAAAATGTAAGCAACCATTTAAAATCTCTGCAGATTCCGACTGTATATAAAATATTTATAAAATATATATATATATGCGTATACTGCATATCGATTATATTTTGAGGCGTGACATTTAGTTGAATGCATTTCCAATAGCCATTTGGCACTTGCCATTCGAGTCTAAATTTATGCGTTCACATTTTTCTATTAAATAAATAAGAATAAAAGTGGAAACATTTTATTGTAGCTGCTTTAATTGATATATAAAAATTGTTGGCCATTAAACAAATGCGCGCCAGGCCAATTCATTTAGCAATTAAAACAAGCTGCGGCAGCGGCTTAAAAAAAATACATATATATATTTATATATATATATATATATGTACATATGTATATACAATTTGCGAAAGAATAAAAAATAAACTATAAAATGCAAATCACTTATATATAAATATATATACATATTTATATATATATATATAATTCATTTGTTAAAACCATTTGCCGCCCATTTGCTAGGCTAGTTTTATTTTTTTAATTTTTTTATTGTTATTATTTTTGTTTTGTATTATTTATTTAAATTTAATTTTTTTCTTTTGGTTATTTTGTTGCACTTTTTTTTGAGTTTTTTTAGCCCCTTTGCCTTTTTGTAAAAAAAGAGCAAAGCGGAGCTATTGGAAATATGCAAAATCCAAAAGTATGTAACACATAGAAATAATCATCGGAGACCCCATAAAGTATATATATTCTGAATCAGGACGACAAGACGAGTTTATCTAGCCCTGTCCTTCTGTCTGTCCGTCCATCCGTCCGTCCGTCCGTATGAACGCCTGTTTCTCAGAGACTATAAGAGCTAGAGCAACCAAACTTGAAATCTAGATTCGTTATGTTCGTACGCTGTACAAGTTTGTTTTTGATTTTTCAATTTCCTCCCCTGACCACCGCAATTCGAAAAAATCGATTTTCAGATACAATTTTTAACCGATCAAATTTCTTTTACGCACACATATTAAGTAGACCATTCTGCATCTACGTTGTGAATTTCGTTAAAATTGAACAATGAACACGGAAGTTATACAACATTAAGTACCGCGATATAGATCGTGGAGGGCTAAAAGGTGCGCGCAATGGCTAACTACGTGCAGAACTGTGTGTATGTATGAGTATGTGTGTTTATGGCTGTATATGTATTCAAAGGGGCTCTCGTAGTCGGGTACACTCGAGTACAGACTTCTTACTTGTTTTTTGTTGATTGTGCAGCAAATTGAGAGAGAAATATGTTGTCCTTTTAGGCGTTGACAAATCGACGCTCGCAGTTGTTACACAAAAAGCGGCACCGAGAAGGGAATAATAATTTTTTGGCACGACTGCCATGTTAACATGTCCCCAGACACGTAAAGGACTCCAGCCAGGACCACAGGAACGTACTGCATACTTGCCACTCTTTTGCCAGTTTATTATGTGTATGTGCATATATATCCTGGATGCCTGCATTTCAGCGCCCTTGTTGTAATCGTTTCGTTGAGCAAGTGCAGATACACTGTGCTGCAGGCAGAGAAGTGCTAAAGGAAAAAATGTGGTGGGAAAGGGTAAAATGGTGGAGAGGTAAAATGCTGCTAGTAGTAAAATTGTAAGGTTGATATAGGGGTCCTCGGTTCGAGTTCAGAGCTTGTGGCTTGTAACCACCATTAGTGAACACGGCAACATGACTGCCAACGGGTAACTGTGATTACACCCGGGCCTGGTGCTCCATTGAGTCCCCATAGAGCCCAAATGGAGCCAACAGCCAACAGCTAACAGCCAACAGGTTTATCATGTGCACTCGTAAACTCATACACACATAGCTATTGCCTCCATGTGTGTGTGTGTGTGTGTGTGTGTGTGTGTGTGTGTGTGGTGCTCCTGTTATGGTTATGGATGTCTGGATTCCGGTCTTGGTACTATGCTGCATTTGCATTTAAATATAAATACGTGCGCGGCTTTTGGGTGGCTGACAGACAAATTACTTTTTAAATGCACTGTAAGCCTTCAATTGTAATTGGCCAATGTCGTTGGGGTTCACTTTGGTTTTGGCCTTTTGCGGTTTAAGCGTTGTCGTGCGGTTTGAAACTTTGCCAACAAAATTGCCCAAAAAACTGGTGGAAAAAAAAAACTTTTGAGCGAAATGCATTAAAAAACAATAAAGAGAAAAAAAATTGATATATATATATATGTATATGTATATATATATATATGTATATATATATATATATACATTTATTGGCAAGTGCCAAAATGGTAACGCCTTACGCCGCCTCATGGTACACAGCTCAGAATTCAGTTTTCAACTCTCAATTCTAAGTCCTATAGTTGAGAATAGAGTCCTTGCCCCGCCTATTGCCACTTGCCAGTTGCCAGTTGTGCTGCTAACGTAGAGGCCCAAGCTAATGGCGTCACGTTTGCAGGACCGTGCCGCAAAGCAAGTGGCATGCAACATGCGATTGCTGCCAAAAGTGCCGCCTGGCACAAGTCCAGGACTGGCGACGGCCTCCCGTTAGTAGTTTTGGCTTGTTAGTTGCCTGTTGGCAGACGATGGCAAACGGCAAACGGCATACGGCATAAGGCATCCTGCTGCCTGCTGCCAGCTGCCTGTTGCATTTCCCATTTTCCATTTCCCCAAAGTCACAGTCAGAGTCAGTCGTTTTCTGGTTAAGGTTGAGCCTGTGCTTGAGCCTGAGGCTTTGGGCATGGGGCGTGCTTCTTGCTCCAATGTCGTGTTGAATTTTTCATTTCATTTGGCGCAGCAATTCACTTGAATGAGAATTTCGTGTCGTCGCCGTCGTCGCCGTTGTCGTCGTCTTCAGGAAACGGAAGTGTCAGCCAAACAACTGCACACATAGCATATAATAAACGTTTATATTGACTCCACACTGACTAACAAACCCAAAGGCGTGGCATAATTTCCAAGTATCCACATTCCGGAATTTCTTTTCTTTTTTTGTTTTTATTTTCTTTATATATATATATATTTTTTTTCTTTATGTCGTTTTATCTAGCCGCTGTGGCTGCACGAATTGGCCCACAAATTGGCAATCGGCCCACCGCAAGACATGCGGCCAGGGATTATAAGGCTATCAAATTGACGTTAATGAATTAATTTATGAGCTTTTGTGGTTGAATGTAAGCCTGTTGCACAGTTGCTTGTCAGTGAGATTGAAAAGTAACGCTAATTGCTAAGGAATTTTCCTGTCAAAGAGTAGGAAATAATTGCAAATAGAAGACATAATATAGACATAAATTGCTGGAATTGAAGTAAATGATATGTTTGACATTGGATTACGATTTCAACTTGAAATATATATATGACTGGAATAGCAACTAAAGTTAACTTTAACTTAAATAATAATAAAATTTGTGCTTAACTTTTCTTAAATTGTGCAAAAATGCATTGCCTTAAAAACTCATGATAAATAAATCTAAATAGTAGCATCATATTAGGACATGTTTTATCCTTCTGTACACTCACTATATAATTTGTAGACCCAACCAGTTAAATTCA
Source organism: Zygothrica quintamaculata (assembly GCA_037044455.1). Lineage (NCBI taxonomy): Eukaryota > Metazoa > Arthropoda > Insecta > Diptera > Drosophilidae > Zygothrica > Zygothrica quintamaculata. The sequence continues at coordinate 3,669 of JBAMBS010001720.1, read as the reverse complement.
TGCAATAGCTGCAATTTGTCCACTGCAATTTTCGTGCAACATGTCGAAAGATTTACAAGGACAACGACAACGACAACGACAACAGTAATAACAACAGCAACAGCAACAGCAATAGCAATAGCAATAGCAACGACAGCAAAGGAAGACGGCAACATTGTCGCTTAACACTCAGATTGGGGCACGTTCTATAGCCCGCCACTAAAACGCCTAATGACGTTTACACGGCCAACATAATTACAGTAATAATGTGGCTGACTCGACGCTGTGCAACAGCGCAAATGGTGATGACATTAGCGAGGTGTCAGGCGACAATTTAACGAGACGTTGTCGAGGTGGACGCATTGCATATGCTTGAAAAGGATTCGCCTTTTGTATGCTTGTGTGTGTACATGGCACATGCAACAGTCACACGGCAACAGTTTGCTACAAAGCACATTCGTCACGAAATGAGGCAACAGCAATAACAACTAACAGCAGCAACAACAACAGCAACAGAAACACCAACAACAAAGCAAGCCGTGCGTGTGTTACCCACCATTTTGTATGCTTTTAAATTAGCCAAAGTGTGAAAGTGTCATGTTTTGCAATATGAAATTACAGGCAGCAGCAAGGAAAAGGTTATACATTATACGTGTATGTGTATGTGTATGTGTATGTGTGTATGTGTATGCTGAGGCCTTCACACATAAGTGTGAAGTGTATGTGTATAATACACTTGCTGCTGCTGCTCCTCTTGGTGTTGCTGTTGTTGATATGCTATAATTTGTTGGTGAAAATTGAAAGGAAGTGCGCTTCAATTAATTGTTCGCCGTTGTTGCTGTTGCTGCTGCTGCTGTTGTGCTTAAAATTTTCAACAATGAAAAAAAGAAAGAAAAAATAATTTAAGTTGGCAGCAAGTATGTTGAAAAGGAAACTCTATTAATTTTTTAATTATTTCTTAATAAATTACTTTCTATTACTTTCCCATGGTTGAGAGTTGAGAGCGAAATAAAAAGTAATAGTCAGCCATGTTGCCACTAGTTAACAATATTAATTAATTTCTATAAATTTTCTTTTAGTGTTTTACTATAAAATATAAAAATTGCATTAACCTATTTTTATTGTTAAGCATTATTGTTAATTTTACTAATTTATTTGATTTTTTTTCGGAGCTATTTGCAACATATTCCATTAGCTCATTTCCATGAAGTCGCTTGTTTTGTAGTTAAAATTAACTCCTTGGATACATTCTATGTTTCTCTGTCTCCCTCTTAGCTATTTAGATTGCATTGTCGTACCTTGTCTTACATTGTTCACATTTAGTTATATAAAGATGTAGCCTGATAGCTCAGTTTTAGCTCATTAGAACTCATTACACGGTCAGAGCCTTCTCTTGCTCTGTTTCTCTCTCTCTCATTTTATAAATTTATATATATTGTTATATTTATATAATGATGCTTAGTGATGAGGAATATAGTTTCAAATTGTTAAGTACCTTTGTTTCTATATTGCTTGTCTGTTCCCATGATGTTCACTCCATGGAGCATCGCATCATGACCTCTGTATAAACTGAAGTTTCATATTTTATTAATTAAAATTGTGTTCAAGGCGTATAACTATGTACGTGAAGCACCTGTTTTCCTCTTGTCTCATTAACGATACAATCACACACACACACACACACACGTATATATATATATATATATATATTTATATAATGTGAAAGAGGCAGCTCCCCAAAATTATGCAACATAATATCATTGTTACTTTGATTAATGATTTGCAAAATCATAAAAGCTACACTTTGGCTCAATACGCTCGGGCATGGGTTTGAATTTGGGTTTCGGCTAGGGCCCTAACTGTACGTTGTAAAGGTTTCCCATTACAAAAACAGGCAACTCATCTCCAAAATGTCTTAATTATAACAAAACAAAATGCTCAGGCACATGAAATGTTGTCTTCCTCGTTTCAATTGTCATATAGTAACTCTGTGTATAACAGACTTGTTGTGGCGTTGGTGGAAGGGTTGGTAGTAGGTGTAGTAGTTAAATGGAGGGGTAGAGCATATTGTATATGAGAGGAAGTGCGAAATGTGAAGCGGCCATTATTATGCTAATTAATTGACATCAAAGAAGGCAACAACATAGGCATCTTAGGCAAAAGAAAGAGAGAGGAAAGGCCTAGGCAAAGTCTTTGTTGCTTGTCGCCAATGTTTCAAAATCAATGACAGCCAACAATAGATAACATAATGATTGAGTGAAAAAGCAGTAGAAAAGTAATGTAAGGAGAGTTTACGGGGTGGGTATGGGTAGGTGTAGGAGTAGGAGTAGGAGTAGGGGTATGGGTAAAAAAGACATAAAGTAGAAAAACAGCAGGCAAATAGCTTATGTAGGTGGAGACAAATATATTATATTATAGGACAGAGAGTTCGTAAGCGGATTTCAATGGAAATGCAAATTGAAGTGTGTTGCCAATTATTTTGTTATTTACGAGTAGACTCAAACATATTTTTGCTTTTTGTTCTTTATCACAAAAGCATATCAAATATAATATGATAATAATGAGCAGTTCACATCGTATAACAAAAGACAAGCAACAAAGTGCTGCTGCTGTTGCACACACAAGTAACTTGTTTAGGTATGGGGTATTATAACTTGTAGTTTGAGGCTTATGATGGGGTTCGACAATTGTCATACACAGGTAAAAATACAACAAGGACAACGTCAACGTCAACGTCAACAACGACAATGACAGCGGCAACGGTAGTAAGCAACGTTATCAAATGACAGGGCACAAAATAATGGGCTGTAATAGGATTTCCGCGCGCAGAGAGCATTCAATGTTGCTTTGGCGGAAAACGGAAAAGCCGCCTATAAATATGCAATGGCACTTACCTATTCATTGACCCACTCACTAACTTATTTTTGTACATATCAATTGTCTTTACAGGGTGCATCCTCCAGCCTGGTTGTTAAATACGCCGATACGGAGAAGGAGCGACAAATAAGGCGCATGCAGCAAATGGCTGGTCATATGAACCTATTGAATCCATTTGTCTTTAATCAATTTGGACCGTACGGTGCATATGCACAGGTAAGATAATCTATTTATAATAAGCTCATTAGCACTTATTTATATATATATATATATGTATATATTTAAACTTAATCCATATTAAATAGCAACAACAACAAGCTGCACTCATGGCTGCCGCTGCCACAGCACCGGGCTCGGCAGCTGCCTATATGAATCCAATGGCTGCATTGGCAACGCAAATACCTCATGGCCTAAATGGTACTGGCCAGCCACCATCGCTGCCATCGCCAACTATAAGAAACTTCAGTTTATACAGAGGTCATGATGCGATGCTCCATGGAGTGAACATCATGGGAACAGACAAGCAATATAGAAACAAAGGTACTTAACAATTTGAAACTATATTCCTCATCACTAAGCATCATTATATAAATATAACAATATATATAAATTTATAAAATGAGAGAGAGAGAAACAGAGCAAGAGAAGGCTCTGACCGTGTAATGAGTTCTAATGAGCTAAAACTGAGCTATCAGGCTACATCTTTATATAACTAAATGTGAACAATGTAAGACAAGGTACGACAATGCAATCTAAATAGCTAAGAGGGAGACAGAGAAACATAGAATGTATCCAAGGAGTTAATTTTAACTA